>LPNX010975993.1:556213-789121 GCA_001517045.1 Pseudotsuga menziesii | reverse complement strand
CCGTTTTGTTGAGGATTGTAGGGAACTGTAGTCTGATGTGCAATTCCATGTTGGCGAAGATAATCTTCAAAAGCATTTGAAGTGTATTCTTTCCCATTATAAGTACGAAGTGTACCAATTTTTGATTGTGCTTGTTTTTCTATCAATGCATGAAAGTCTTTGAATGTTTGAAATGCTTCTGATTTTGTCTTTAAATAGTAAATCCAGCACATTCTTGAGTAGTCATCAACAAATGTCATAAAATACTTATTCCCATTTGCAGAAGGAGTTGGCATTGGGCCACATAAATCAGAATGTACGAATTCTAATTTCCTACTTGCTCTGAAATTAGATTCATGGAATTGCAGCTTACTATGTTTCCCTAATATACATGCATCACATTTGTTCTTCTCTTTGGGAATGGTGGGAAAACCAAATACACCATTCTTTCTCAACAAACGAAGACTGTTATAATTTAGATGACCAAATCTTGCATGCCACAATGAACTAGATGACAAATTACCTTCTCCATGCTGAGAGAGGTAGGCATAGTTCTGAACTCTTGCAGATGAACCCTTTAGCTTCAACAGCTTCCCATCTTCGTATCCAGTCATGATGACTTGGTTGTCAGAGGACTTTCTTATTTCAACGATTCCATCAAACATGTGGATGGAATGGCCTCCTTGTCGAATCTCCACCAAGGACAACAGGCTTCTCTGCAACTCTGGAAGATAAAGAACATTCTTCAACAAGAAATCAGGGAATCCAAGCATCTTCAGTCGAATGGCGCCCATTCCCTTTGGTTTAAGACTTGAATTATCTACAAAGTAAACTATGCCATCTATTGTTTCATTAAGTTCTTCAAAACAGTCTTTTCTAAATGTCATGTGTGATGATGCACTAGTATCAAGCAGCCAACAATCTTTGTAAGATGAAAGTGAAGTCATTTCATTAATTCCAAGATTACAATGTGCAACAATACAATGAATAGAATCAGAAGATTTACTAGCATATTGATTTTTATTATCATCTTTCTTTTGGTTGTGCTTGTCTTTGATGGAGTCCCACGAAGCCCAACACTGATTTGATGTGTGCCGAGTCTTTCCACAACGCTTGCATTGCAAATCTGATCTTTTGGTGAAGTTGTTTCTGCCCCCTCTGCTTTTGAAGTTTCTTCTTCCTTTGCCTCTCTTGCTGCTTTCTCCTTTGGGATGATCTTTGGATTGGTCTTTGGTGTGGTTCTTTGCTTTTTGAGCAAAGCAAAGTGATTCTCCAGAATGCTCAGTTGTCTTCTTACCAAAGGCTTTCTCTCTGTCAGCTATCTTCTCTACCAGGGTGTCAAATGTCAGTGATTTGAAATTGTCACTAGCTTGCAACGACTCAAGATCGTTGGAGTGAGCAGGATACAAAGATTTTACAAATGCTGCAAGAGGAAGATCTGGTTTCATACCAGAGGCTTGAATCTTGTGCATGATAACTTTGATTTCAGAGGCAACTAACATGGGATCATTTTCTTTTACTTCAAGACTGAATAGTTTTAACATTAGTTGAATAACTTCCATTTCAGAGTGTGAATCATACAGTTCTTTTAATGTTTTTAGTGCTTCAAACATGATTTTGCAGGCAATATGTGCTGGCTCACCTCTTCACTAACTGTGGCAGTGATTACCGCTAAAGCTTTCTTGTCTTTTGTTCTCCAAATGGCCTTCTCTTTCTCAGATTCTGGAGGTTCTGGGTCTCTGATTATGGTCTTTCCAGCTGCTATCTCTATTGTGGTACCTTCGCAAATGCCGTCCCAAAGGTCATTGTAGATGAAGGCAGATTTGATCTTCCTCCACCATTCTGAATAAGTGTCTTTACCAGTGAGAGTGGCACCAACTATAGATACTATAGATTGCATCTTTTACAAATGTTAGTGTAATTTACAATAATGAACTTAATATGACAAAGAGAAATAGAAAAACAATAACCTTGTAGGTCTACAGTCTTTGCCAAGGTGAATAGAATGCAAGTTTACAGGCTTCTTCAATACAATTGTTTCACACAGGCTTTATTATTCAAGGCAGGTTGCAACTCCAGTAGTTTGATGCAGTACTTCTAGTTGCAACAGTAGAATAATTGCACAGTGGTAATATTCCCAATTGCACGAGCAGTCTCAATGCAATCAACACCACCAAAACAACATATATCTTCCACAAGATTCTTCAATGTATGATATATATCAGTCGCATTGCAGCATACATTATTTCTTCAGCGCACATTATTTCTCCAGCATAAAAGATACACAGCATACATTATTTGCACATTGTAATCAGTCTTCAATATATGATATCAATCACAATGCAGCATACATTATTTCTTCAGCGCACATTATTTCTCAACATAAAATATATGCAGCATACATTATTTGCACATTGTAATCAGTATTGAATATATGATATCAATCACAATGCATCATACAGTCACGATTCACGATAGCAGTCAGAATTCATCAATACACAGCAACCAACCATAGTCTTCACGCAAAAATCTAGGGTTAATTTAGGGTTGGGTATTCCCAACGGTCACCAAAGTTTTACCTCCAATGCAGCCTTCAGCAGCACGTAGCCTTCAACACACGCAGCCTACAAGATAGAACGCAGCCTTTAGCAGCACGCTTCATACAAACAATGTAATCAACTATGATGTATATCCTTCAGATTTTACGGAGGCCTCTATGAGATTGGAACTTGCGACCTACAGACGCTGTGAAATATAGAGAAAATTAATGCAAATACTTCACAGTTCTAGGGTCCTCTCACTGAACTCTCATCTTCGCTGTGTACTAGAAGCGTGAAGCAGTTCTCCTACAGATTTAACCTCACATCAAACTTCAACACAGAACTCAATCACAGCTCTTCATGTTGAGTTCACAGGTCACATACACAATAAAATGAAGGAGGAGGCAATATTCCACCACGATGGTATTCTCACGACACTTCAACGATACCAGCTCCAATATAAATCCAAAACTCACGCAGCATATATAGATTCAATATATACTCAGCTCCAAAACTCACGCAGAAAAATATTCATTCAACACGCTCACGGGATTCAGGCTCATACGCAGCATATATACAGCTCTAATACGTAGATTCAGGCTTAGGGATTCACAATCTTTTGAACAAAATGGGTCGCATTTTATCAGCAGTGAACAGTGAGGAAATTCAACTTAGGGTTAGGTATTTATTCCTTCACAAAAAACTCAACAGAAGGTCACGTCTCTTGAGCAGCACAAAAGTGCAATAGTGCAGCAAAAACTCAACAGAAGGTCATGTCTCTTAGGGTTTCTGTATTCCTTCACAAAAAAAATACAACAAGATGGCGAACAAGATGGAAAAATGTCATGGCTGAGCATGCAAGAGTTATGGCTGAGACTATCATAGGGATTATCACATCATGCATAGGATGGATGGGGCTGAGCGGAGCATTAGAGCAGCCAACGCATGCACCAATGCATGCAATCTGCAGAATGAGTGAGCAGTCTGGCAGCCAGGAGGGGCAGGATTGAAATGCAGCCAGGAGTTATGACAGCGCTCTGATACCACTGATAGGTAATAACTCCCGATTCAATTTATTCCCTTGCAAATGCATATATTTATACAGTTCATATGACGGTTGTGTTTCACCTTCTGCCCAGGCTTTTCAGCTTCCTACATAACTATTCAGTTTTATTTATTTACAATATATAATCCCTACGGATTATATTCTAACACACAAGCTACATAGCTAAGCCATCTCACAGTTAGGTTTATCAGACTGTCCAGGAAACAAGCCAAAACATTGATGGGTTTCACATGCTACACAACCAAGCCAACAAACAGTTGGGTTTCACAGACTGTACACAGTCAAGCCAACATCCACATTAAGGATCATCCAAGCCAACATATGGGTTTCATAGGATACTCAGCTAAGCCATCTTTCACAGTTGGGTTTCACAGGATGTCCAGCCAAGGATTACACATATGGCCCAAATAAAAACAAGACACAACCAATCCAACTACCAGTTGGGGTTCACAGGATACTCAGCCACGCCAAGATCCAATTGGGTTTCACAGGCTGCCTAGCCAAGCTAATATGCAATTGGGTTTCACAGCCTTCCCAACCAAGCCAATATACAATTGGGTTTCATAGGCTGTTGGCTAATCGAATCTCCCTTGGGTTTCACAAGCTACCTAGCCAAGCTAATATGCAATTGGGTTTCAAAGGCTTCCCAACCAAGCCAATATACAATTGGGTTTCACAGGCTGTTAGCTAATCGAATCTCCCTTGGGTTTCACAGGTAGCTAAGGAAATGGAAAGGAAGATCTGCTAATATAGTGAGCTCATCCATAGACCTAAGGACACCTTAACAATATCTATCTGGACTAGAATCCACGTTTTCTACACACCCAACACAAGGAAGTGTCCCCTTCTATGCTCCACAGTCCCTTGGGCTACACCTTCCCTTCCAGTGCTTGTTAGGATGTGTGGAGCATATTCTCCAGCCACTCTTATCTTATTGTGAAGTTCCACACTAGTTTTATCAAGCACATTCTATGTTTCTTCCACTCCTAAGTATTGCATATAGTTTAGACCCAAACCAAGGTGCACAACACGTCGAACCACATGGAAACACAACAACACAGGATTCAGTCACTCTGTAACACAGAGGAACAGGTTTGCAGACCACTTTGTAACACAATGTAGATGGACTGAACAAATCCAAAAAGTGAACCACAATGCAAAACCACGAACAAAGACCTTCTCAGGGACTCTGAAGAGTGAACAATCCGTGAGTGATCGAATCGGTCCCCTGAACAGAATGGACGAATGGTTCCAATAGTGAATGAATCGAATGGCCACGATGTTCAAATGACAATTAGGTTAACAGATTGGTACACATCCGCGTGCTTACTTGCTTCAAAATCAAGAATGTGTGTTTTGCAGACTGCAGGCCTACTTAGTAACGAAATCTCACTGCCATGCCCTGCTCTGCCCAAGGCATTAATTGTCTCAACCGAATTCTGGAAGAAATTGATGATTAAGTGCAAGGGACAAAAAGGTAGCTGAGGGTTGAAGGGTTCTCCCATTGACATATTGCCTCACCCTAAGGCTCAGGGGTTTGATTAACTCCCCTCCCTATCCCTTGTGGAATCATGCCGCCATCTCTTTTACGTTGTAGTGCATAGCTAGATGTGGTATTTTTATTAAATTGTGCATTTACATGATATTCAAAATGCTATGTGCTTGACTTAGCACTAGAAACATAGGTATCAACCTTGGTCACCTATCCAAAAAACATCAATCAATGGAAGGGCCTTGGCCTTGAGCTCCTTTCCATGATTCAAATACAATACATACATCATGTACAATCTTAATACCATGGGGACAAAACTGAGGTGTTACAAGCTTCGAGAATCTTCATGAAACTTTTCTTTTTTACCTCTAAAACTCGAGAACCACTCTTTGTCAACTAAAATAGAGTGTTACCCATTGTGCACCACTCATTGTATGAAGGCATGTGTCGGTGGCACCACTTTTTTTTCATGTAAAATAAACGTTACACATGGAGGTAACGCACATTGTCCACAAGGAAAGGGCGGTGGTGGAAAAAGGCATGAAATCACTGATCCTGGCCCAAATTCAACTTCATAACTTGGGGATTTGAGGCAATTTCTAATGTTTGGTTCTCATAATATGATGACGATGAGAAATATGTGTACAACCATTGGATTCATACACTTAGAAACATTCTAGACAGAGAGTACCTTATTTGATGAACCATCCTTTCCTTTCTTCCCTTTTTTAGGTTTTTGAATGGTCACATTCCCATTGAAAATTGAGGAAATGGGAATGATGTCCAGGGAATCGACATCAACCGATGAAAATGTAGTCAGGGGAAGGATACAAGTCTTTAGAGTAGAAATGTGTGAATGCGAATTAGAAATCGGAGAGTCATATAAAGCGATTCCATGAGAAGCGTCAATTTTCCCATTTAAGGGAGGAAAATTCGAGGGAATAAAGTTAAGGTTTGTAATACTCTTGGAAGCAGAGGTATTAGAAGGGGAAATAGTCACTGGATTTGAAATAGAGGAACGAAACACCCCACACTAGGATTCACAAGAAGTCGAACCTCCAAAGAAACACTCCCAATCTCAGAAGATCTAGAACTAATGTGTTCTGAAATGGTAATATCTAGACTACATTACGCAAGCTCAGAAGTATCACCATTCTCCAAATTTTTTAAACCCCTCCCCTGGTTGTCAAATAAGGGTAAGGAATCCAACTTATCTAAATGGGAGTTCCCCCTTGAAACTAACAAAGAATTTGAAAGATTTTTCAAAAGAACTAGGATATTGCTAACAAACTTACCAACAAAGGATGATGCAGAAGCATGATCCAGAGGAATGGGGAAGAAAAGGCCCAAATTAATTTCATTTAAACCTTCCGCAAAAGAAATTGCCTCACCGCCTAGCTTATGAGAACTAGAATAAATATTGGAACACAAATCCTTCTCATGTATCGTCTCTCTACAATTAAACAATGGAAAAATATACACCAATAATCAAGCCGATGGATAAAAGAACCCCCATCCCAAATAACCTCCAACTCTTCTGACAAACCACCTTCAGCCTCAATCTCTACAGACATCTAGGGAAACTCCTGTCACAAATCAACAATTGATCCTCCTCAATCAAGATGAAGCATCCCATGGAATTAGAGATCCCCATGAAACCCTTTAGATTCTAGCATTGCAATGGAAAACTTGGGAGAAGTACCCACAAATGCCTGCGGGACAAGCGGTCTGTCAAAGGGTCAAAATCTGAGTGCCATTTGGATAAGAATAGAGAACCCATTCCTAGCACCCAAAAATGGTCTTCGATCACCTTTATATCCTCCTCTAAAAGGAATTGGAAAGGTAACAAACATACTATTTCCATTTAACCCTAATCCACTACAAAACCTCATCTCTCAAAAGCCTAATGTATTCAAATTTACCCACTAGATCTCTATGGGTTAAAACTTCCACCATGTTCGTTGTCACATCCTTTCCCAGAACACAGACTACCTTGCCCCTCTTGGCCTTTTCAAACTTTAATTTTCACTCCGACCTCTAAGCCAAAGATACATCACATGACCGAATAGGCATCCCATCATTCTGCAAAAACCGTTGTTTAACATCAATGCTGCCATTCTAAATAATCCTATGCTCCCCACTTAAAGAAACAAAATCCTAAACAGGAGAAGAGAAACCTTTAATCAAAACCTTATCCCCCTCATTTGTCGATGGCTCGATACAAGGATAAAAGATAACATTGTTGTGAGGGTTTGTTTTAACCCCAACACTCGAAAAAACCCCAGAGGGAGAAACCAAGAATAAGCTATTTTTACTCTAATAAACGAACTTACAAGGGGATGAAAATATGACAGGAGTGACAACACCTACTCCACCTATCCTCAAAGATTCTTGTCTCACCTGCTCACCCAGGTGTGTCCAATAGAAAAACCCAAGTTAAATATTATAGAAAGAGAAGGGAGAAAACAATACTTACCATTTTTTTATGACTTGATTGGTTCTAGGTCCACCATAATGGTAGATTGGACTCCAAGTAAGCATCCCCTCTACCCTTCGACCAGATTAAACAAGAAATTCGTTCTAGAACTGAGAGATGTTTAAGGCCATCCCTAGGGTTTCACCATCATCCCGAGATCAACAAAAATCAATAGTCTCCCAATCATTCTAATTATTCTATATCTTTGATAGAGCCAAAGTTAAGATGAATATATGCTTGTTAATTAATTATAAAGTAAAATAGTTATTCTTAATATGCATATTAAATTAAATTGTCTTATAATTTTTATCAATTTTTTTTTAATATCTAAATTTAAATAATAGTATAAGCTAAAATATCTTTATCAATCCACATAATTTCATGACGCAATTTAAAAAGTGTTGATTTATTTATTTTTTAATTTTTTCAAATAATAAAATAAAATATTAAAAATAAAATCAAAATTGATCTCAATATATAACCATCATTGTGATTTTGAATATAATTAATAAAAATATTATGATATTATAAACCTATTAAATAACAATTTTTTTCCTTCAAATTATTTAACATAATATAAACAAATTAAATTAATTTAGTAAATAAAATTAAAAGACATTAGATACTACTTTTAATTTGATAAATAAAAGTTGTAATATACCCAAATACTAAAAATATAAGTTTGCTAAATGTAAAAGTATAACTTTGCTTAATAGTAATGTCATTATGTATGACCTTACCCATGATTCCATCTCGGAGTGGAGAGGTCGACATTTACATCAGTGTTTGGGAAGCACGTCGGTTAAAAATGTGGCACATTATCTAATTATTATTATTTTCAGTTTGGAAATGACAACTTTATATTATGTAAAGATGTGTCTGAAATATACAACAAAAATTACAAATGTACAAAATTGTTATCTAAAATGATATATCATCATCATCTGCTTTAAGTGATCCTAATCAGATGTCATTCTAACTCCAAAACAATTCAAACTATTAGCTTTCATAGTTAATACAAACAAACATATATTTGCTTCATTTCAAATAAAATTGAATCTATAAGGTAGATTCTGCATCCAAGAAATGACAATCGGTGAGTCAGTGTAAACTCAAGTTACCATAATCAATAAGAATACCATCAGAAAACTCCTCCCAAGAGATCAAACCTGCTCGAATGCCTATAGCCCGATTAGAGAGGTCATCATCCTGTAAATTAAATCCCTTACAAATGTGATGCAGAGAGATATAGTTGAAAAGTCACATAATCCTCTTGACACGCCCAAGCCAATGAAAGAGGGAAATAGAGCGTATAGTATGGATCTCTAGATCCAAATCGACAATTTCCTTGGATTCCCCCAAAACATGTAGTATCGTGATCTGTCTACTTCTGGAAAAGTAGAGTAATCCCCACAAAGCCAAGAGTTCAGCTTTAGTGTTCGCACCCTGCCAAGCATCCATACACATAAAAAATGTATGGTTCATCTCCAACTTAAGAACCACACCTGCACCAGAAGAACCATCCTTCTTCGCCTCGTGAAAAAAACCAACCCTGATATCATTCAATAATGGAGGAAAGCAAAATATTCTAGGCTTCGACCGGGTCCCAATATTAGCCGAATTCACAAAGTATGTGCTAAAGTTGTGCATGATAATATTGGAGTCCACAGGTGCATGTTGAAATATGTACGGATTTCTAGCTCTCAAGACCTCCCACATGAGGACCATCGGAACCACAAGAGAGATCTATGAAATTTTAGAAGCCTGCAATAGGAAATCAACAATACAACCATCTTTCCAAGTCCATAAACAATTTAAACTACTACATATTAACAACCACAAATTCTAGAAGAGTGACACAATCAACAAACATATGTTCATCCATCTCTAATGCAATGCAACATAAAATACATCTGTCAGGTCTGGATAAACCACACAATTGCAATGTATCCCAAGTTATTGTTTTATGTCTAAAGGCAAGCCAAATGAAACATTTAATTTCACTTGGGATTTTAACTTTCCAAAGTGCAGAATACCACCAAACCGAATCGAGCTCCCAACGTTGCTTGATCAAGGAAATATAGGCTAGATTTGTTGTAACAACACCCATCTGATTATTTGCAGACCATACCAGCTGATCAGAAATATCTGTGAGAAAAATACCTGCAGCATGATGATTGGATGTGTACTCATCCCATTCCCTATCCAAGTTTCCAAAAAGGCACAACTCCTTTGATGTTAACCATCCTGATTCATGATCCACCCCAACTTCATAAACCTGCTTTAAAAACACCAAGTTCCTGTGATGAAGTTGGGAGTTAAGAGCCCGAGATAGAGTGAACTGTTTGATGCCAACAATTGGATAAAACCCAATAAAAATATTGCTACCTCTCCGAACTTGCCAACATAGGTCTTGTAGAATAATATGAAAATATGACAACAGACTTATCCAATTGACCAAAGGAGAAGTGGTCTTAAATTTAGCTTCCTGAATCCACAATGCTAGTGGTATCCTTCTCATTAATTTTGAATTTAAAAATATTTCCCCAAGGACCAAGAACCGCAAGACCTCTCCACACACTCTTAGCACACAATCAAAGACAAAAGAATGAGTTTATTAATCCTCCAACCACCCAAATATTTTTTCTTGGAAATATATTCCTAGCCTGCCAAATGAAACTTTGATATGTCTTGTGTACCTTCCCACAAGAATCTTAACATTAATCGACGAATATACAACAAGATCGCGGCAGGGAAACGAAAGAGTGAGAACCAATATACTTGTAAATATTTAAGAATCGAATTCACCAAAGTAATCCTATCCCCTAAAGAAAACCACCACGTCGTCCATCGTTTCATGCGCAATTGAAATTTCTTAAGAAGCCACAACCAGTCCACACGTTTATAATTATTTGGTTTCAGGTAAAAACCCAGATAAGTTAGTGCATAATCCAGATGTTTCACTTTGTAGGGAATTGTGGAATAATCTCATCAATAACCTCTTGATCAGTCTCGAAGTGGTTGAAGCATGGCTTAAATGTGCTAATAGATATACCAGAAGCCCCCCATAAAAGATCAACCAATGACTTAATGTGTGTCTATTTAGAAATACCGCCCATACCAAAGATCAACACATCGTCCACAAAAGTGTATGTGTCAAATGAATGGAACCATAAACTTTCATACTTTTAATGAATTTATTTTCCTTTGCATGGAGTAGAAGTCTATTCATGCCCTCAATAACCAAGAGAAAGAGGTAAGGCGAAAGAGAACAACCTTGTCGAATGCCACAAGATCCCTTAAAAAATTCGAAGGTGAGCCATTAATTAACACAACAAAACTAGCAGTAGTCACACAAGACATAGTCCACTGAGCTATTTCAATGGGGAGACCCACATTTAAGAGAATCAACCTGAGGAAGGTCCCATCCACCTTATCATTATATTTTTCCAAATCCAGTTTTAATATCATAGCATATAACTTCTTAGAATTTACCGAGTGTAACACTTCTTGGACAATCCCAACTACATCCAGTATTTGTTGGTTAGGGAGAAACCCAAACTGTTTGACCGAGATGGCCCTTCCAAGAGAAGGTTTGAATCTTTCAACAATAAGTTTTGTAATAATATTATAAAAGAGATTGCATAATGCAATTGACCTATAGTCACCAAATGAGACAGGTCTATCCAACTTCGGTATAAGAGTGAGATAGGTAGAATATATCCCTAACTTCTAGAATCCTCAATAGCCAACACCATATCCATGCCCAAAAGGTCAAAGAAATGAAGAAAGAATTCCACCGTCCAACCATTAAGCCCGAGATCTTGTATTTAGAAACCCCTTCAAGGTCTTCTCAACCTCACCCAATGATATAGAACCATCGATAGCTGCAAACTCTTCATCATTAGAGAAAGAAGGAAAAAGATTGATAACCTTCAACTGGTCACAAATAATTTTGGACTGAGGATATTTATACAGAGTGGAGATATAATTAATTTCCCCTTCCTTGATAGATCTCTGGTCATAGACTGTATTGTCCTTTGCATCCTTTTCCTCCTATATCGAATTTGAAATCCTTCTACGACTAGCATAATTGTGTAAGTACCTGGTATTTTCATCCCTCGCCTTCAACCATATGCCTTGCCTCTACTATCTGAGGGTCTCCTCCTTATGATTGAGAATCCTCTGCTTCTACAAGTAAAGGTCCTTAAGAGCAGAGGATCGATCCCCATTGAAATAACCAATTCCCAAATCATCCTCGGACGACTGAATAACATATTCAATTTAACATAAAGATTGGTTGAATTTCCATTTAGTCTCTCTTTCCCAATCCATAACTAGAGGACGAATCTTATTAAATTTAAATAAAAAGCACTCCATAGGGTGTAGATGTGTTGGAACAACAACAGATAAGATACCCCATTGTTCCACGACCAACCTGTTAAAATCATCTTCAACCAACCAAGCTGGATTGAATTTGAAGGGATAAGACACAAAACTATGATCAAAATCCAACTGTAAAATGATAGCTTTATGACCAAAAAATATAGTAGAATAATTCTAAGACCGATACTTCCCCAACAAATCACCTAATGATTCTTCCATAAGATATCAATCCAATCTTTTTGCAATACCCGCAAAAATGCTTCTGCTATTTGACAATGTGGGTGAACTGACCACAAAGGCAATATCCAGAAGTTGGGATTCCCTAAAGAGAGAGGAGAAGTAATCTGACAAAGGATCAAGAGAATGAACTGCTCCCCAAACCTAATCCGGAGACCAGGTAAAGTTTAATTCCCCCACAAGAATGAGATGTGGTAGAGAGAGGAGGCCCAAAGACTTAGCAAAGTCCCAGAAGCATATCTTGTTAGATTACGACCCATAAACATTAAGAATATGAAGAGTAGTGTCAAGTCCCTTTAGTTTCCCAATAAGAAGTATACCTGCACAAGTTTTGAAAGCCTTAAGGTCAGACAATAGAGGGTTCCAGGCCACTAATGTGCCTCCTGAGTGTCCACAAGCATCAATATCAATGACAAACCAGCCAGGTTGCAAATGCAGGAAGAAATCACAAGCGACATCCCCCAAAGTCATAGTCTCTTGAAGGATCACCACAACTGGATAGACAGAATCAAGAAATCGTTTAAAGGTGGCACATTTTGGTCCCCTTCCAAGCCCACAAAAATTAAAGGAGACATAATTCATCAAGTAACCAAGGGGGGGGGGGGGCACCGTGTCTCTAAGAGACCGAGAAGTGGATGAAGTAAAAACATTAGAGCTAGTGACCAACCCTCTAATAGAGAAGGGGGCAACCTTCAAGTTGACAAAGGCATGCTCTATAATATAGTATTTTACCCCTTTAATATTACACTTGGAATACTTTTTAGGATTCCAAATGGACACATTCGTTGATCTAAGAGAAGAAACCAGAAAGATATTGGGAATAGATGACTCGTCCACCACAAAAATAGGTAGTGGGGTAAAAAGAGATAGGGAAGGATCAGTCAGATATCCCTGATCCTGAGACAAAGTGTCAAAAACCCCATCGAGAGGCAGAAGAGGTAAGTCTTTCGTAGAAAATTCCTCTGAAATCGGAAAAGGTGAAATCAAAATGTCAATACTCTCAAGAAGGTTAGGTCGAAGTGGAGGGAAGTCTGATATATATGCACTAGTATCACCCGACAATGATGGAAAAGGGTCTACCACAACAAGAGAAGAGACAACTGACCTAGAAGAAAAAACCTCCCCCCAACCGAAAGGGAAGAAATAACCCTAGGGGAACCCTCCCCAAGAACTTTAGACAAAATGTCAGGAGTCCCATCCCTATTCGAGATAGAGAACAAGCTCAAAATGTCAATAGGTGACACAAATTTTAAAAGAAGGGGAATCGACATAACAAACTTACCCACAAAAGTGAATGTTGAATCCCTATCGAGTGGTATCAGAAAGGATAATTCTTTATCCATTTGAACCAGAAAATCCTCAACAGTCGTTGCATCCACCATCGAGACAATAGCTAAGGACCCCTTCGCAAGACAAAAGTCTTTGCAGTGTCCCGTCTGTCTACAAAAATGGCATCTGACTAAAATACGCCAATAGTCCAACCTATGGATAAAGGACCCACTGTCCCAAATCAACTCCAGATCGGCTGGAAGACCCTCAAAAAGGTCTATAACCACAAGCATCTGAGGAGAAGAGCGTTTAAAGCCCATAAGTTTATAGTCTTTGATCAGTATAAATTTACCAATAGAATTCACTATACCAATAAACCCCTATAGATTCCAGCATTGAATCGTAAAATCTGGTAAGATAACCCAAAGGTGTTGTCTAACCAAATGCTCCAAGAAAGGATCAAAGCCGACATGCCAATGACCAATAACAAGAGATCCCCGTCCAATCACCCAATACCAAACCTCAATAATCTGCCGGTACTCCTCATACAAAAATTGAAACAACACCCTACCATTGACCAGTGTCAACACCTTCACAACCGACTTGAGAATGGGCTTCCAAAGGTCTTATACCCAAGCCAAAATGGTCGAATGAGAGAGATTAATGTATTCGAAGTGGCCACCAAGATCCTGCATGGAAAATGATGACACCATATCCACTGTCACATCCCTACCCAAAACATAGATGGGCCATCCATTCTTGACCCTTTCAAAAGAAAGCTTTCGTGACCGAGAGCGCAAGGACGAAGAAGGAGCTTCAGAAGAAGAAAAAATACCCCCTTCCAAAACCCTAGTCGGTTGCGCGCATGCCGACACTAAGGAATCCACATCACATGCTTTGTCAGAGAGAGAGGATACATTAGCATTAATGATACCAGGAGCATAATAGGGAAACCACTTAGAGAAGTGAACCCTCTCCTGAGGGTTAGTGTGAACACCTTGGGAATGCAAAGGAAGTGTCTCGATAAATATGAGTCCAATTATGGAACCCCAAAAAACCCTCTTGATGGTCTCGACCGAAACTACGAAAACCGCAAGATGTCCCACAGATCCGCGAGCCTCAGGAAAAATACCCAATAGTAAAACCCTAGAAACAACACCAAAAAAAACTAGAAACAACTAGCGCTAATACGGGAAACACCACCACCCTTAGCACCAAAACCGCCACAAGAAGCAAAAGAAGTAAAAAGGACAAACGTGATGACAAGTTCCTACTTTTTGAATTGGTTGGTACTAGGTATGTTATAATAACATACTGGAATCCGATATGACTTGAAAAAGAAAAGTACATACCAATAAGGAAACTTCAGTAGCCAGCCAAAGGTTAGGAGAACTCCCACGAAGGACAAACACACAGAGAGGGTTACCTTCATACCTGAACCATAAGAGAGGAGGCCAATCACAATACACTGCAACAACCTCGAAAAATGACACCAAGGATAATGAAGCACCCAACCGTTAACAGTAATGGTTTATGAGTAACCAACCTAGGGTTTTTTACTGCCATCGCTCATAGATCTTCAACTCGCTCCTTCTCCCACTCGATAGGGATGCCATAGATTTGTAACATACTCTACCCAATTATGAAATATAAATGACGTACCTATGCGAAATTTGTGTACTTGCGGTAAGACATTGGTGAACCTCGAGACTTTTTTTTCCGTGCAAGAAAATGCTCAATTTTATATTAAGATTAAAAAATTGATTTACATAGGTTTAATAATAGATCTTTCATATGGCCATGTTGGCATAACAAATAGATATATTGTAAGACATAATTAGCTGTAAATAAAATGGTTCCAGTTAATATTCCATAAATTGACAAAATTCTATGAAAGAAACATTATCTAACTATAAAGTTGTCAAAGTATTATATGTCCACAAGAGTCATAAAATACAAAATAAGTAAACCAAGATTAGGATATTTAGAAGGCTATCATAACAATCTCCATAGTCTCCATCTCCTTATATTCCCATCTGTGCCAGGTACCTTCCTCCAGTTAAAGGACTCTTTTTGATACAAGATAAGCCTCATGATTTTTTTCGCTATAAATATGTTGAAAGGAGACGCGATGAAAGAAACCCAACATCCAAACAATGACACCGAATAAAGGATCAAGGCAACAATTAATGGGTCGAGATTGATTCTTGAAGCAATCAATAATTAGCTTTGAGTCCCCTATAATCTGAATATGTTGAATTTGGAGTTGAACAACTATAGAGATTCCAAGTTGAAGGGCCTAAAATTTGGTTATATTGTTTGATACATTACTCATACCAGCAACAAATGTGAAGTAATGAAACTCCAAGAGATGGAGGGATCCCCCAACCCCTCCATGAGAAGGATGATGTTGCATAGCACCATTAAAAAATCCATGGGGTGGAGAGGTCAATACATGGATTCTTAACCATGCGAATGCAATGATATATGAATAACTGAGGGAAGAGTTTAAAGTCGCATAACCTTTGGAGGCACAAATGATAGGAGATGCAAACTTATCCTCAAAAGTAGATGGATTTCGGGTTGACCAAATTTGATAGAGGATAAGGGTCGGGAGGGATTTGAAGGATATGTGGATCAGATTGTGGCTCCAAGTAGAGAAGGCATCAACAAAATTTGTTCTTTCCCATATCAATGTAATACCAGATATATATCGAAGTTAATCCCAAACTTGAGCAGAGAAACTACAACATAAAAAAATTGATCGATGCTTTTGGAGGAGGCACAACACAGTGGGTATCTTCTGAGCCCTTCCCATATTTTATGCATAAGGAAATCCCCTACAGGAATACGCTTAGAAAAGACTAGCCACACAAAAAAATTTCACTTCAAAGGACACTTAAGCTTCCAAATAGCCAAGTGCCACCAAAGGAGAGCAGGAGGAACTTTAAGAGATCTCAAGACCAAATATCGATGTTTTGGGGCATAAAATCTGCCTTCAAAAATTTTAGACCATAGTAGATCATTATGTTGGGCGGAGAGATGAATAAAGGATTCTGTCAATGCTTTATCGTATTCAACCCATGCAAGATATAACTCATGGTACAAAATGTCCAACTTCTCTGCTGATAACCACTCTTGTGAGAGAGGGGTATTGTTCCCATAATCTTGTACATGTGAAAGATAGATATATCCCCGCTCCCGAGTTCCACCATTAGAGGGAGAGGAAGCATGTGTTACCTTGTCCTGTCTATCCAGGGATATGTTGATGTAATTGCAACTTCGGAATGTATTCACTTGTATATCTTATGTATTATACCCCGATGTTTATTCCAGGATGTGTTTGTAATGTAATTGAGTCATGTCATGCCCCGATGTTTCGATTGGGAGTTTCTATAATGTAATAAGTCATGTCAAGTCATTATGGGTAACCCTCCTATTGGTCAAGGGTTAAAGTCCCCACAGTTGTGGGGCCCTAGGTTTATTAGACTATCCTAGAGAAGTCGACCCTAGGTGAGTCATTGTAAGTCGAGGCAATAGTCCCCACCTTTGTGTTAAGGATAAACCTCCTTGTTGATCGGAGGAGGCAAAGTCCCCACAAGTTGTGGGGCACTAGGGTTATTAGACACTCCTAGAGATGTCGGATCTAGTAAGTAATTGTTAAGTGAGGCCGACATGTTGGAGTGGGTTTCAAGTGAACGAAAAAATATAAATAGAGAGTGAGCCTCTCTATTTATCACACACACACTCACTCATTGGGGCACATGAGTGAGAGAGGGGAAGCTCTCTCAGTGAGAGAGAGAGAGACAAAAGCTGTGGAGATCATCTTTATGTTTTTAGGTTGTACTGCTTCCATTGGTTCTCATTATATCTCTGAGGAAGTCGCGGGGTTTTCTCCTTTATGGTTTCCCCGAGGAAAATTCTTTGTGTCTCTTGTCTCTTGTTTTTTATTGCTGTGCATGTTATTCTCTTAGTTAAAGATCCTAAGATCATAATGCTAGCTTGAATGATAAAAATATAACATGGAATCAGAGCTAACCTGAGAAGAAGAAATTGTGCAGCTATAGAAGCTAGGGCTTCTCACTTTTTGGGTCTCTCTCCACAATCCATCAGCAAAAGTATGCAAGGCTAACTCTCCATTGAAGGGTGCATCTTTATGTTGAAGTGGAATTCGATTTTGAGCATTTTTCAGTTTTGGTGCGGGAAATTAGGATTCTTACAGAAGATGAATTTTTGAGTGAGCCCAGCATAGGATTGCTCTCCTCATCAATATTGAAGTTTACAGACCTGGATCAATATTTTTGGTTGGGTGAAACTCCGGGAAAGTCAAACCCTAGTTTGACCCTGAGCTTGAAAAACCCTAAAATACTAAAACTGATAAGTTTTGGTACATTCGCTATATCTCAGGAGTGGAGAAGTTTCAAGAGATAAAACTTTCCAAGGAAGAAGATATGATCCTGATTTAAACTGTGTCCAAAATTGAGCCTCAGATTCGCTATATTCTGGGAGATATGATCCTTCCAAGTTAGGGTTCTAGCCTCTTCCAGAATTCATCCCTAAACAAAACACCTAGGGAGAATTGATATATCTTGGGATACAAAGGTCCAAATGAAATTCCTGAAGATGTTTTAGAAAGGGAATGGAATTTAATTTCTATGGTCCATGTTTTAGACCCATAAGATGAAACAATGACACGTGGCAGTCCATACAACTTCGATGTTCTGAACAGTCTTGTAACATGTCATCTTGGGAAAATGATAATAAGTCCCAATTGGTGAAACCAATCCTGATGAAACCTGTGGTGTTGGAACATGGATATGCTAGGTTACTACAGTACGAATTTTTAGACAAAGAGGAGCGGTAATTTTAGAGATACTGTAGAAATAGTAACAATCATTTTTGCAGAAGAAATTGGAAAACTAGGGCTTCCTGTTATAGGAACTTCCCTCCATTGTTTTCAGAAAAGGAGTACATTGGACAACTCAACTTGAAGAGATATATGTTTCTATCTAATAATATCTGAAAGACTTCAAGTTTTGAAAATTAGGGTTTCTTTGACAAACCCTAGATCAACTAGCTCCCGAACCAGGACGAACACCTCAAATCTGTAAGATCTAATATTTTGCTGTTTTCATTTGAGGTTCTCATTTCAAAGTGATCTATCACACCAGTTTGATGATAAACTTGGTGAAGTTGAAAAATTCCAAGCATGTAAGTATATGATCTCTCTGAAGAAAATGAATTGGATACCTACATAAGTAGAGAGGTTCCAGTTCCAGAGGGAGATGAGGATCAAAGCCTTACACAATAAGAACTTGGTTAAGGCCAAGAAGATCATTGTTGATTCAATCATGGATAAACTTGTACCACAAGTGTCTTCCCTAAAGAAACCGAAGATGTTTGATTCCTTGACCAAGCTATTTGAAGGGAAGAACATAAATCAGAAGATGGCTTTGAGAAAACAGTTGAAGAATGTGAAGATCCAAAATGCAAAACAACTTGAAGCGGTAAAAGAAGAAGTGGAGAATGCAGAAGTTGTGATAACCTCCCTGAATGGCCTCCCAGGATCATGGGATTCATTCATTCAAGGAATGTGTGCCAGAAGCAAGTGATTACTTTCAATAGACTCTGGAAAGAAGAAGAAGCTCAACTCATATTAAGAGAAGAAAAGATGGGAGCAACTGAAGATCAAGCTCTCACCATTGAAAGAAGACCCCTCAAGCGATGAGGAATACGAAGGACTGAAATCTTGAAGAAACTCTCATCCAACTTAGCATTTGGATAAGAAATGATGAATGAAGAATATGATGAAGATGAAGGCTCAAGAAGGAGTCTACCCACGAAACAAATAAATATAAGTATTCAATTGTCATTTCATGATATTGTTTTATTATGCATTTGTTTATATTCAATTGATGTATTATGCATGATAGAATGTTTGCATATGCATGTGATGGGTAAGTAGCTCATGGTGCTATACAACTATCCATTGCTACTTATCTAGAATGAAACCTCTTTGTTGACATATTGGATTAGTGCACAATCTCAATGTTGTCCTGGTAGATATGGAAGGAATCTAGAAAGTTTCCGTGAGATATGGATGGATGTTGTATTGGATAAAGTAGTTGCATGATCATATATTTATGCATATGAATTTTTCATTATGAATATACCTTATGAAATGTTTCTAACCATAGAACTGCAATTGACTTGTAGGAAAGATTGCATACATAATCACCTACAAGCAAAGAAGAATGAGACTTGTTCCGACGAACAAGTGACAACAGTTCAAGATGAAGAATAATAAGACGAATGCAGCGACATCATTGATGCAAAACCTTCCAGATGTGTAGAAGTAACCAAGAATAAAGGTTCAAGAAGAATGATGTCTAGGATGAAGTATCGATACATGAAGAGAAGCTCATAGTTCCATCATGCAGTAGATGGAAACATCTGGGGATACAAGGAAAGATTCGTAGCACAAGGAATAGACAATGAAGAGACATTTGTAGCCACTAGAAATACACATGATAGGAAGAATCAGGTGTGTGAATGAAAGAAGGCCTTGTATGAGCTCATACGACACCCATGGGATAATACATACATGAGGAGATTGATGAGGATCTGAACCTTTGCTACAAGGTTGATAAAGGATGACAAGCTCATTGATGGGTGTGAGAATAACTTTCGAAAAACTTCAAGATAGAGGATCTTGGTATCCAATGATCCTAGATGGATACATAGAATATTTGTCACTCTGGTACAGAATGTTTCAGTGCATAGAGTACGAAAGATAGAGGGAGTATGATGCTCTGCTTCATAGGGAGTGACTATAGAAGATCCTGAGGTTCGACATGGTACGATAGGATGGATAGATTACTGATGAATCTAGGATTTACTGAGAGTAAAGTAGATTCCAACCTTTCCTTCAAGGTTGAAGGCGGAAGACCAGTGATGGTCCTGTTATGTGTCGATGCACTACATTCTAAGCATGGAGGTGTGCACAAGGGAAGTATGCAGTAGAGATCCTAAAGAGGTTCAGGATGATGGAATTCAAGGCTATGACCACACCTATGCCATCAAAGCTGAAGCTATTGAGTGTTGCTTCATCAAAGATGGTTGATGCCACGATGTATCATCAGATGATTTGTTCCTTGATGTACTTGACGAATATGAGACCAGATATTTGCTTTGCTATGAACACATTGAGACATGTTCACCTGATGGGTTCAAAGCATGCAGTAAGGTACCTGAAGGGTACAATTGAGTATGGGATCAAGTGTGATCTCTTGGTTTGGCAGGGTAGAGTCTTACATGGCGTTGAGTACAGTTGAGGCAAAATATGTTGCCACTTGCTATTTGGGAGGTAGTATGTTTCTTTTGAAAACTACTATTTGATTTGGTTGATCTGACTTGCATTTGTTGTATGATGCAGAGAGGAGCAGTGAATTAGATCAAGATCTCTTGAAAGAAGGATTTCTAGCATAGTTGATGAGATAGGTTGTCTGAGCATAAGTCCTGGTGAAGCTCACAGGTTATCCTTGGATGTAATCATCCCTGATGTGATTATATGCTAGAAATGCCCAAAGTGAAGTTTGAGTACTTCAGAAAGAAGCTTGGCATTCTCGAGATCGAGGTTCCCTCCAAGGGGAAATGATGAGACCGAGAGCCATTTTGACATGGTGAGACGATTAGGTTCCTTCCATGGTCATATGTAAGGGCTGAGCCATTCTGTCATGGTGAGAGGATTTGGTTCCTTCCATGTCAGATACGAGTGCTAAGCCATTCTGATATGACTGTAGGATTGGTCCCTACATGATCAGATGTAAGGGATAAATGCCATTCTTGGAGTGGAGGCGCCTGGTCAGTTACCAGGAAAAGTCAGTCTGGGACTGAGGGCCATTCTGATATGACTGTAGGATGCAGTCTTACATGATCAGATGTGAGCGCATGGCCATTCTAATTTGATTGAGGGAGGTGTTCCCACTTGATAGAATATAAGGGCTGATGCCATTCTCTCGAAGAATGGAGGCACCCGGTCAGTTACCAGGAATCCTCAGTTTGGGACTGAGAGTCCTTCTGATGTGGTGCTTTCGAGCATGGTCGGATGTAAGTACAGAGCCCTTTCGATGTGGTGATTTTGATCATGGCCAAATGTAAGTGATGAGCCTTTTCGATGTGGTGCTTTCGAGCATGGTCGACTATAAGTGCTGAGCCCTTTCGATGCGGTGTTTTCGAACATGTTCGGATGTAAGTGCAGATCCTTTCCAATGTGGTGTGTTCACTGATGGTTAGATATAAGTGCTGAGCCATTCTGGCGTGATGTGTTTACACATGGTCAGATGTGAGTGCTGGGCCTTTTTGACAAGATGAGGTCAGATGTGAGTGCTAGGCGTGCCTTTCTGACAAGATGAGGTCAGATGTAAGAGTTGGGTGGGCCATTCTGACTTAAGTGTAAGATATAAGTGTCAAAGAAGACCTCCATGGAGGCTAGGCCTACAACCAACATGCAAAAGGGCTGGCTCTGTAGAACTTCCTATGACGAGAAGAATGAAGAGATAGCACCATTTGATTGAGATAGTAGAAGCAATAATGATGATGATGATTAAGTGATGATCCAACTTTGGTGATGATCTAGATTAAGTGATGATCCAGACTTGATGATGATCCAGGAGTGACGATCCAGATCAAGTGATGATCTAGACTTGATGATGATCCAGTAGTGATGATCCAGACTTGATGATGATCCAGCAGTGATGATCCAGATTAAGTGATGATCTAGACTTGATGATGATCCAACAGTGACGATCCAGATCAAGTAATGATCCAGACTTGATGATGATCCAGTAGTGACGATCCAGATCAAGTGATGATATAGACTTGATGATGATCCAGCAGTGGCAATCCAGATCAAGTAATGATCCAGACTTGATGATGATCCAGTAGTGATGATCCAGATCAAGTGATGATCCAGACTTGATGATGATCCAGCAGTGATGATCCAGATCGAGTGATGATCTAGATCGAGTGATGATGATCCAGATCGAGTGATGATCTAGATCAAGTGATGATGATCTAGATCGAGTGATGATCTAGATCCAGTGATGATGATCCAGATCGAGTGATGATGATTCAGATCGAGTGATGACCCAAATCCAGATGAAGATGACTTGAAGATGAAGATGACCTGAAGATGAAGATGACTTGAAGATGAAGATGACTTGAATATGAAGATCACTTGAAGATGAAGATGACGAGAACTTGACGATGATTCAGATGATACAGAGAAGAAGACTTGTGCTGATAAATTGTGTCGAGAGAATACCTTCCTAGTTAAGAGGGAGTGTTGATGTAATTGTAACTTCAGAATGTATTCACTTGTATATCGTACATATTATACCCCGATGTTTATTCCAAGATGTGTTTGTAATGTAATTGAGTCATGTCATGCCCTGATGTTTCAATTGGGAGTTTCTATAATGTAATAAGTCATGTCAAGTCATTGTGGGTAACCCTCCTATTGGTCAAGGGTTAAAGTCCTTGTAGTTGTGGGGCCCTAGGGTTATTAGACTATCCTAGAGAAGTAGACCCTAGGTGAGTCATTGCAAGTTGGGGCAATAGTCCCCACCTTTGTGTTAAGGATAAAAATCCTTGTTGATCGGAGGAGGCAAAGTTCCCACAAGTTGCGGGGCACTAGGGTTATTAGACACTCCTAGAGATGTCGGATCTAGTAAGTAATTGTTAAGTGAGGCCAACATGTTGGAGTGGGTTTCAAGTGAACGAAAGAATATAAATAGAGAGTGAGCCTCTCTATTTATCACACACACACTCACTCATTGGGGCGCATGAGTGAGAGAGGAGAAGCTCTCTCTGTGTGAGAGAGAGAGAGACAGAAGTTGTGGAGATCATATTTATGTTTTCAGGTTTTACTGCTGCCATTGGTGCTCATTGTATCTCTGAGGAAGTTGTATGGTTTTCTCCTTTATGGTTTCCTCGAGGAAAATTCTTTGTGTCTCTTGTCTCTTGTGTTTTATTGCTGTGCATGTTATTCTCTCAGTTAAAGATCCTAACATCATAATGATAGCTTGAATGATAAAAATATAATATGATCTTGTCCAATCCTAATGCTCATGCCATCACCAAATCGCCACTCTAACCAATCGCCAATGAGGTCAAATGCTAATATGATGGCTTTCGATGAATTGAAGATATTTTTATGTTGCTTATCTCTAATACGAAATCATTAAAACATTGAAAGGAGGATGCTATATCTGTTCATCACCATAGACACCCAAATCCCATTACATTTTAATATTCTCCAGACACCCTTTGCATCCAGAGCTTCGAAAAAATAATTAAGGTCTTTTATCCCTCGACCACCCATGGATTTTGGACATGATATTGAGGACCAAGAGACCCAATGGAAGGAGGATCCATCCATAGGTCCTTTCCAAATGAAGTTGTAACATAACTTCCAAATATGATCTTGGATACCAAAGGGAATATAGGTCAAAGATATCCAATAAACCGGGATGGACTCTAAGACAGACTTGACTGAAATATATATGCCATCCCTACTTAGCTATCTATTACATCAATGCTGAAGTATTTTTTCAATTTTTTCAAGGAGCCATGACCAATCCATTTTCAGATATGCATTAGATGTCAAGGTGAAACCTATGTAGTTAAGACCATCTTCTATATCCACCCTAGGAAAAGGGAAGATGTCACATATCCAATCTCTATCCTCAATGAATAGATTGATAATTGAAATGGTGGATTTGTTAATATTGATGATTATTCCTGTAGCTACTGAAAAGAGGTCCAAAAAAACTTTAATAAGTAGGAGTTATATTCTTCTTGCATTTAAGAAAAGCATAATGTCATCAACAAAAAAACAAGATGGGATATGTAAATATGACCATTAATGTGAATACCCTTATAGGATCCATTCAATCGAGCATTGGTGATCAATCTCCTTAAACCATTCACAACCAAAAGGAATATAAGAGGGGCCAAAGTGCATCTTTGTTGGAGGCCCTCCCAAGCCTAAAAAAGGAAGAGGCCGTACCATTGATGAGAACAATAAATGATACAGAGCTCATACAATACATGATCCAATTGACTATCTGAAGATCAAAGACAATTTGCAAAAGGACTATTCACAAATATACCCAATTAACATAGTCAGAAACCTGAGATAATTCAGCTTTAATAATCACAAAAGGAAGACATTTGATCTTAACTATATGTAATACTTCATGTACTATCCCAATAGAATTATAAATTTGTCAACCAACAATAAAAGTAAATTTCTCTTATGAAATAGAAAGAGGTAGAACACCCTTAATTTTAATTACAATAATCTTGGCAATTAAATAAAGAAATAGGTCTGTAGTTGTTCAGATTCTCCAAGTATGCACAACAACATCATCTTTTCTCTATACATTGGGACTTTCCAGACAAAACCATCTTTTCTCCATATAGTTAGAGTCATCAAATGCATCGAAGGGGTGTGCTATTATCAATTTAAATGGTACAATCACTCATATATGATATATGTATTATGCTTTACTTTATATATATCTATATATATTTAACCTCGTCGTTACATGGATTAACATTATGTCCTTTATTTCTGATACCGATTTCCACCAATCTTTGTCCTATTTGATCTCGAAATCTATGTCTCGTTCGATTATTTTTTAAATGATCTTTATAGACCCATAAAATATTAATATAAGCCTTAATATAACATCTAGATAAAAGTCAATTAACTAGCATTTGCACTGAGAGGTTCAAAGGAATGCCGAGAGGGTAAACATATTGAGTCTTTCCGCAACTGAATGAAGCATCTGTAGAAGCATGAGCATATGGTGGCCTATTATTGTACGTATTCTAATTCATACCATCAGTTTTAATGGAAAACATCCCTAAATATTCTATGTTTACTGTAATTTTTGTTTGTCTTACGGTTCCTACTTTCAATGAATAGGCCGTTTTCTTTCCAAAATTTCGCACCAGTATTTCCGCACCCGCACTTAGAAAATCAACTTAATAGCTTCTGAAACAGGTGCCCGTACTCTCCCACTTTTCTGATTTCCAATCTCTGATTCAGACTTTGGAAGTTGGCTCCTCGACTTACGAAACAGGGTTACTGCACTTTCACGCAATCCGATTTCCACTTTCCAATGTCCGGAATGCGGGGATCCATTTTTTCAAGTCTTTGGGGAAATATTTTTCCGAATTTCGATTTCCACCATGTAGAATTTGGAAATCAAGACTCACATGTTCGGAATAAATGTTTTCCTTTCCAACTCTCGGTTCTAGATGTTTAGAATGCGGAAATCGGAAAAGTCCTTTGGCGCGTTTTTGATTCCTTATCTTTCCTACTTCTTTTTTGCACTAAGGCGAATCCCAGAAGTATCATTTTTCATGCAATCAAAAATCTCAATTTTCGACTCCCGCTTTTCGTTGTTTGGAATGTGGAACTCAAAACTTTTGATTCACGAGAAAACTGTCATCCTTGTCTCCAACTTCCGGTTTCCGCACAGCCGTTTCCCGGAAATTGGAATTTTTTTTTTCACAGCTTATGTTTTCTTGTTTTATTTGCTTTCCACTTTCTGCCTTTGTGGAATGTGGAATGGGGAAATTTAATATGTAGACTGTCCAAATAAATTACTTTTCATCTTCCACTTTTCGATGTCCACGATGCAGAAGCCGAAAATTGAAAAATCCAAACTTTCAAAACTTTTTACTTCCATTTTTTGAGTTTTGCGCCTTCATCTCAGCCATTCATTTATGTTAGATATACGCTATAGATCATTTTTCCTATTCAGACTTTGGCTATTTAGTCTGTTGAAATTCATGAGGGTTTTAACCATTTTCACTCGCATTATTTACTATGCCTCGGGATTTTTACAGTGTTTTTCTTGCTCAAGCTCACAGTTTTCCTGGTTTTGAAACTTTCTATTGGTAAGTTTACTTCTCACAACCATTTATTTTTTAAATTTTACATTGTAGTAATTTTTTGACAATGGTTGCCAAATTTCGGGCAGAAATGACGCCTACTGTGCCCAGAAACACAATATCAAAGGCAACTCTGTAAGAGAAAAAATCCAAAGACCCAAATGCCAGAATATTCACGGACACTAGTGGACGTGTTTCCAAAACCTTGTTTTTGGATTGGTCGATGATATATGCTATGTTTGATAATGATTATTTTTCCACAGTGGTTCATGGCCAACCAACTTATATTAGAACTTGGAGCTCACAACTCCATCTCATTGCCTTTAGACCACCTTTCATGCCTTACACAGACCTGGTGAAATGGGCATTGGACAATGCTAAACCTGAATACCGCACGTTCAATGACCACATTGGTAATTTTTTGGCCACCTTCAATCCTGATACTTTTGCTAAGGATTACACCCTTGGACCCCCCAAATAGCTCTTGAGCCATAAGTTCCAGGACGAAGCAATCTCCCGCTACAATTATGAAGATGTGGTAAAATCGTGGATGGAAAACCCTACTCTATTTGTTCCTTGACCAGGTAATGCTTACCCTATTTCATGGTTCAGGGAATCATATTCATTGCTTGTAGCCATGTTCTTCTAGTTGTATGGGTAAACTAATTGCTCGTTGTTTAAAGCTGAATAAGCTTTGACATCGCATCACATTCTCCTTACGTGCCATTCTTTTAATTGGGATCAGATTTTATTCATAAATTTGCAAGAGGAAATTGTTAAGTATCAGACGACCCCCGCAAACATGAAACCCCTGTTTTTCATGTCGGCTTATGTAATGGATGTTTTTTGTGCAACTTGTGCATTTCCCGCTTTGGGTTTGAATTGGTAGAAGGATTCCCCGCGTTTTCATATTTATTGTTTTGACATGTGGGAGGATAAATTTTTTCCTTGGGTGTATAATATTGTGACCTTTTCTTAGGGTCTATGTACCATAATGTTTTGAAGGCTGACGCTCCGGCGTGTTCACAAAGTGAAAGAGATTTGATCACTTTGAATGGGGAGTGGTATGTTGGAGAATATTAATCCCACTTCATAATTTTGGGCAGCAACACGGTCCATTTACTACCAAGGATTGTCCCAGACCACATGGTTTTGCAGGAATTTGCTTTTCAGACGGTTGTTGATGGCGCCTTCCCTTTATTGGCCAAGCACAACAAGAGTTGTTGGCCTATGTTTCCCTTGACTTTAGGTTCTTTGCTCCTGCAAAATTCTACCCATGCAGTAGTTATGGGTAAGGAAATTTCAATTATGAACTTGGAAGAAGCCCCTAAAAGAATGCATCATCCAAAGGCTTATTTGGTAAGCCTCTTTTCTCAAGAACGGGCTAAGTTTCATTACACACATGAGGAGGTACCAGATGACTCCATATGTACGGAAGCTATTAATTTTAGTGAGGCATTGGAAATATCATTGATCCAGAAGTAAGGGAACATGTTGATAAGTATCAGAAAGATATCAATCATACTACCCTTTACTTCAGGAAATTAAAGTTCGATGCAGAAGATAAATTTCATAGGGAAGACATGGAGAAATAAGCAAGAAAATAGGAAGCAACAACTTCTTCTTCTGTCTCAGCTTCCCATTCTAAAGAAAAGGGTAAATCCATCATGGAAACCCCTATGATTTCTCACTCTTCACAATTAGACGAAGCTCTGCATAAAGGGGAACAATTCATGAGAAATCTTGAGAAGTTGAGTTCCTGGCTTTAGACACAAGTAGAAGAGGTTGAATCTTATTACATGGGTAACATGTGCTATGTATGTCAAACAAATGTCTTTTCTTGATTTATGTGACCTATACAACAAGTGCAAGAGACAATATTAATTAACAATTCAATATTAGATAAATCATTGAGATTGTTATTGTTAAGTTTTATTTAAAGTTAATTTAAGGAAATAAGAGTTGATCTATATTTTTATATGTTGAGTAATTATTTCCTTGCTATCAATTATATATCATAACTATCCTACCTAAAAAATTTCAAACTCGGTGTCTCAGTTTCTTGAGACAATTTAGTCTAGAACCCAATTACTTCAAAATTTCTTGGATCTTCCTTGAAACAAAAGTAGATCTCTTAGATCAACAGGTCACCAAATAAAAACAGTACATAAATAGAGCAAACAATGAGAAGCCTCAACTACATTTTGGTTTCAAAGATTTTGAAGCAAGTAAGCTTTCCTCTTGTTTCCTACGTTGGACATATGGATTGTCTTGCATTCGAGAGTATCTGGAAAAAGAGAAAGCCAGAGAAATGCGAAGGAATGAAAGAGATGTAACTCTTGATATTATAGTGAATGTAAGCCCTTGTCTATCAATGTTTCCAATATATATTTTTACAGTTTGTAGTGTCATACCTTGGGCTTTATGAATTGTTAAACCCCTTGCCATATGAAGTGGTAGTTTCCTACGCGATCCTCTTGTTATTGAAGATATTGGAACATAAGTAGGATTAGAAGAATCCCATAAGGGTCCTTTGTAATGGAGGAATTTGACAACAACAAAGGATGGTAAAGTAGGAGGTTGTTCATTAGAGTTGTAGACATGTTAATGAATTTTCCAAGTGAGCCGTTAACAAGGCCTGCATGAACCCATAAATTAGCAGTTAACATGACTTGTTGACCAATAATAATAAGGACTGTTAATGGAAACTGTTCGTCATCAATTGGTAGGTGGGCATGTTTGTTCCTTTGTTCTGCAAAGCAATGTGCAATTGGCATATTAAGGTCTATTAGTGGGATACAAGTGGAGATATTGTTGAAATGAACAGTTTTCCACAGGTGAAAGGAATGAGGTTGTTCTTGTCACTAAGAGTGCCCAGTCTTCAACAGTTAGTGTTGCATTTCAAAGGTTTAATAAGAGTTGGTTCAAGTCAGTTTGAGAAGGGGTATTTCCTTGTTGTCAAAAAATCATTTTGAGCATGATAAAAGTATCAAATGTACGTCAGAGAATAGTTCCAATAGATGAGCCTCCATACATGGGGATGTCCTTTACAGGAGGGAATTGTCTGAAGTCATCAAGACGGATCATGGAACAACCACCAAATGGGATTGCACAGTGTGAAGGGAAATCCTAACATAAGCATGCATCAATTTGAGTTAACATTTTTGGGCTAATAAATATCATTTCATTGATGAGAATATAGCGAATATGGTGGATTTCTTCTTGAAGTTTTTAAAGGGATTGGCCTTCAAGGGGGTGCATTTCAACAATGGGTTTTCAAAGAGCAGAATGCATTGTAAATGCATGTATGTTAAAAGCAACAACACTAGCTGGGGAAAGGAGAAGAAGTGGGGAGGCAGTTTGTTCAGATGCACCTTGGAGTGCATATTTCAAGCAAGATATGAGGTAAGATTTCTTGGTGCCTGCAGTACCTTGAATCACCATTTTGAGTGGTTGAGTAGGTGTAATGTTTCTAAAATGGGAAACCACAAGATCAAAGGCTATACGTTGTGTGGGAGATAAAGAATAAGGTGAATTGGAGAATCATGAGGTGTCTTCATGTAGTTGGGTGGACAAGCGATTGAGCTCAATGAATGATGTCTTTGTCTCATGAAGATCGGTGGTTATATTGTTATGTTTCAAATTGTTATTTTTGTCAAAATCATGATGTCAAATCTTTTTAGGGTCATCAATATGGATGTTGTTTCATGGTCATATTTGAGAGAGAAGTTCCCATTCATCCATGCTATGGGGTAAGGGAAAGGTAATTGCATCGGAGTTTGAATCACTTGATAGAGGTGCAGAGGGTTTTTCTTATGTGCATTGAACATGCCACACAATATATGTGCCTTTAATGTGATGCCAATGAGAAATAATTTCAGAACTTGTTGTTCCAATATCCTGATGAGTGGAATGAAATGGTCTGTATAGAAGAAGTTCACTCCAAAAGGGTTCAAAAGATGAAGAATCAAAGGGAGGAATGGAAGTGAATTATGGATAGACTTTAACAATATTGTGACACAAGTTTTGTTTCCTTGGATTTTTTTCCTATTAGGTGATAAAGACCAAGAATGGGCAGTTTCAAGAAGGGTTAGATGTTGAAGAGCAAGGGGTATTTGCATGTATGAAAAAATGAAGGGTGGGGTTGGAGGGGTGTTAGTAGTGTCATTATAAACCTGGCAGAAGACACTTTGGCTCACATTTAGGAAAAATAAGTGATAGTTAGAAAGAACAAGAGGCAGTTTTTAGAGCATGTGACACGTCTCTTGTGCACTAATGTCTCATTCTGCAACTGTTTGTGCAAGCAATTGTTTGATTGGCTAAAGAATGGGGCTGTCACTTGGTGCTGCATGTGCAAGGCGAGAAAGAATTGAATGGTAACTTTTTGATTTTGGATGTACTTTTGATGCATACTTTGAAATGTATTTGAGGACAACATGTCTAGAAAGAACAGGTTGACAATCAATATTAGCCCTCCATATTGAAAGCATGGTAGGGTTGTGAATACTATTAGAAGGGAATCATTTCTTGAAAGATTGTAGATTTTACGTCCATTTGGATCAATGAATAATGAAGAAGTAGTCTGTAGGTCATATGGAAAACCATAACAACATTGAACATATGTTCCTTTTTTGCGAAGGCAAGTTGATTCTGAACATCTGGTGTTCCTTTGAACAAAATTTACAAGTTCTTCATAGTCAACTGAGTAGTTTGATGCAAACATGGATGGTGATGCAAGACTGCATGGATAATTTGTAGTAGAATGGTGTAACTCAGATATGGACAAGTTGGAATTATGAGGATTCCAAGGTGTAACATATGTGTCAAAATTTTGTTTTGTAGCTTCAACTGCATGAACATCTTCCCATTCCAAGGTGTCCATATTTGGTGCATCTGTGAACCAAATAAAACCATGAATGTGTGTGGGTCCTCTATGCTGCCATTCATACCTACATGGGAGGAAAATGATTATATTAGAAATGAATTATATAAAGTGAGAAACATGAAGAGAAGAATAAGAAGGAAGAGATAGTAGAATACCTGCACCAAGAATACGTTATATGAAAACCGTTTTGAAGCACCTCTTGAAGGAATGTTTTGAATCTATTGTGCATGTATTGTGATGTAATATGTGTATTTGATATGATGTTGTGAATATTCCATTGATAGTGTTGAGATAAATTGGTAGGAAGTCTAACAGGCATTAGAGCATACAAATATGGCCATTTTGTGTAAGTTGCACTAAGGGTGAAGAAGAACGTTGGTGTACCTTGTTGATTGATCATATTTGTGAGTTCAACTCTAGTTTTGTTCCAATATGAGCGTGTTCCATGTAATTAAGACCCAAAATTTGTGGCTCAGTCACCAATTTTGTCATTAGGAATGTCTTGAAATTGCTTAACAAGCTCAAGTATTGTGGGAGGTAGTGTATCTTCAAGATTAATTTTGTCAAAAATAGAAGCAATAGCATTACTATGAAGACGCATGATTAGATTGTATATGTAGTACCAGAAGTGAGGATGTTGGACAAATCTATTGCCATGATAATGAATGAGGTGAAGTGCATATTTGTGCATCTTAACTTCATGAATGCATGGTTGTTTAGACATTGCTGCACCTGTGGGGAACAAGGTTGGAAAATCCATGGAAAGATGACCTTCTGTGTTGTACTCGTTGATAGGGGAGAAGCCTATAGGGGGCCAATCAATGGAAGGTGGTAGTGGGATATTTGGTATGTGTAACAAGTGTCTAATTTCTTCAACCTCAGTTCTAGCATTATTTTGTGTTGAAATAAACGAGGAGTATTCTATTTCACAGGGTTCAAATAAATTTGGTGGTTTAACTATATAGGACAAGCTTTGTAGATGAGATAATGTATCATTGTTATTAACATGTGGAATCATAGGAGAAATGTCTGTTGATATAAGAGGAAAAGAAGATAATTCAATTGGGTTGACTTGTACATGCTTGTGATATGGTCATTTACCATTTTGTATTGAAGGGAAACAAGAACACGTGATCGACTAACAAACAGTTCATATGGATTGTTTGTAGAGTTTCATTTGTGAACAACAAGGATTTTAAGTTTTGATATTAAATGGGGTAGGGATGTGGCAATATTGGAAGTTTCTTGGGGGAAGCAAATAGTATGGCTAGAATATTTATACTGACCACCATGAGCATGTGTGACTTGTAATATTGGGTTAGCATGACTAATGAGCATTTCTTCAACTTGTGTAAGTACTGCAAGGATAGGTGGTTGGATGCCTAGGTCCATATTGTTTTGTAATGAAAAGTGATGGCCTTTTTGTTCTAGAATACAACGAGAACACCTATATGCACCATGGAACTTTTTCGGTGCAATACCAGGGTAACATTCTTTGCAAATCGAGCAGAAATGCATATTAGCCAGTTGGTCCATTTTTTTATGAAATCGTTGATGTGCATCATCGAGGTGGGTGTTTGATGGATTTAGCATAGGGGATGGAAGGAAAGGTCTGTCGGAAGGTTGGGGAAGAGAAAATGAAGAAGACATATCCATAGGTAGATGAGCAGCTTTGTAAAGAAGACATTGTTTCTTGTTGTTTTTATCTCTGTTCTGTGCATATACAAGTCTTCTTCGTGCATTGGCTTGTTCATTGTCATGAGTCACCATAATGCCTAGAAGAAAACCGTAAACTTGTTAAAGACTCAGAAGCTTTGATTGCTGGAAGTGACACATTTTCTATATGTATTAACTGCAAAGTATATGGATATAAAACATAAGATATAAAGCAAATGTTAACTAATTGCATATTGGGAACTAAGAATGTTCCTTAAAATAATATTTATGGAGCAAGTATTTTTTTTCAAGTCCTAGCTTGATAATTGTAAGAAAGCAGCAATATAGAAGAGCAAAGTGTAGTATGAAAAAGGATATATGAGAAAAAATATTAAATGTAATTATTGTTCTCTACAAAAGAATGAAAAACTGCGATAAGAAAGAATAGGACAAATTTGTTTATTTTATAAATAAACACAATAGCAAATTAGTATTGTATTCAAAAGTTACCATATGGGTTGTATCAACAATTTAGGTTAAAAATGTTAAGCGATAGCTTGTACAGTGGAATTATGAGACTACAAAATAGAACTGTTATAAGGGAATTAAAAAAGAGCCTTCTATGTTGAACTATGAAATAAGGACTTAAATTTGAGAATTGAGGGCATTCATTACAAACAATAAAGAATGCTTAAGTATGAAGTTGGAATAATCTATGTATTCAAATGTCCATCTAAAATTTCCGATTATGTGTTTTCAACCACGACAGTTACAAATTTTAGGCATGCAGTTCCACAGAAGGTATTTTTTCTAACTGAAAGAGTAAGAACTAATTGTTTGCTGCAGATCTTCTGAACTATTTCAACAATTGATGTTGCATCAGTTGAGAGAAGACATAGGTCCTTTGCAAAAATTCCCATGAGTTGGTTTGCATCATCATTAAAAGCTATGACACCATGAAGGTATACAGTGATATTTTCCAAGTCAACCTTTAGTATGTATCTGTAGTCACATTCAAGAAATTCCCCATCACATTTACCATAATGCCAAATGTCTCCAACTTTGTGGGAAATATTTTTCATACATTGTATAGCATCAACAAAAAGAGGGCATGCAAGGAAATGTAAGTCATCCATGCTAACATTTCTGATGGTTGCAACAAGAGAGTACCAAACAATTTTTTCAGATGGTTGAAGAGTTTGTAGCTCATTGATGGTAATGAATTTACGAGGAGTAGAATGAGAGGCATAGAATTTTCAGCTCAAAGATGGTGATGCTGAACGAAATCCATTGTCATGATACCATCTCTAGAGAACCACAGTTTCTTTAATTTTTGGGTTTATAAAAATAACAGTATTGCAAATTGTCCCAACAATTTTTCCATTAAAATATGTAATACGACCACTTTTGATTGCTACAACTGGAGGAGTAGCTAAACCATTAAGGCTGGCAAGCTCGACTGCTTCATTTTGACAATGCTCTCCCCAAAGTGTTATGTCAATACTATAGCCTGACATGCCACGGTGTCCAATGTTGCACCGTACAATCTCAACACCATCCCATTTCTGTATGGTGGATGTAGGTGAAACTGAAATGACAAGTCCAACAAGGTAAACCATGAAATTTCAAGCTTATTCAAAATTGAAAATAAGATGCACACAATACATTTTTATTTTTGTCTAAGACCAAGAACACCTAAGAGGCAACCATAAATTAAATACTTGAGAGTCTATAAGACCAATCAAGTCTCTACCAACTCATACCTAAGCTTGACCTAGACCTTTCTCTCAATTTTTCAAAATAAAAAATGAAAACAATCTCAAATTTAAACTATGAAGAAAAATTAAGCAAATCTATTTTCTTTCAAGTTGATTAAACAATGTTCAGATATTTGGATCTACACTTTCTTTTCAAATTTCTTTTCAACCAAACTGAAAACTACAAGAAGCTCATAAGCCAATTCAATTAGTTCTTGAAGGTCTAACATAGCTAATCCTAACTCATTTTCCATATTTCAATTCATAAATGAAACTATTAGAAATAATCCAGAAGAACTTTAGAAAACAAAAACACAAAAGCCAAGTTTCAGAATCACGTTGGGATTAAAAACCCTACTTGGCACCGCTGCTTGAAGGTAAAGAACATAGCGTTACTGCTCCATCACTACCTTCTGCCAACATGAACAAATTGGTGGCACCGCTCTTTGTCCACTGGATTTATGGGGTGGCACCGCTTGTTCCCTCTACAGAAAGTGCGGCGACTTCTCTTGGTAAACTGCCCGGGTGTGGTGGCACTTGCAAATTCCAAAACAAGACACAAGGCAAAAAATAAAATGTTAAGGTTTAATTTACTGGCATCAAATGATAATTAAAAGCAAAGGAATAAAGAATATAAGGAAGATCTGGACATATCTAAGCAAATATGATCAATCTCAAATCAAATCCAACTAAACAACTGGTAGATCTGATCAATGAAGAAATTGAAGTTTGAAGCAAGGAAAGAACTAAGAATAACCAGAAGTTCTAACACTCTCCCCAGTATGGTTACCAGATTTGTTATTGGAAATACTCACCTTCTGCGGACATAAGCTGTTTCCCTAGTCACAACAATGAGAAGCACTTTCCCTAAGATTGATAGATGCTTGGAATGGATTGTTTTACCTGTCATGCAATGTGACGTGCCAATCTTTTTGAATGATGGATCTCCACAGGTTCACTTGCATGAAACAAACAACAAAGCACATACAAGATCATAGTACTAAGTAAATTCTATAATACTATGTTGATGACTAAGGAATTCAACAATGAAACAACTGATTAATACAAAATATTATTTAGGGGAAAGGAAATTTCATTGCATTAATGGAATAAGAGAGAGAAATTACAACCAAGAGCCTTAGTGTTGAGAAGTCTCTTCTCAAGCAAAACCTTGCCTCCAAACCTTCAAACTTATGTACCAAATGCTCCCTCTCCTTTGCTAGATTTGGCCATAGTTTTGATGTTGTGGGATAATCTTCCTCCTTTTACCCATGGGGGATGAGCCAATACTTATAGCCATGGGAGGATATGGAAGGTTGAGATTCTTATGGGTGAGGTGGAGGGGATATCCTACAAGGATGAATCTCTAGCCCAGGTGGTCCAGGAGTCTAGGGATAAGGTTGCCACGAAGCCAAGCTTTGTATTGTCCCCATACCTGATAATGTGGATAAATTAAAATTTTTACTTCAAGAACCCTTGTTCTCCTTCGAAACACAGGGAATGGACGTTAAAAAAAACTTCAACCTTCATTATTAGGCATAGAAACCACTGTAAAAGTCATTCCTCCCTTTGACAGACCCATTTTGTGACGAAAAGCTCTCTTTCGCACTGAACCTGTCATTTCTGCCTTCTGCCTTCCGCCCTGTGGATCTCAGGAATTAGAAATCTAAAACACAATGGAGTCCTTCAACCAAGGTTTCTCCTTCTGCCTTCCACCTTTTCGACCTTGGAACTCGGAAATCATAAACATAATGTGCGACATAAACATTAACCTTCCGCGCTTCCACCTTTCTGCCTTCCGCCTAGAACTTGAAAGTTAGAACTCAAAACAAGATGGAGTCCTTCAACCACGTTTCCACCTTTCGTCTTCCGCCCTTCCACCTTCCGACCTCAGAAATTGGTAATTGGAAATCTAATGTGCGCTATACATCCACTTTCTAACCTTAACCTTTTCCTGTAGTTTTGACTTCCTCTTTCCGACCTCAGACTTCAGAAATAAAAAAGATAACTTTTTTCCTTAGAACTTTTCTATGCTTTCGACTTCCGCTTTCCGACCTCGGACTTCAGAAATCGGAAAACACCCTTTCTTCCTTGTTCAACTCTCTATTTTTTGGTTTTCTCCTTCCACCTCCCTCAGGAGGATTCTAAGGGGTGGAAACACTAAGTCAGATACTTTCTGACTATGTAACAAGCTCCTATCCTCCATGAACTTAGGAAAAATTCATTAAAACATACAAGGCATTTCTGAGCTCCATGAAACTTAGGAAAATGCATTGCAAAAACACAAGGCATGTACAGAAGTAAAATGCAGGAAACATAACAGAAGTAAACTTCTACTTAATCATCAATATGCATTCAACATGATCATAATAACTCATAACCAGTATATTCATTCATAAGCAAATACATTGCATAAACAAGAATAACAAAGATACTTATCTTGAAGATTAAGGTGTCCCGCAACTATCTATGTCGCTGCAACGTTCTACCCAACCATAGGCCAGTGTATTCATTAATCTCTCAACACCACTGCCATGCCCGAGTTGGGCATGATTTCCATTGAAAATTGAGGAAATGGAAATGATGTCCAGGGAATCGACATCAATTGATTAAAATGTAGTCAGAGGAAGGATAACAATATTTAGATTAGAAATGTTCAAATGAGGATCAGAAATGGGAGAGTCAGATAAAGAGATTCCAAGAGAAGCATCAATTTTCCCATTTAAGGGAGGAAAATTCAGGGGAATAAAGTTAGGGTTTGTAAGACTCTTTGAACCAGACGTTTTAGTGGGGGAAATAGTCGCTAGATTTGAAATAGAGGAAGGAAACAACCCCACACTAGGATTCACAAGAAGTGGAACCTCTGAAGAAACACTCCCAATACCAGAAGATCTAGAACTAACGTGGTCAGAAATGGTAATATCTATACTACACTACGCAAGCTTAGAAGTATCACCAGTCTCCAAATTTGTTAAAACCCTCCCCTAATTGTCAGGTAAGGATAAGGAATCCAACTTATCTAAATGGGAGTTCCCACTCGAAACTGACAAAGAATTTGAAATGAATTTCAAAAGAACTAGGATATTGTTAACAAATTTACCAACAAAGGATGATGTAGAGGCCTGATCCAGAGGAATGGGGAAGAAAAGGCCTAAATCAATTTCATTTAAACCTTCCACAAAAGAAATTGCCTTGTTGCCTAACTTATGAGAACTAGAAGAAATATTGGAACAAAAATCCTTCTCATGTATCGTCTCTCTACAATTGAAACAATGAAAAAATATACATGAATAATCAAGCTGATGGATAAAATAGCCCCCATCCCAAATAACCTCCAGCTCTTCCGACAAACCACCTTCAACCTCAATCTCTACCGACATCTAGAGAAACCTCCTGTCACAACTCAACAGTTGATCCTCCTCAATCACGATGAAGCATCCAATGGAATTAGAAATCACCATGAAACCCTTTAGATTCCAACAATGAAATGGAAAACTTGGGAGAAGTACCCACAAATTCCCATGGGACAAGCGTTCTGTCAAAGGGTCAAAATCTGAGTGCCATCTGGATACGACTAGAGAACCCATTCCTAGCACCCAAAAATGGTCTTCGATCTCCTTTATATCCTCCTCTAAAAGGAATCGAAAAACAATCCAACCCTTCACCAACATAAAAACCCTGGAAAGGTAACAAACATACTATTTCCTTTTAACCCTAATCCACTACAAAAACTCCTTTCTCAAAATCCTAATGTATTCAAATTTACCCACTAGATCTCTATGGGTTAAAAATTCCACCAAGTTCGTTGTCACATCCTTCCCCATAACACAGAGTACCTTGCCCCTCTTGGCCTTTTCAAACTTTATTTTTCACTCTGACCTCTAAGCCAAAGATACATCACTGGACCGATTAGGCATCCCACCATTCTGCAACAACCCTTGTTTAACATTAGTGTCGCGATCCGAAATCCTCCTATGCTGCCCACTTAAAGAAACAAAATCCTAACTTAGGAGAAGAGAAACATTCAGTCAAAACCTTATCCCCCTCCTTTGTCAGCAGCTCGATACAAGGAGAAAAGATAACATTGTTGTGAGGGTTTGTTTTAACCCCAACACTCGAAAAAACCCTAGACGGAGAAACCAAGAATAAGGTGTTTTTACTCTAATAAATGGACTTACAAGGAGATGACAATGTGACAGGAGTGACAACACCTACTCCACCTGTCCTCAAAGATTCTTGTCTCACCTGCTCAGCCATGTGTGTCCAATAGAAAAACCCAAGTTAAATAGTACAAAAAGAGAAGGGCGAAAACAATACTTACCATTTTTTATGACTTGGTTGGTACTAGGTCCACCATAATGGTAGATTGGACTCCAAGTAAGCATCCCCTCTACCCTTTGACCAGATTAAGCAAGAAATTCGTTGCAGAATCAAGAGATTTTTAGGGCCATCCCTAAGGTTTCACCATCATCCCGAGCACAACCAAAATCAATAGTCTCTCAATCATTCTAATTATTCTATATTTGATAGAGCCAAATTTAAGATAAATATATGCTTGTTAATTGCGTAGAGAGGCGCTTTACAACCCAGTATGGGGGAGATCTTGTAACGTGATGTAACGTTACTAACGTTTGTAACACGTGGGCAAAAAATAATAGTGATAGTGAATATTATGGGAGAGATCTTAACATGTCGACAAAAAGTAATAGTGATAGTGAATATTATGGGAAATAAATTTTCTAATAGGCCAAAATAAAACAATCTAATATGGGGGAGATATTACAATCTTCCTACCTAACAAAACAATAAAAAAACAAAAATTTAATTATCGGTAAAAAAAAATGTGGGTCAAGAAAAAAACACAAAATTGAATTATCCGCAAAAAAATGTTGGCCTTGCAAATGGTTTTAAAACAATTGTGCAAGACATTCTAAACAACCCATGGTTGTAGGAGGGCCTTGCATATGGTTTTAAAACCATGTGTAGGGAAATGATGCAATGTTAATTCCTAACAAAATAAAAAATAATAAAAAATATTATATGTTGGTTATAAATAATATTAAATATTAATAATAAAAATATTATATGTGGACCTTAAATAAAAATATGTGTCTTTTGGTATGAATCAAATCAATAGATACCTAAGAAGAGGTTTGCACCCCGAGATATTTGATCCATCTCGACACTTGATAAAGCCTAGAATTTAAATCTATGCTGGAAAATTATTCAATGAATAATCTTTATGTACTAAGTTCGTCATGCATGAAACCCTCAAAAATGATGAATTCAATTTTCAATTTAATAGAAAGTGTTGATAAAAAATGACTCGTGATTTCCTCCTTGAGTGTGGCTTCCATAATAGAAGCCCCTCTCATGAGAATGTATAAACTTCATGATGATCCCTTGGATCCTAAAGGATTGACTCTCCTCTTTGCTGCTAGTGATCATATATATATATATTACTTTTATGACTATATTTTCTTATAATAAAATCATAAAGTTATACATCATATAAATAGTAGTAATTATATATATTTTTTCTATCGATATATATTTTTATAATAAATTTATAAAGTTACACATCATATAATTAGACAAGCTCGTATGAAGTTATATATATAATAGTGAATTTTAAGAATTATTAAACAATTAAATAATTTATGNAATTATCCACAAAAAAATGTTGGCCTTGCACATGGTTTTAAAACCATGTGCAAGACATTCTAAACAACTCATGGTTTTATTGTACATGGTTTAGGAGGCCTTGCACATGGTTTAAAAACCATGTGCAAAGCCTCCTAAACCATGTACAATAAAACCATGGGTTGTTTAGGAGGGTTGTTAAAAACAATGTGCAAGGCCTCCTAAACAACCCATGGTTGTATGAGGGCCTTGCATATGGTTTTAAAACCATGTGTAGAGAAATGATGCAATGTTCGTTTTTAACAAAATAAAAAATAATAAAAAATATTATATGTCAGCCATAAATAATAAATATTAATAATAAAAATATTATATGTGAACCTTAAATAAAAAGATGTGTCTTTTGGTTTGAATCAAATCATTGGATACCTAAGAAGAGGTTTGCGCCCCCGAAGATTTGATCCATCTCGACGCTTGATAAAGCCTAGGATTTAGATCTACGCTGGTTGCATACTCAATACATTTTTATGACAAATAGATTTCATAACAAATTAAAAAATCATATTCAAAGAAATAAAATAAAATTTCAACATTATACTATAAAGTTGCATTTTTTTAGTTTTTTTTTTTTCGCAGAGTTCCTTACGATGGTAAAGAAGTCCTCTAAATGTTTCAGCACATTTTAAACAAACGTAAATACTCAAAAAAATCAAGTAGAATTAGGTGTTTTCTTTTGAAAAAAATTAACATTAAACAAATTAATTTTCTTCTTTAATATAAATGAATTCTGTTCACCATATGTGCATATTTTCTTCGAATCACATTATCCATATCCGAAAGTCTACAACTAGGCTTCATATGGCCCCTATGAAACGGTACGTGACTAAAGTCTTTGCATGCCGCCATATGATTTGATCGTTGCATCAAAAAGTAGTTTGATTGGTGTTAAAAAGAAAATCTAACCGACCTCCGAAGCTTCGACATATTCTCGTATGGTATACGGTTTGGTTGCGTAAATAAAAATCTAACCGACCTATTCTCCCTATTGGTTGTTTGTAAAGAGAAATTCTAACCGACCTATTCTCCCTATGCTTGAATAACTGGAGTCTGGGATATGCTTATTTGGACGGATGTGACATCAGAAACAAATAAAATTGAAAGGGAATTGAGCCATGAGTTGGGCGTAAATATATTTTTTGTTTTGTTTTAATCTATGAGGTGATTTTTTTTTCAGAGTAAATATCCACGGGAAACTCAGCAATACTTCCTCACATTAGTGGATGGTAGAGGTGGTAAACCGTCGACCTTCCTCACAGAAGGCCTAACCCCAAAGGACTCAAGGCTAGAACTCCCCCGTACCGAGAGAGTGTGCGCACGTCTTACCAATTGAGCTAACCCTTGAGGCTATTTATGCGGTGATTTTGAGGTAACAGTAACGGGTAACTTGATAATCAATGCAATGAATTTTGTTATATGTTTGGTGCTTTCGAGGTTATGATCTATCCATTATTTTTTTTAAAACTTTTTTAAGATTTGTAATTTGGATATTGTTAATTATAAAATTTATGTTTAAGATTTTATTTTTAAATGTTATATTTGTAAAAATAAGTCAGTTTGTTGTATTGTTGTGAAACATGTGTTTGTTTTTTTCTTCTAAAGTTAGATGTTTAAATATATAGCCGGTAGTTAGTATGTGTGCATAAATTTCACCTTTCAAATTCATGTGTGTCACAGAGAATATATTTGTCTATTTATTTTAACATAACATAGGGTGAGGGTTTTAGAATTTTAAATGTTTTTAATTATTTTAATTATTAACTTATAGATTTAAGTAAATTAGAATATTATTTGCTGTGTCTCTAAACTAAGGGATGAGATTTAAAAAAAAACTTTTGAGAAAAAAAAAATCTGAACATCTTTTAATTAGTGATTATTCAGAAAAATATAGTATTGCAAATGATTCAATATCACCAACCCGTTTGATAATTTACATTGAATTGATTTGAAGGAAGACACCGTGACTTACTTGTGTCACATACTTGCAGGTGGTTGTGGGTGCACATAAGGGTATTGTGGCAGCCTAAGAGAATCTACCCTGAGTACATGCACTGCATTGCCCTAGTTTCAGATTTCCCTAGCAAAAAAAACAATGAAATGATAATAAGTCTACTTCTTTACTTACTCAAATTATGGTATTATGATTTATGGTAATGAGTTGGTTTGATGTAGCTACTAAAGTCTAAAGAGGTGTACATACCCTATGCATTCTGGATTTGAACTTATAATCTCCTAAGAAGAAACACATGTTCTTAAACATTTAGCCCACTTAAATTGTTCTTAACCATTAAATCTACGTGTTATTAAATTAAATATAGGTTTTGAACACAGCATAATATGATTTTTCAATACTGCATTCTATAATAGAGATGGTACATAGAAGCTGTCATCCTATTGAACTAGCGTGAGCCAAAATTAATCAGCCTACCCCACAACAATTATTAGTACCACATGCTCATTGCTAGCTGTTGGATCTCAAAAGGGTAAGATCTACATGCAATAACTGCTAGATCTCAAAAGGCTGACCCTTTCGAACCGACCATTTGCACCGATCGGACGACCTAGGTCGTCGGACGTGACCGCGTTCGTCGCGGTCGTGCGATCGGTGCAAATGGTCGGTTCGAAAGCCTACTCCGATCTCAAAAGGCTAAAATCAAAAGACCAGCAATAAGCTTGGGACAGCAATCATTGCGGCATCGGGCTGGTTAATGGTCGTTGACAATGTGGGTCACTATTTTAATTTTATAACACCTATTCATCTGCACGCAGCTGGCTGGTTAATGGTCGCCGGCAGTATGGGTCACTATTTTAATTTTATAATACGTATTGATCTGCACGTCGAGATATGATAGTCAATATGTGTGCATGGTGTCGAGGAATCTGGAAACAACACGGATTCGCAACCATGTCCAGACGAGACATCGAAGGATTTTAGCTCTAGCTGTCTTTTTGAGGAATATATGCATTTCAGGTTTATGTGTTCGTCATTGCGGATGTATGTATTTAAATTTGCTATATATATATATAATATAGAATCCCCAAATTCAAAAGCATCGGTTAAGACCTTTGGTCTGTTGCGTATTTGTTATAAACTTACAAGTGTTTCAGGTCTCTCTGTGAGATTAAAGATTAAAGAATCGTGACTACTGTAGCAGCACATATATGGCGAACACTACGTATCGATATATGCACACTGATTGCAAAGTTGTTGACTGCAAATTGTTATTATGCACTACTACTGGAAGGAGGAGGCCTCTGCCCAAACGAGGGCAGGTGAAGGCGGCCATTGTAGCCTCTTTGTTTCAAACAATCGTTTCTGCTCTTTCACTGGGAAAGTTGTCCTCCTCTCGTTCCAAAACACATGATTCTTCTTATCGCCGAATGAAAACACCACCTCTCGTTCCAAAACAGAAGATCATTCCTATCGCTGAATGAAGACTTGCAATTAAATAATGACTGGTATATTGTGCAGGTATATAATACATGGTTTTTCTAGTAGAAGTGGATAGAAATTACTATAATATTCACAGGGGCTATGGTTTGCAAAGTGGTCAAATTCTTCTTCTTCTCTAACTCCATTTCCAGTTCGAATGATTTGGCGTCTCTGCCTTCTAGTCGTTCGTGCTAATCATTTGTCTTTGGCCCATATGACATTAGATGTTTAAAGACGTATATTATTACAATTCGAAGTTTTTTCTCTGAGATTATTCTGAACTGTCTGAGATTCTCTATTTTTTGGTCTGAGATTCCTCTATGGTTATATGAGGTTTTTAAAATTTGATTTCCAAAGTTACCAAATACAAATAATTATAACAAATACATTTATGTGTATATTACAATGCAATTTATGGAAGTATGAATGATATATTCAATCGAAAACCTTGATGTATAAGTATTTAGAGATATCTAATTTATTGAAGTATTTAGAGATATCCAATTTATTTTGTAGGGTTATTACTTATTTTTTATTTTTGGTATAGTCATACAAAATTACACATATTTTATAGATGCAATCATTTTATTATTTTAATATTATAAAACAGATTTTTAACTAAAAATTATTATGTTAGTTATACAAAATTACAGATAATCTAAATTGTAAACAACTAGCTACTCTCCATGCAATCATTTTATCATTGTAAAACAGATTTTTAACCAAAGATTATAAAGATTATTATGGAGATCGTAGCAAAGAAATCAGCACTAGCAGTCTAGTCGTCACGAAACTTGGAGTTGGGTGTGAAGGTCCATGCGTTCACTTATTATAATGATGATGTAAAATAAAGAAGTGAGTCACTTATTATAATGAGTCATTATGACCTTAGTCTTGATGGGGACTGTTTATCTGTCAGTCTTGATGAATGTAACTCTAGACTTATATTCAATTCTGGCTTGACCTTGACATAAAAAGTTTCAAGGACATGTAAGAAAAAAAATGACATTTTTATGTTATAATATTATCTGGTGGTGGGGTGTAAAAGATTAAAAATAAGAAACAGTTCTTTAAGTTGCAAACATTTTCAAGGATGATGGAGGCACTAATCTGGTTCATCAACTTAAAGTGGTTTCACTTTTTAAAAGACTTATACCCCCTGAGCACTCCTTTTCACTTAGCTGTCCGGTTAATTTAAAAGAGATTGAGCATTCCCTCAATTCTTTAAAAAAAGACTGTAGCCCAGGGCCAGATGGGTGGCCTGTGGAATTTTATTTGCATTTTTTTGATCTCCTGGGACCTTTGCTTCTGAACACTGTTGATCAGACCAGACTCTCGGGTTACATACCCCCTTCCCTGAACTCCACTTTCCTTGCTCTTATCCCAAAGATTGATAAACCTCGTACCTTCGCTGACTTCAGGCCCATCTCCTTATGTAACCTCCTTTATAAGCTTATTTCAAAAGTAATTGTTGGAAGGTTAAAACCCTTCTTGGATCAGGGAATTTCCCATGAACACTTTGGGTTCCTTAAGGATCGCCTTATCTCTGAACCTATTGGAATAGTTCAGGAAGTTCTTCACTCTGTGAAAACCCAAAATCTTTGTGCTTTTGTTCTCAAATTGGATCTCTCGAAGGCTTTCAATAGGGTGGACTGGACCTATGTTAGACTGATTCTGATTCAAATTGGTGTACCTCTCCTTACTGCAAATTGGATCATGGGTTGCCTATCCACTGCAAATTTTGCGGTTCTGATCAATGGAACCCCATCCAATTTCTTCCCTGCTTCCCGTGGTATTCGTCAAGGTTGTCCCTTATCACCGCTTCTTTTCATTCTTGTCATTGAGGGTCTCAGTCTTCTCATTCGGGATGCTAGAGCAAATGGGCTGATTAGAGGAATTCAGCTCTCTCCCTCCCTTTCCCTGTCTCACCTTCTCTTTGTTGATGATGTGATTCTTATGGGATCATGTACTCTCCTTGACTGGTCTGCTTTTGAAGTTATTTTGGAGACCTTTTGTAAAGCCTCGGGTATGAAGATAAATTTTGATAAGTCATGTTTGCTCTATTATAATCTCACTGCTGACTGTCTAAATTGGTTCGTTGGTAACCTGCCTTATAAATTGCAGCCACTTCAATCTGGTTTAACCTATTTGGGATTTTTCTTGAAGCCTCTCAGCTATAGAGTTTTGGATTGGCACTGGATTATTAAAAAACTTGAAAAAAGAATTAGTCATTGGACTAACAAGCTGCTTTCGCTTGGGGGTAGATTGATTCTTGTGCAATCTGTTCTTTCAAGTATCCCAGTGTATTGGATGGGTCTTGCTCCCCTTCCTGCTTTCATTCTCCAGACTCTTAGAAGGGTTATGTTTAACTTCTTGTGGGGATCCTCTGGCACTAACAGGAAATATCATCTGGCTAATTGGATGGACCTTTCTTGGCCCAAGGAGCTTGGAGGGTGGGGTATTAAAAATATTTCATGGTTCAGTTTGGCTCTGAGATTAAAAACCTTTTAGAGAGTCCTTCAGTCAGGGGGCCTTTGGTTTCAAGTCCTTCATTGCAAATATATTAAAATGGGATCTGTGGTAGATTGGTTCAAAACTAAAAAATTCAGCACGCGTAATGTATTTGTCATTTGGAGAGGTTTCATCCATACTCTACCATGGATAGGCTCGAATTTGGCTTGGCAGGTAGGAAGAGGTAATGATATCCTTGTCGGGATTGACCCAATTGTTGGTTCTCACACTTGTTTCTATCTTCCAGACGAACTGAGATCATATTTGTAGGATTTGGATATTTGTTCACTAGCGCAGGCACAAAATACACAACAAGATGCTCAGAGTTATTGGTATACGGCAGAGGAACTGAATTTGGGAGGCTCCTTTATTGATTTGTGGACTGATTATATTGCTGGTTTAACTGGAGCTGGTATACGTATCATAGATGTTGATGATGAATTGGTTTGGGATTACAGTAAGAAGAGGGGCTCTTTATCTGCTAGAAATGCCTATGATTGTATTGTTTCCTCTTCCCTGGGACCGGCTTCAACACCTGTTGACTCGTATTTATGGAACAATTCCCTGCCAAATAAAATTTCATGTTTCATTTGGTTAGCAGTCAGATACAGAATTCTTACCTGGGAGAATTTATAGAAAAAAGGCAAACAGGGCCCAGGTATTTGTGTACTTTGTAATGCAGATGGAGAAACTGTAGAGCATCTTTTCACTAAATGTGCTGTATGGAAAATGGTGGCTGAACAGGTTTGCGATCATTTAAATTTACATGCTTTCTTATCTCATGTTCCTCTAGTGGATATGTTACTTGACTAGTTGGGGAAGATGTCTAAAAGTTCGACTCTTCATTTGCTTCCATTCCACATGATGTGGATTGTATGGAGGGCCCGCAATAAGGTTATCTTTGAAGATGAAAGAAGAAATGTCTACAGTATTGTATGTCAAATTATTACTGCTGTACAACATCTTTCTATTTTGCCTGTCAAGAGGAAAAAATCTGTCAGAATATTGGGGAAGACTCCTCAAATGATCTACCCCTGTGGTTTCATTGATGGAGCATCAAACTGTACGGTTGTTGGTGTGGGTTTTTGCATTTATATAAATGACTGCCACCATATGGAGTTCTCGCTGGGGGTCGGACATGGAACCAACACTAAAGCGGAATTGCTCAGCTTATGGGCAATTCTTCTTACCTCCCATATGATGGGGATCCCCCTTACCCAGATATATGGTGATTCACTTGTAATCATTAATTGGGTGAGGGGATCGACTGCTCTCTCCCCCACTGATCTGGTTCATTGGTGTAGGGAGACAAAAAAGCTATTCTCTAGCTTCCAGGCATTGTCTATCACCCACATCTATCGAGAGCACAATCGGTTGGCTGACCGCCTCTCTAAAGATGCACTCATTTTTCCACAAGGAAAAGGCAGATATAAGGAATTTTTCGAGAACCAATTGGTTTCTCAGGATCTATTTCAGCTCTATTGAGAATGTCAAAAGGAAATTTTTTCCTGTTGTTGGTTTTTTTTTGTAATGAGTTCTCACTTTTAGATAGCTGAACAGTTCCTTTTGGCACTCGTTAGATGTGGCTGAGTTGACAGTCCTCTTAAGATGAGACAGTTTACTGATGGGATCTTTTAGTGATTGATGTGCCATTCCCCCTGGTTGAACTCCTATGGGTAGTGACTTGTTGTAACCCGATAGTGGGATGACTGTAAAGATGCCCTTTGATTCCCATAAGAATAACAAGGACAGGCTTTTTTCTTCCTGAAAAAAAAAAGTTGAGGTGGTTTAAGGTATTATAAAATGAAAATGAATAAAATATTTAAAATTCTTCACTTTATTTTAAAATTATAATATTATAAATATTATATAATATTAATATCTTGAATGTACATTTAAGAAGTGCATTTTTATTTAATTTTAAAATAAAATAAATAGTTAAAATAAATAACTAATTAAACATTTTAAGTAAATTTAAAGAAAAAAGAGTGTGAATTAAAAAAAAACAATTAAAAAATGACATCCTTATAAGGAGGAAGTTATAGAAAAGTTGTTGTATAACTTATATAATTTAAGGTTTAAAATACATTAAAAATTAACTAAAAATATTAATTGAGAATAAAATTTCAACATTCTATATATATATTTATTATAAACTAGTGACAAATTTTGTTTTCAAAATTTTATTAATTAATATTATTTTGTTGAAATAAGTATAATTTTATTGGAATAAATGGAAGTGTTATAGTTTTTTTTGGAAAGACTTGGGGCTTGAGTGATGCACTAGGATTCATAAAGTCTCTAGGATTAATTGATATTTGACCAACTTAAGTGTGGTAGGAGCAAGTTTCTTGGGATGGCGTACTAGCTTATATGCTAGAACCAAGGGATGGTTGACCGAGTGAGGGAGGGAAAGGGAAGCCGATGAGGCCTTGTAGTTCAAGGCTCCAGGGAGGACAATGGGATAAGTAATATGTTGACATGTGTTTTGTTTATGCTAAGACAAGCAACAAATTAAGATGTGAATTAAGGGTATAACGCTTCAAGATAGAAAGAGCATGACTTTTGGACATAGTCAAGTATTGAAATAGATAGATGACATCATCATCTTATATTGTATAGACATCATTGCGTCGAGAGGCACTCTATAGCTCAGTATGGGGGAGATCTTGTAACGTGATGTAACGTTACTAACGTTTGTAACATGTCGGCAAAAAATAATAGTGATAGTGAATATCATGGGAGAGATCTTGTAATGTGATGTAACGTTTATAACATGTCAGCAAAAGATAATAGTGATAGTGAATATTATGGGAATAAATTTTCTAATAGGACAAAATAAAGCAATCTAATATGGGGGAGATGTTATAATCTTCCTACCTAACAAAACAATAAAAAAGTAAAAATTTAATTATCCGTAAAAAAAAAGTGGGTCAAGAAAAAAACACAAAATTGAATTATCTGCAAAAAAATGTTGGCCTTTCACATGGTTTTAAAACCATGTGCAAGACATTCTAAACAACCCATGGTTTTATTGTACATGGTTTAGGAGGCCTTGCACATGGTTTTTAAAAAGTAAAAATTTAATTATTCGTAAAAAAAAAAGTGGGTCAAGAAAAAAACACAAAATTGAATTATCCGCAAGAAAATGTTGGCCTTGCACATGGTTTTAAAACCATGTGCAAGACATTCTAAACAACCCATGGTTTTATTGTACATGGTTTAGGAGGCTTTGCACATGGTTTTTAAACCATGTGCAAGGCCTCCTAAACAACCCATGGTTTTATTGTACATAGTTTAGGAAGGCCTTGCAAATGGTTTTAAGACCATGTGCAAGGCCTCCTAAACAACCCATGGTTATATGTGGACGTTGAATAAAAAGATGTGTCTTTTGGTTTGAATCAAATCAATGGATACCTAAGAAGAGGTTTGCGCCCCCAAAAATTTGATCCATCTCAGCGCTTGATAGAGCCTGGGATTTAGATCTACACTGGTTAATTATAAAGTAAAGAGTTATTCTTAATATGCATATTAAATTAAATTGTCTTATAATTTTTTATAAAAAAATTTATTTAATATCTAAATTTGAACAATGGCATAAGCTAAAATATCTTTATCAATCCACATAATTTCATGATGCAATTTAAAAAATGTTTATTTATTTGAAAAAAAATTTCAAATAAAAAAATAAAATATTAAAAATAAAATCGAAATTGATCTCAATATATAACCATCATCGTGATTTTGAATAATATTTTAATATAATTAATAAAAATATTATGATATTATAAAGCTAGAAAACAACAAATTTTTTTCCTTCAAATTATTTAACCTAATATACACGAATTAAATTAATTTAGTAAATAAAATTAACAGACATTAGACATTAGATACTACTTTTACTTTGATAAATAAAAGTTGTAATATACCCAACGACTGAAAATATAAGTTTGCTTAATGTAAAAGTATAACTTTGCTTAATAGTAATGCCATTATGTATGACCTTACCCATGATTCCATCTCAGAGTGGAGAGGTCGACATTTACGTCAATGTTTGGGAAGCATGGCGGTTAAAAATGTGGCACACTATCCAATTATTATTATTAGTATTTTCGGTTTGGAAATGGCAACTTTATATTATGTAAAGCTGTGTCTGAAATATACAACAAAAATTACAAATGTACAAAATTGTCATTAGTATCTAAAATGATATATCATCATCATCTGCTTCAAGTGAGCCTAATTAGATATCACTCTAATTCTAAAACAATCCAAACTTGTATTTTTCATAGTTACTACAAACAAACATATATTTTCTTCATTTCAAACAAAATTGAATCTATAAGATAGATTCTGCATCTAAGAAATGACAATAGGTGATTCAGTGTAAACTCAAGTGACTAGAATCAATAAGAATACCATTAGAAAACTCCTCCCAAGAGATTAAACCTGCCTAAATTCCTATAACTCGCTTGGAGAGGTCATGATCCTGTGAATTAAATCCCCTATAAATGTGATGCAGAGAGATATAGTTGAAAAGTCACATAAGCCTCTTGACACGCCCAAGAGGATGAAAGAGAGAAACAGAGCGTATAGTATGGATCTCTAGAGACCAATCCACAATTGCCTTGGAGTCCCCTAAAACATGTAGTGCCGTGATCTGTCTACTACTAGTAAAGTAGAGTAATCCCCACAAAGCCAAGAGTTTGGATTTAGTGTTCGCACCTTGCCAAGCATCCATACACATAAAAAATGTATGGTTCATCTCCAACTTAAGAACAACACCTGCCCCACAAGAACCATTCTTCTTCGCATCGTAAAAAAAACCAACCCTGATATCATTCAATAATGGATGAAAACAAAATATCCTAGGCTTCGACCAGGTCCCAATATCAGCTGAATTCACAAAGTATGTGCTAAACTTGGGATGATAATACTGGAGTCCATAGGAGCATGTTGAAAGATGTATGGATTTCTAGCTCTCCAGACCTACCACATGAGGACCATCGGAACCCCAAGAGAGATCTGTGAAATTTTAGAAGCCTACAACAGGAAATCAACAATACAACCATCTTTCCAAGTACATAAACAATTTAAACCACTATAGATTAACAACTAGAAATTCTGGAAGAACACATAATCAACAAACATATGTTCATCCGTCTCAAATGCAATGCAACAGAAAATAAATCTAACAGGTCTGGATAAACCACACAATTGCAATGTATCCCAAGTTATTATTTTACGTCTAAGGGAAATCTAAATGAAACATTTAATTTTACTTGGGATTTTCACTTTCCAAAGTGCAAAATACCACTAAACTGGCTCGATCTCCCAACGTTGCTTGATCAGGGAAAGATAGGCCAGATTTGTTGTAACAACACCCATCTGATTATTTGCAGACCATACCAGCTGATCAAACATATCTGTGAGAAAAATACCCACAGCACGATGATTGGATATGTACTCATCCCATTCCCTATCCAAGTTTCCAGATAGGCACAACTCCTCTGATGTTAACCATCCCAGTTCATGATCCACCCAGCTTCATAAACTTGCTTTAAAATGACCAAGTTCCTGTGATGAAGTTGGGCCTTAATATCCCGAGATATAGTGAACTGTTCGATGCAAACAATTGGATCCAACCCAATAAAAATATTGCTACCTCTCCCAACTTGCCAACATAGGTCTTATAGAATAATATGAAAAGATGACAACAAACTTCTCCAAATAAGCGAAGGAGAAGTGGGCTTAAATTTAGCTTCCTGAATCCACAATGCTAGTGGTATCCTTCTCATGAATTTTGAGTTTAAAATATTTCCGCAAGGACCAAGAACCGTAAGACCTCTCCACACACTCTTAACACACAATGAAAGATTAAAAATAATGAGATGCTTAATCCTCCAACCACCCTAATATTTTTGTCTTGGAAAGAGATTCCCAGCCCGCCAAATGAAACTTTGATATGTCTTGTTTACCTGTCCACAAGAATGTGAACATCAATCGACGAATAGACAACACGACCACAACGGGAAAACAGAAGAGTGAGAACCAATATACTTGTAAATATTGAAGAACTGAAGTCACCAAAGTAATCCTGTCCCGTAAAGAAAAATACCGCGTCGTCCATCGTTTCATGCGCTGTTGAAATTTCTTAAGAAGCCACGACCAGTCAACACGTTTATAATTATTTGGTTTCAGATAAAAACCCAGATAAGTCAGTGCATAATCAAGATGTTTCACTTCGTATGGAAATTGTAGAATAATCTCATCAATAACCTCTTGATCAGTCTCGAAGTGGCTGAAGGAGGGATTATAAGTGCTAATAGACATACCCAAAGCCCCCCATAAAATATCAACCAATGGCTTAATGTGTGTCCATTAAGAAATATCGCCCATACCAAAGATCAACATATCATCAACAAAAAGAGTATGTGTCAAATGAATGGAACCATAAACTTTAATACTTTTAATCAATTTATTTTCCTTCACCTAGAGTAGAAGTCTGTTGAGGCCCTCAATAACAAGGAGAAATAGGACAACCTTGTCGAATGCCACAATATACCTTAAAAAATTCAAAGGTGAGCCATTGATTAACACAAAAAAACTAGCAGTAGTCACACAAGATATAATCCACTAAGTTATTTCAATGGGGAGACTCACATTTAAGAGAATCAACCTGAGGAAGGTGCAGTCCACCTTATCATAAGATTTCTCTAAATCCAGGTTTAATATCATAGTAGATAGCTTCTTAGACTTTACCGAGTGTAACACTTCTTGGACAATCCCAACTGCATCCCATATTTGTCGGTTAGGGAGAAACCCAAACTATTCGGCCAAGATGGCCCTTCCAAGAGCAGGTTTCAATCTTTCAACAATAAATTTTGTAATAAGATTATATAAGAGATTGCATAAAGCAATCGCCTATAGTCACCAAATGAGACGGGTTTGTCCAACTTTGGTATAAGAGTGAGATAGGTAGAATTTAGGTGGATAGGAATATATCCCAAACTTCTAGAATCCTCAATAGCCAACACCAAATCCATGCCCAAAAGGTCAAATAAATGAAGAAATAATTCCACCGCCCAACCATCGGACCCTGGGCTCTTGTCTTTAGAAACCCCTTCAAGGTATTCTCAACCTCACCCAACGATGTAGGACCATCGGTAGCTGCACACTCTTCATCATTAGAGAAAGAAGGAAAAAGATTGATAACCTTCAACTAGTCACAAATACTGTTGGACTAAGGATCTTTATACATAGTTGAGAAATAATTAATTTCCCCTTCCTTGATAGATCTTTGGTCATAGACTATATTGTCCTTTGCATCCTTTTCCTCCTATATTGAATTTCAAATCCTTTTGCGATTAACATAATTGTGTAAGTAACTGGTATTTTCATTCCTTGCCTTCAACCATATTGCTCGTCTCTACTGTCTGAGGGTCTCCTCCTTATGAGTGAGAATCCTCTGCTTCTACAAGTAAAGGTCCTTAAGAGCAGAGGATCGATCCTCACTAAAATAACCAATTTCCAAATCATACTTGGAAGACTGAATAACATATTCAATTTCACATAAAGATTGGTCGACTTTCTGTTTAGTCTCTCTTTACCAATCCATAACCAGAGGATGAAGCTTATTAAATTTAAATAACAAGGACTCCATAGGGTGTAGATGTGTTGGAACAACAACAGATAGGATACCCCAATGTTTGACGAACAACCTGTTAAAATCATCCTGAACCAACCGAATTGGATTGAATTTGAAGGGATAAGACACAAAACCATGATCAAAATCCAACTGTAAAATGATAGCTTTATGATAAAAAAATCCAGTAGAATAATTCTAAGACTGATACTTCCCCAACAAATCACCTAGTGATTCTTCCATAAGATATCAATCCAATCATTTTTCAATACCAACAAAACTACTTCTGCCATTCGACCATGTGGGTGAAATGACCACCGAGGAAATATCCAGAAGTTGGGCTTCCCTAAAGAGAGCGGAGAAGTAATATAACAAAGGTTCAAGAGAATGCACTTCTCCTCAAACCTAATCTGGAGACCAGGTAAAGTTTAAGTCCCCCACAAGAATGAGATGTGGTAGAGAGAGGAGGCCGAAATATTAGCAAGGTACCATAAGCATATCCTGTTAGAGTATGCCCCATAAACATTAAGAATATGAAGAGTAGTGTCAAGTCCCTTTAGTTTCCCAATAAGAAGTATACTTGCATAAGTTTCGAAAGCCTTGAGGTTGGAAAACAAAGGGTTCCAGGCCACCAGTGTTCCTCTTGAGTGTCCGCAAGCATCAATATCAATAACAAACCAGCCAGGTCGCAAATGCAGGAAGAAATCACAAGCGACATCCGCCGAAGTCATAGTCTCTTAAAGTATCACCACAAATGGATAGACATAATCAAGCAATCGTTTAAAGGTGGCACATTTTGGGCACCTTCCAAGCCCACACAAATTAAAGGAGACATAATTCATCGAGTAACCAAGGGGGTGGGACGCAGTGTCTCTAAGAGCCCGAGAAGTGGATGAAATAACAACATCAGAGCTAGCAACAAACCCTCTAATAGACAAGGGAACAACCTTCAAGTTGACAAAGGCATGCTCCATAATGGAGTTTTTTACCCCTTTAATATTACCCTTGGAGGACGTTTTAGGCTTCTGAATGGACACATTCGTCGATCTAAGATAAGAAATCAGAAAGATATCGGGACTAGATGACTTGTCCACTGCAAAAAGAGGTAGTGGGGTAAAAAGAGACAAGGAAGAATCAGTTAGACATCCTTGATCCTCAGACAAAGTGTCGAAAACCCCATCGAGAGGAAAAAGAGGTAATTCCTTCGTAGAAACTTCGTCTGAAATCGACAAAGGTGAAATCGGAATGTCAAGACCATAAATAAGGTTAGGTCAAAGTGGAAATAAGTCTACCGGACAAAATATATATGCACCAGTATCACCCAACAATGATGGTAAAGGGTCCACCACAACAAGAGAAGAGACAACTGAACTAGAAGAAAAAACCTCCCCCAAGCCGAACGGGAAGAAATAACCCTAGGGGAACCCTCCCCAACATCTTTAGACAAAATTTCAGGAGTCCCATCCCCATTCAGGATAGATAACAAGTTCAAAATGTCAACAAATGAGATAAATTTTAAAAGAAGGGGAATAGACATAGCAAACTTACCCACAAAAGTGAATGTTGAATCCCTATCGAGTGGTATCAGAAAGGATAATTCTTTATCCATTTGAACCGGAAAATCCTCAACAGTTGTTGCATCCACCATCGAGACAACACCTAAGGCCCCCTTCGCAAGACAAAAGTCTTTGGAGTGTCCCGTCTGTCTACAAAAATGGCATTTGAAAGAAATCCACCAATAGTCCAACCTCTGGATAAAGGACCCACCGTCCCAAATCTCCTCCAGATCGGCTAGAAGAACCTTAGAAAGGTATAGATCCACAAGCATCTAAGGAGAAGAGCGTTTAAAACCCATAAGTTGATAGTCTTTGATGAGTATAAATTTACCAACTGAATTCACAATACTCATAAACCCCTGCAGATTCCAGCATTGAATCGGAAAATCTGGTAAGATAACCCAAAGGTGTCATCTAACCAAATGCTCCAAGAAAGGATCAAAGCCGATGTGCCAACGACCAGAAACAAGAGATCCCTGTCCAATCACCCAATACCGACCCTCAATAATCTGTTGGTCCTCCTCATTAAAAAACTGAAACAACACTCAGTCGTTGACCAGTGTCAACACCTTCATAAACGACTTGAGAATGGGCTTCCAATGCTCTCGTACCCAAGCCAAAATGGTCAGACGAGAGAGCTTAATATATTCAAAGTGACCACCAAGATCCTACATGGACAATACTGACACCATATCCACTGTCACATCCCTACCCAAAACAAAGACGAGACGCCCATTCTTAATCCTTTCAAAAGAAATATTTCGCAGCCAAGAGCGCAAGGATGAAGAAGGAGCTTTAGAGAAGAAAAAATACCCCCTTCCAAAACTCTAGTCGGTCATGTACATGCCGACACTAATGACTACCCATCACATGCTTTGTTAGAGAGAGAGGATACATTAGCACCAATGATACCAAGAGCATAATAGGGAAACCACTTAGAGAAGTGAAGCCTCTCCCCAGGGTTAGTGCGAACACCTTGGGAATGCAAAGGAAGTGGCTCCATAAGTATGAGTCCAACGATGGAACCCAAAACAAACTTCCTAACCGTCGTGACCGAAACCGAAAAAACCGCAAGACGTCCCAAAGATCCCAAGGCCTTAGGAAAAAGACCCAATAGAAAAACCCTAAAAACAACACCAAAACAAAAAACATAAACAAATAGCGCTAATATGGGAAACACCACCACCCTTAGCACCAAAACCACCACAAGAAGTAAAAAGGACAAACGTGATGAAAAGTTCCTACTTTTTGAACTAGTTGGTACTAGGTCTGTTAAGTTAACATACTGGAATCCAATATGACTTGACAAAGAAAAGTACAGACCAACAAGGAAACGCCAGTAGCCAGCTGAATGTCAGTAGAGCTCCCACAAAGGACGAACACACAGACAGGGTTACCTTCATACGTACATCACAAGAGAGGAGGCCCGCCACAATACACTGCAACAACCTCCAAAAACGACACCAAGGATAATGAAGCACCAACCGTTAACAGTAATGGTTTTCGAGTAACCAACCCAGGTTTTTTTATTGCCATCGTTCATAGATATTCAACTCACTCCTTCTCCCACTCGATAGGGATGCCACATATTTGTAACATACTCTACCTAATTATGAAATATAAATGACGTAACTATGCGAAAGTTATGAACTTGCAATAAGAAATTGGTTAACCTCGAGACTTTTTTTTCCTCGCAAGAAAATACTCAATTTTCTATTAAGATTAAAAAACTGATTTACATAGGTTCAATATTGGATCTTTCATATGGCCATGGTGGCATAAAACAAAGATATATTGTAAGACATAATTAGCTATAAATAAAATGGTTCTGGATAAAATTCGATAAATTGACAAAATGCTATGAAAGAAACATTATCTAACTATGAAGTTGTCAAAGTATCATATGTCCACAAGATTCATAAAACACAAAATAAGTAAACCGAGATTAGGATCTTCAGAAGGCTACCATAGCAATCTCCAAAGTCTCCATCTCCTTATATTCCCATCTGTGCTAGATACCTTCCTCCAGTTAAAGGCCTCTTTTTGATAAAAGATAAGCCTCGTGATTTGTTTCCCTATAAATATGCTAAAAGGAGACGTGATGAAATAAACCCAACATCCAAACAATGACATCGAATAAAGGATCAAGGAAAAGATTAATCGGTCGAGATTGATTCTTGAAGCAATCAATAATTAGCTTTGAGTCCCCCATAATTTGAATATGTTGAATTTTGAGTTGAACAACCATAGAGATTGCAAGTTGAAGGGCCTAAAATTCGGTTATATTGTTTGATACATTACTCAGAACAACAACAAATCTGAAGTAATGAAACTTTGAGAGATGGAGGGATCCCCCAAACCCTCCATGATAAGGATGATGTTGCATAGCACCATTAGAAAATCCATGGGATGGAGAGGTCAATATGTGGATTCTTAACCATGTGGATGCAATGATCTATGAGTAACTGAGGGAAGAGCTTTAAAGTCGCATAACCTTTGGAGGCATAAATGATAGGATATGCAAACTTATCCTCAAAATTAGATCGATTCTCGGCTGACCAAATCTAATAGAGGATGAGGGCCGAGAGGGATTTGAAGGATCCGTGGATCAGATTGTGGCTCTAAGTAGAGAAGGAATAAACAAAATTTGTTCCTTCCCATATCAATGAGGTACCAGATATATGTTGATGTAATTGTAACTTCGGGATGTATTCACTTGTATTTCTTATGTATTGTAACCTGATGTTTATTACAGGATGTATTTGTAATGTACTTGAGTCATGTCATGCCCCGATGTTCCTATCGGGAAGTTTCTATAATGTACACAAGTCATGTCAAGTCAAGGTGGTTAACTCTCCTATTTTCTAAGGGTTAAAGTCCTCGCAGTTCTGGGGCACTAGGGTTATTAGACTCACCTAGTGAAGTCGGCCCTAGTTGGGTTTAGTCAAGTCAGGAAATAGTATAAATAGAGAGCTAGCCTCTATATTTATCACACACTCGCTCACACTCAGTTGTAGCGCATAGCTGAGGAAGATAAAGACACCGGGGCAAGGAAGAAAGAGGTTACTGCTGTCAGGAGATCATCTTACTATTTTTGGGTTTCACTTTTGGTGCTGATTCTATCTTTGAGGAAGTTGTGGGGTTTTCTCCATTTATGGTTTCCCCAAAGAAAAAAACTGTGTTCATTGTCTCTTGTGTTTGATTGATGTGCTTATTGTTCTCTCAGTTAAAGATCCTAATGTTATGCTAGCTTAATGTTAAAAATCTAACATGGTATCAGAACTAACCTGAGAAGAAGACACTGTGCATATGCGGGAACTAGGGCTTCCTATTTTGTGGATCTCTCTCCACATATTTTCAGCAAAAGTAGGGTGGAATAACTCTCCTCCCTAGGGCGCATCTTTCTGTCGAAGCATAATCCAATTCTGAGGTTTTTCAGTTTTGGACCCAACACTACTACCAGAAATTAGGGCTTTTCACAGAAGTGGAATTTTTCAGTGAGCCCAAGGCTGGATTGATTTCCTCCCCAAAATCAAAGTTAGGGATCAAATTTAAAGCATTTGGTTGGATAGAACTCCAAAAAAGCAAAACCCTAATATGCTCCTGAACCAGCACTGCAGGATCTGACATCTTGACCTGGTAAGATCTAAATATTTTGTATTTCCATTTGAGGTTCTCAGTTAAGATGTCTCATCATACCAAGTTTGATGAAAAGCTTGAGGGAGCTGATAACTTCCGAGCCTGGAATTATAGGATCTCCCTGGTCCTAGAAGAAAATGAGTTGGACTCCTACATCCATGAGGAGGTTCCAGTTCTAGAGGGAGATGAGGCCAAGGCCTTACATAAGAAGAAGTTGGTTATGGAAAAGAGGATCATTGCTGATTCAATCAAGGATCACCTCATTCCATAGGTGTCCTCACTCAAGACACCTAAAGTCATGTTTGATGCCCTAACCAAACTGTTTGAAGGAAAGAACATCAATCAGAAGATGACTCTAAGGAACCAATTGAAGAATGTAAAGATTCAGAATGAGGAGACCATCTAGTCATACTTCACTAGGGTCTCCCAGATAAAATAACAACTTGAAGTAGTAGATGAAGAAGTGGAGAATGCATAAATTGTGATGACAACCTTGAGTGGCCTCCTTAGGTCATGGGATTCTTTCATCCAAGGAATCTATGCTAGAAAGAAGTTAGTCAAGTTCAGTAGACCGTGGGAAGAATGTTCTCAAGAAGAAGCTCAGATAGCAGCTCAAGAAGAGAATATGGGAAGTGAATATCAAGCTCTCACAGTACACTCCAAGAAAGGAAGAAGGGAAAATCATCATCACCAAGGTAAGCATTCTCATAAGAAAAATAACATTGCAAGAAGGGATCCATCCAAACTCAGATGTTATACATGCGATGAAATAGGACATTATGCTAGAAACTGTCCCATGAATAAGAATGGATCCAAGAATAAGAGGAACTCCAAAAGAAGACATCATGCTCACAATGCTGAGGATTATGATCCTCCCAGGAAGAGAGTAAACCAAGAAAGTGAAGACTCTTCAAGTGAAGATGAATATGTTTTGATCTTCGCTCGCACGGGAACTGTCACTCATGGAAGCAAATATTGGCTTATTGACAGTGGGGCTTCCAGCTTCCAAACACATGACAGGTTTCAAGGAATCCTTTGAGAAAATATCCGAACATAATTCACCCCATAAGGTGAAACTTGGGGATGACTACCAATATCCCATAAAAAGTAGTGGTGAATCCTCCTACAAGCTAGACTCTAGAAAGTGTATGAAAATGAAGGATGTCTTGTTTGTACCAGGACTAAAGAAGAATCTTCTATTCATATCAGTATTGGATGCAAAAGGCATGAGGGTTGCATTTGTAGATGGCCAAGTCCTCATGTGGTCAAAAGGAAAGACTATTGATGATGCAATAGTGATTGGAGAACAAGAAGGAGGTTTATACAAATTGAAGGGCCATCCAGAACAAGCTTTGGTCCATGACATAGTAGAGCCAAATGAAATTTGGCAAAGAAGGCTTGCACATGTGCATTATAGAGCACTACCACTTTCAAGCAAAGCTGTTGAAGGTCTTCCAGAAATTCAAGCAAAACATGAAGGGGTATGCAAAGGATGTGTGAAAGGAAAGAATACAAAGAAGACATTTCCAAGTAGTGAGAGCAAGGAAAAAGGAATCTTGGAAATCATCCACTCCGATGTATGCGGACGAATTCCATCAAGTTCACTAAGCGAGTATGTATACTATGTTTCTTTAATTGATGAATTTTCTAGGAAGACATGGATTTACTTCATGAAGAACAAAGATGAAGTTTTCAGCAAGTTCAAGGAATTCAAAGCCTTGATTGAGAACCACACAAAACAGAAGATCAAGACCTTTCGATCAGATAATGGCGGAGAATTCACATCAAATGAATTCAAATACTTATGCAAAGAATCAGGGATTAAGAGGGAGTTTTCCACTCCTTATAATCCACAGTAGAATGGGGTTGCAGAAAGGAAGAATATAACTATCATGGAAGCTGCAAGAGCAATGCTTCATGATCAGTATCTTCCCATGCATCTATGGGCAGAAGTTTCCAGAACAACGGTGTATGTATACAACCATACTCCACACAGAGTACTCCAGAACAAGACACCTGAAGAAGTCTTTTCTAGCAAGAAACCAGAAGTCAGCCATCTTAGAATATTCAGCTGTCCAGTGTACATACACATTCCAAAAGAGAAGAGAACAAAATCAGATCCTTCAGCAAAGAAGGGTATATTTGTGGGATACTCTGAAAGCTCAAAGGTTTACAGAATATACTTCCCAGGATTCAAGAAGATCGACAGCAACAGGGGTGTAACATTTTACTAAGACATAGCTTACAACAAATCCAGAAAGAGACCTACTGAAGATCTTGAAGAAGAAGAAGCACCCAGAATTCATGATACAACCATGAATGAAGAAACTCAAGAAGAAGATTGAGAATTTGAAGAACCACAAAGACCTATAGATCCACCTTAGGAGAAGAATCCTCACAAGAGGGAAACTGCTTGGGTACAAGAAATTATCCAAGGTGCGGAAATATATGGGGCTCCAGAAGAGAATCACAGAGAAAGAAAGAGAACCAGATCTTGATCCGGATACATAGCCTTACTATGTGATGTTATCAATAAAGAAACTTTCAACTATGAAGAAGCGACATAATGAAAAGAATGGAAGGATGCTATGATCAAAGAATATCGATTGATCATGAAGAATGATGTTTGGGATGTTGTCCCAAGACTAGAAGGGAAGTCAGTTGTAACTTCCAAATGGATCTACAAGATCAAGCAATGTGCAGATGGTAGCATAGAGAAATATAAGGCAAGATTTGTGGCTCATGGTTTCTCACAAAAGGAAGGAATAAATTATGAAGAAACATTTGCACCTGTAGCCAGATACACTTCCATTAGATCGGTACTTGCTTTGGCTGCAGTAATGAAATGGAAGATACATCAAATGGATGTCAAGACTGCTTTCTTGAATGGTGTATTGGAAGAGGAAGTGTATGTAGAACAACCACTCAGTTTTGAGACACATGATAGGGAGTCTCATGTGTGTAGATTGAAGAAAGCCCTGTACGGTTTGAAACAGGCACCTAGGACATGGTATGGCAGAACTGATAGCTTTCTATCTAGTTTGGGCTTTACCAAGAGTAAAGCAGATTCTGACCTTTACTACAAGGTTGAATATGGCAACCTAGTGATGCTCCTAATGTATGTAGATGATATTTTTGTAACAGGTATGGATGGGTTGATTGTTGATACGAAGAGAAAGCTTGCTGCTGAGTTCGAAATGAAGGACTTGGGTATGATGCATTATTTCCTAGGCATGGAGGTGTGGCAGAATGCGGATGGAATCTCCCTCGGACAAGGGAAGTATGCAGTAGAGATCTTGAAGAGATTCGGGATGATGGACTGCAAGGACATGACCACACCGATGGAATCGAACCTGAAGCTATTGAGTGATGCTTCATCAGAGAGGGTTGATGCTACTATGTATCGTTAGATGATTGGGTCCTTGATGTACCTGATGAACACGAGACCAGACATTTTCTTTGATCTAAACACCTTGAGCCAGTTCTTGACAAATCCAAGACATGTTCACTTGATTGTTGCAAAGCATATTCTGAGGTACCTGAGGGGTACAATTGATTATGGGCTCAAGTACGAGGAGAAACAGAAGATTAACCTAGAGGGTTATGTTGATTCAGATTAGACAGGTAGTGCCATTGATAGGAAGAGCACTTTAAGGTGTTGTTTTAGTATGGGATTGGGTGTGATCTCTTGGTTTAGCAGGAAGCAATCCTATGTGGCACTGAGTACAACTGAAGCAAAGTATGTCACAACTTGTTCAACTAGTTGTGAGGCAGTATGGCTGCGGAAGCTACTGTCTGATTTATTTTATCTCTAGATGGATGCTACTTGTATACATTGTGGAAACTAGAGTTGCGTGAAGTTGTCAGAGAATCCAGTGTTCCATGACAAGTCAAAGAATATCAAGATCAAGTATCACTGTATTAGGGATATGGTGCAGAGGGGAGCAGTGAAGCTCCAGTATGTTGCGACGAAGGAACATATAGCTGATGTGTTGATGAAGGCGTTGGCTAGGGTGAAGTTCGAGTACTTCAGGGAGAAGCTTGGTGTTCTCCAGATCGAGGTTTCCTCTAAGGGGAAATGATGAGACCCAAAGCCATTCTGACATGAGAGGATTGGTTCCTTCCATGGTCAGATGTAAGGACTGAGCCATTCTGTAATGGTGAGAGGATTGGTTCCTTCCATGTCAGATGTTAGTGTTGAGCCATTCTGATGTGACTGTAGGATTGGTTCCTACATGATCAGAAGTAAGCATTGAATGCCATTCTGGGAATGGAGGCACCTGGTCAGTTACCATGTAGCTCAGTTTGGGACTGGGGCCCATTCTGATATAATTGTAGGATTGGTTCCTACATGATCAGATGTGAGTGCACGCCATTTAGAACATGCATGTTGGATTGGTTCCTCATGTTTATGCCAAAAATTGTTCCCAGACTACAAGAGAACAAGCCAACACAATCTCAATAATCTCAATAAAACAAAATAGGGTTTTTAGGGTTTTCAAGGTTTTTTGGTTGAGAAGTTTGATGGCAAGATGGAATGCATTCATAAATCCAAATAAACACTAAATCATAAACATAGAAAGGATGAGATGCATAACATAATAACCACAATCCAACAGAAAACAACACTAAAGTTCATCCATAGATGGCAAGCATTCCAAGTATAAAAACTTTAAACCAACAATGAAATTACCAGCTGAGTAACTAAAACAAGCTATAAATGAAGCCAGAGAATAAATTGAAGGGTAAATAGAGCATATATTTCATAATCAATCTTTCAAATAGACATAAGAGCTTTTACTTAGCTTTATAAACAAGTCTGAAGACCTCCTCTTGCCAGCCAAAAAATCGAACCATTTGCCTTTTTTGAGGCTTACACTTATACAATTCTCCAAAATTGGTTAAGGAACTGAACCCTAAATGTTTTTTTACTCTACCCATGGAATAGTTTCATCTAAATAATATTTACAAAAATAAAGTAACTTTCAAACCTATCTAATAACTGATTATCTTAACAAACTGTACAGATCCTTAGCTACTTCAACTAACAAGGCAATCCCTTCCAGTGCTTGAGCTTTTCTTCTTGCCTTTAATTGATTTGCTTCCATATTTGCAATATTTCTAGTCAGTTCTTGATTATGCTATTGCAGGTCCTGGATGGTTTGCTTCAACATTGTGAATTGACCTTCTGTATTCCTCTTCCTTTTCAATGCTTCTCTTGAAACTGCAATCAACTCCTGATAATGGCTGTTCACCTCCTCCAAATCCTCTCCGAGTCTTCTGTTTGCCATGACCAAGCCATCATTGGTCTCATGCATGTACGCAACCTGATACTTATATTGTTTTACAATTCTTTGTAAATACTCTTTTTCTGAATCAAAGGTTTTATTTCATGCTATGGTTTTCATCTCATTTGGAAGCCATGGAATATTGAATCTCTTATAAATTTATTCATCCTCTGGCAACAATTCTGGAGGTGCTTTAGGAAAACCTAGGTGTTCTTCACTCTCAGCTTCACATGGAACCTTTTCCTCAACCATCACCTTCTTTTCTAAGTAAGAACTCTTTATTTCAGCTTCCTGCTGTTCCTGCAACATATGACTTCGTACCTCCAGGAATATGTCAGATATTTTAGTATCAGTCAGGACAGACTCTCTTTTTGATTCCATTGGCCTTTTACTCTTACTATCAACTTTATCATCATTCAATTTTTCCTCAGATAAAGAATCATCTATCACTGTTACTCTTTCTTTGTTCAATTTAGGATTCAACAACTTCTTCATATTCAGTCTGAGTTTATTTTTAGGTTTGGTTTTTGGTCTCCAAACAAGAGCAATCTCCCCCAACATTTTGATAGTCTTACCATGATGAGTAACTGAGGCAAACTCAACAAATTTTAGTTTCTTTCTTTTTGGTAATGTTACCTCATCATCCTGGCTGTGAAATTCCTTCTCAGTACAAACCCTAGTTGCATCAGTGACATGGACTTTATCATCATCAAATAGGCATTTCTCTTCTTCTGACAGAACTGTGATATGACTTTGTATTTGAACTTCAATATCCTCTTTCTCATCTGAAATTTTCTTTGCAGGTACAACATTTTCAGCAAAAAATGTCTCTGCAGGTACAACATTTTCAACAGGCTCAGCTTCCTTAATATCAGATTGTAAATTCTTGCTCTCATTGTCATTAAGGTGCTGTTTAACTTCAAAGTCTTCATTTGCATGATCTAAAACTTCCTCTAATTTAACCCTGTCTTCATTTTTGACTTTTACCTTTTGCCAGAGCTTTCTGATCAAAGTCTTCCCTTTATCAGCTTGTCTTTTGTGAGACTGTCCTTCTTGATCATTTTGAAAACCTAACCAGAAAATGAAATACTCCCAAGTCTTTCCCCTACTCTGCAAAATAGTGTTTATAATAAGTTTAATGAGTCCATGATGGAAGATGGACTTCCTTGTATAATTTTGTTTCTCCTTAACTCTGCATGACATCTTTTGCAGACTCTTTAGAAAGAAGAAGGGAAAGTTCATCTTGGACTCATTACTGAGACGCTGAAGAAATCTGAAGTGGTATTTGAAAACAAAGGCATATCTACCCTCACTGGTAATATAACTCTGTAAAACTTTAAGGGGCTCAATCCATTCAGGCTTGAAGTTATGAATTGGCACACCTTTACCCCAATCTGCACTCACACCAGTAAGTAGGTAATTTTCTGTATTGAAGGTGAATGGAACCTTCTTAAACCATAATTCTCCCTCGTTCAAAATACCTGTTGCCTCAGCTATCAACTCCTTAGTTATTTTGAATTGTAAATTATCAAAAGACACAATGTCTTTATCAAAACAATGGGAAAATTTATGAGACACCTCTGCATGATATCCATCAATCCTTTTGAAAAATGTCAACCATCCTACATTTGAAAATAACTCTGCACATTCTAGAAAATTATCTACCCAACTTAGGTCAGTGGGCCTAGCTCTATTTGTTTTTCTACTTTTCTTCATATTCACTATGGTTTAACAACACCTGTCGACATCCCACAACATAAATATCTTCAAATCATAACAGTGTTTCTTAACACACAGTTTAGAAATATTTTGTGCCAAATTACAACAGTCTGACCCAATCATAGAGTTTAGGGAATTCCAACAAGTTCTGCTTTGAATTTTACTATTTTAAATGATGAATACTTTGAATATATTTGTTAATAATTCATCATTCACAGTGTATTAGGTGAAAAAATCATATTTCTCCTTCAAATTTTATCAGAAAAGCCCCAAATTAAGAAAACCCTAGCAAAGACACGCGGGCTACCTGTTCAGAAGACCAATACGAGCACTGGGATGCAATCACTTCAATGGTTAAGTGTCGAATTTCATGTTCCACCTATCTCTAACTGTCCATACCACTTCAAACGGTCACTGCTAGAAAGCCCTAATTCCTCATTCAGTTGAAAAAAATCCTAATTTCTCAGCAGTGTGTTCTCACCACGACCTTCAATATCCTTTGTGTCCTTCAGATAAGGAACACACTCCCGAAAAAATCTGTCTCATTCTACTCGCTGTCATCATTCATCCTGCTCTACATGTAGTCGCCACAATCTACCTCTTATGAGGACACGTATTAAATGCATCAAATGGTATGATTAACACATCAGAGACAAGACACCCAAAAAATTGGACTGAAAAAAATGATGATTTTAGGATTTCTGACTTTCTTGTAGCACTCTAGTGTATCAATTTTGCTCTTGCGCTACAAGAAAGTCCGATCAAATAATTTCACATCATTAGGCCACTAATAAGGTTTAAAACTTGGTTTATGTGCTTAATCTTGAACTTAGTTTCATTTATAAAACCATTTAATCTATATATGCCTTGTAAAACCCCTCAATAATGAAATCAAAGCAAATTTTTTATAAAAGTAGGCTTAAAAAATCAAAATCATGAAAATTAAAAGTTTGAACTCAAAACTATCTTTATAAACAAAATTTCCTAGAAACAAAAAGTACTAGCAAGGTTCAAAAACATAAATAAAAGCATAAAACTAAGGAAGACAAAATCATGACTTAACGCCTAGCATGTGTCGAATATAAGTGCAGAGCCCTTTCGAACATGCATGTTGGATTGGTTCCTCGCATGTGTCAAATGTAAGTGCAGAGCCTTTTCGAACAGCATGTTGGATTGGTTCCTCACATGTGTCGAATATAAGTGCTGAGCCTTTCTGACATTGGTTGTCAGATATAAGTGCAGAGCCTGTCGGCATGGAGGATTGGTTCCTCGCATGGCCAAGTGTAAGTGCTGAGCCATTCCGACATTGGTTGACGGATGTGAGTGCTGGGCCTTTCTGACACGGTTGTGGGCTATGTTACCACATGGTCAGATGTGAGTGCTGGGTGTGCCTTTCTGATATGATTATAGGATTGGTTCCTACATTATTAGATGTAAGTGCTGGGTGAGCCATTCTGACTTAGGGTCAGATATAAGTGCTGGGAAATACCTACACGGAGGGTAGGCCTACAACTAGCATGAAAAAGGGCTGGATCTGTAGAACTTCCTATGATGAGAAGAATCATGAGATAGCACCCGTGAAGATTTAGTGTTGATGATCCAACAGAGATGATCTAGATCAAGGGATGATCCAGATCCTGAGATGATGCTCTAGAGATGATCCAGATCGAGGGATGATCTAGATCCAGTGATGATGATCTAGATCGAGTGATGATCTAAATCCAAGTGAAGATGACTTGAAGATGAAGGTGAATTGAATATAGAGATGAATTGAAGTGTAACACTCCAGTTTTGATCCCGTTGCATTAAATTTACATGATATATATATATTGTAATGAATCATGGTGTGGAGCTAAAGGCCAAGGCCCCACCATTGATTCGCTATGCTATGTTTCGGATTTAAATTGTCACCGATGGTATATTAGGGCATGCAACATATATTGAGTTTTACCATCATGTAAATATGCATCTTTAATTAAATGAACCTGACCAACTACGATCGCGGAAACTAAATTGATAAGGGGCATGATTTTCACAAGGATAAGGGTGGGGGGAATGTCAAACCTTGAGCAATGAAGGAAAAAGCCATGTGTCATCTTTCCTTGTTTTATCCAACCACCTCATTTGAGAATTTGCTGCTGGTGGTTGAGGCAGTTATTGTTTTTGGGAGTGGGGTGGCAGGATTGTCAGCCCTTGCCTACACGCACACTCCACCTGTGGTTGACTCCACGGTGCATCCTCTCAACTGTCTGTTCACCTCCACGCACAATATTTACCTAGTTTTACTCCCGTAGACATTCCACTCTCTCCACGATAGTGTCGAACCGCTCACGCACATGATTTTCTTGGTTTTACTCACACAGTCCTTTCCTCTATGGATTTACGGATGGTGTGGCTATATATTTTCCCCCACCGGCTGATTTGTGGGTTCTGCGTTGTTATTATTCACGCACAGGCTGAGAGTATATAGTTTCTTCCCCAGTGCGGCCTGTATAAGTATTTTCCGCTTGCTTAGTTGTCCAGGACGGACTACTATCTCCCTTACATTGTGATTGTTGTGGTCTTATTTATATTTGGGGGTCTGGTGCAATTTTTCCTCATGCACAGACTGTTTGGAGCCATTTTCGCCATGTTGTGAGCTGTGTTCACTGATACGTTTGGGGACTGTTAAAATTCGCCGGGAGTCGTTTTGGCCACGATAGGGCCAAGAACGACTCAGGAATCATTTCCCTTGTTAAGCTATAATAGCTGATTGATTGCATACGTGCAATGGTTGGTCTTCGGACTATGTAGGGAGCATGGATGGGGGCTCGGTTTGCTTGATAAACCTGGTGGCTGGAAACCACACAGACAGAGCTAGAGGGCTAGCTTTCTTCTCCACAACCCATGAATAGCATTGGAAGGGAATGCAAGGCCTGAGGGATTGTGTAGTAGAGAAGGGACTGATTCCTTGTGTTGGGTGTGTGTGGGTGTCTTAGAAGTTAGGCTAGTTCTGGTGTAGGTATTCCTAGCTCTGCAATGAGCTCACCAGCTTAGAATTTAGCCTTTCCCAAATCCTTGATGGCCTAATAAACCCAACTGTGTTGGCTTGGCTATGTTTTGTGTATCCTTGGCTATGTGTAAGCTTGCTTGTTCCCTTATTCCTTGGAGAATCATGCCCAGCTCGGGGGTGGTAGCGTTGCTGAGAGATTAAGGAGCACGCTGGCCTATGGTTGGGTGGAACGTTGCAGCGACGTAGCTGGTTGCGGAATGAGTTCTTCATAAGATAAGTGATCTTGTCCATTTTACTTCTGCAATCATATTTACTGTAAATGATTATGATGAACATGCTGAATGAATGCTTGTATCAATGTATGTTTCTTCCGCTGTGCATGATAAACAATTGCATATGTGCATGTTATACTTCAATGCATTCTGTTTCAGTAATTTTAATTATGAATTCAGATGCTCATGGGGCTAGTAGCCCGGATGGTTAACGCCATGGTCGCATCCTCTTCGCCGGTCAGAGGGATGGGGACATGACATGAAGGTGAAGATGACGAAGACTCGATGATGATCCAGATGATACAGAGAAGAAGACTTGTGTTGATAAATTGTGTCGAGAGAATACATTCCTAGTTAAGAGGGGGTGTTGATGTAATTGTAACTTTGGAATGTATTCACTTGTATTTCTTATGTATTGTAACCCGATGTTTATTCCGAGATGTATTTGTAATGTACTTGAGTCATGACATGCCCCGATATTCCTATTGGGAAGTTTCTATAATGTAAACAAGTCATGTCAAGTCAAGGTGGTGAACTCTCCTATTGTGTAAGGGTTAAGGTCCCCGCAGTCCCGGGGCACTAGGGTTGTTAGACTCACCTAGTGAAGTCGGCCCTAGTTGGGTTTAGTCAAGTCGGGAATTAGTATAAATAGAAAGCTAGCCTCTTGATTTATCACACACTCACTCACACTTAGTTGTAGCACATAGCTGAGGAAGAGAAAGACACTGGGGAAAGGAAGAAAGAGGTTATTGCTATCGAGAGATCATCTTACTGTTTTTGGGTTTCACTTTTGGTGCTGATTCTATCTTTGAGGAAGTTGCAGGGTTTTCTCCATTTATGGTTTCCCCGAAGAAAAACACTGTGTTCATTGTCTCTTGTGTTTGATTTCTGTGCTTGTTGTTCTCTCAGTTACATATCCTAATGTTATGCTAGCTTAATGTTAAAAATCTAACAATATATATTGAATTTGATCCCAAAATTGAGTAGAGAAACTACAACATAAAAATAATTGATCAATGCTTTTGGAGGAGGCAGAACATAGAGGGTATCTTCTGAGCCCTTCCCATTATTTATGCATAAGGAAATCCCATACAGGAATGCTCTTTGAAAAGACCAGCCACACAAAAATCTTCCACTTCAAAGGACACTTAAGCTTTCAAATAGCTAAGTGCCACCAAAGGAGAGTAGGAGGAACTTCAAGAGATCTCAAGACCAAATATCCATGTTTTGAGGCATAAACTCCACCTTCAAAATTTTAGACCATAGTAGCTCATCATGTTGGGACGAGAGATGAATACAGGATGATTTCAATGCTTGCTCGTATTCAACCCATTCAAGATAGAAATAATGGTACAGAATGTCCAACTTCTCTACTGATAACCACTCTTGTGAGAGAGGGGTATTGTTCCCATAATCTTGTACATGTGCAAGATAAATATATCCCCGCCCCTGAGTTCCTCCATTAGAGGTGGATGAAGCATGTGTTTCCTTCTCTTATCTATCCAAGGATCTTGTCCAATCCTAATGCTCATTCCATCACCAACTCGCCACTCTAACCAATCGCCAATGAGGTCAAATGTTAATATGATGGCTTTCCATGAATTGGAGATGTTTTTATGTTGCTTATCTCTAATACCAAACCATTCAACTATTGAAAGGGGGCTGCTATATTTGTTGATCACCATAGACACCCAAATCCCATTACCTTTTAATATTCTCCAGACACCCTTTGTAGACAGAGATTTGGAAAAATAATTAAGGTCTTTAATCCCCCAACCACCCATGTATTTTGGCCATGCTATTGAGGAACAAGAGACCCAATGGAAGGAGGATCCATCCATCGATGCTTTCCAAATGAAGTTGTAACATAAATTCCTAATATGATACAGGATACCAAAGGGAATATAGGCCAAATATATCCAGTAAACCAGGATGGAATCTAAGATAGACTTGACTGAAATATATATGCCACCCCTACTTAGCCATCTATTACATCAATGCTGAAGTATTTTTTCAAAGAGCCATGACCAATCCCTTTTTAGATATGCATTATATTTCAAGGTAAAACCTATGTAGTTAAGACCATCTTCTATATCCACCTTAGGAAAAGGGAAAAGGTCACATATCCAATTTCTATCCTCAACGAATAGATTGATAATTGAAATGGTGGATTTGTTAATATTGATGATCATTCTTGTAGCTACTGAAAAGAGGTCCAAAAAAGCTTTAATAAGTAGGAGTTCTCTTCTGCTTCCATTTAAGAAAAGCATAATGTCATCAATAAAAAAAACATGGGATATGTAAAGATGACCATTAATGTGAATACCCTTATAGGATCCATTCAATTGAGCATTGCTGATCAATCTCCTTAAACCATTCACAACCAAAAGGAATAGAAGAGGGGCCATTGGGCATCCTTGTTGGAGGCCATCCAAAGCCTAAAAAAGAAAGAGGTCATACCATTGATGAGAACAATAAATGATAGAGATCTCATACAAGACATGACCTAATTGACTATCTGAAGATCAAATCCAATTTGAAAAAGGACTAGTTGCAAATATACCCAATTAACATAGTCATAAACCTTAGATAAGTCAACTTTAATAATCACAGCAGGAATATATTTGATCTTAACTATATGTAATACCTCATGTACTATCCCAATAGAATTATAAATTTGTCAACCGACAATAAAAGTAAATTGCTCTTGTGAAATAGAAAGAGGTAGATCACCCTTAATTCCAATTACAATAATCTTGGCAATTACATAAAGAAATAGGTCTGTAGTTGTTCAGATTCTGCAGGTATGCACAACAACATCATATTTTCTCTATACATCGGGACTTTCCAGAAAAAACCATCTTTTCTCCATACAGTTAGAGTCATCAAATGCATCCAAGGGGTGCGCCATTATCAATTTCAATGGTACAATCACTCATATATGATATAGGTATTATGCTTTACTTTATATATATTTATATATATTTAACCTCCTCGTTATGTGGATTAACGATATGTCCTTTATTTTTGATACCAATTTCCACCTGTCTTTTTCCTATTTGATCTCAAAATCTATGTCTCGTTGTTTTATTTTTTAAATGATCTTTATAGACCCATAAAATATTAATATAAGCCTTAATAGAACATCTACATAAAATTCAATTAACTAGCATTTGCATTGAGAGGTGCAAAGGAACACCGAGAGGGTAAAAATATTGAGTCTTTCCGCAACTGAATGAAGCATCTGCAGAAGCATGAGCATATGGTGGCCTATTATTGTACGTATTCTAATTCATACCATCATTTTTAATGGAAAACATCCCTAAATATTTTATGTTTATTGTAATTTTTGTTTGTCTTACGGTTCCTATTTTCAATGAATAGGTCGTTTTCTTTCCACACTTTTGCACTAGTATTTTTGCACCCGCACTTCAGAAAATTGACTTAATAGCTTCTGAAACAGGTTCCTGCACTCTCACACTTTTTCGATTTTCGATATCCGGTTCGGACTGTGGAATTTAGCTCCTCGACTTACGTAATAGGGTTACCACGCTTTCACACAATCCGATTTCCGCTTTCCAATGTACGGAATGCGGGGATCCATTTTTTCAAGTCTTTGGGGAAATATTTTTCCAAATTCCTATTTTCTCCATGAGAAATTTTGAAATCGGGACACACATATTCGCAATAAAATTCTTTCCTTTCCAACTCCCGCTTCTCGATGTCCAGAATGCGGAAATCAGAAAAGTCCTTTGTCGCTTTTTTGATTTCTTTCCTTTCCTACTTTCGTTTTGCACTGAGGCGGATCTTGGAAGTGTCATTTTTCATGCAATCGAAAATATCAATTTTCAACTCTCGCTCTCCACTGTCTGGAATTCTGAAATCAAAATTTTGATTCACGAGAAAACTATCATCCTTGTCGCCAACTTCTGATTTTTGCAAAGCTGTTTCCCAGAAACTAGAAATATTTTTTTTCGTAGCTTATGTTTTCTTCTTTTATCCGCTTTCCACTTTCCTCCTTTGCAGAATGTAGAATGGGGAAATTTAATATGTACATTGTCCAACTAAATTACTTTTTGTCTTTCGCTTTCCGATGTCCAGGACGCGAAAGCTGAAAATCGAAAAATCTAAACTTTCGAAACTTTTTACTTCCATTTTTTGTGTTTCACACCTTCATCTCAGCCTTTCATTTATGTTAGATCTACAGTCTATATATTTCCCTATTCAGAATTTGGCTATTTAGTCTGTTGAAATTAATGAGGGTTTTTACCATTTTCACTCGTGTTATTTACTGTGCCTAGGGATCTTTTACAGTGTTTTTTGTGCTCAAGCTCACAATTTTCCTGGTTTTGAAACTTTCTACTGGTAATTTGACTTCTAAAACCATTTATTTTTTACTTTTACACTGTAGTAATTTTTTGACCATGGTTGCCAAATTTCAGGCAGAAATGGTGCCTACTGTACCCAGAAACACAAGATCAAAGACAACTCTACAAGAAAAAAAATCCAAAGACCCAGACGTCGGAATATTCATAGACACTAGTGGACGTGTCTTCGAAACCTTGTTTTTGGATTGGTTGATGATATATGCTATCTTCAATAATGATTATTTTCCTACTGTGGTTCATGATCAACCAACTTATATTAGAATTCATAGCTCACAACTCCATCTCATTGCCTCTAGACCACCTTACATGCCTTACACAGACCTAGTGAAATGGGAATTGGACAATGCTAAACCTGAAGACCGCACGTTCGATGACCACATTGGTACTTTTCTGGCTACCTTCAGTCCTGATAATTTTTCTAAGGCTTATGCCCTTGGACCCCCTAAACAACTCCTGATCCATAAGTTCCTAGACGAAGCAATATCCCACTACAATTATGAAGATGTGGTAAAATCGTGAATGGAAAACCCTGCTCTGTTTGTTCCTCGACCAGGTAATGCTTACCCTATTTCATGGTTCAGGGAATCATATTCATTGCTTGAAACCACGTTATGCTAGTTGTATGGGTTGACTAATTGCTCATTATTTAAAGCTGAATGGGCTCCGACAACGCATCACATTCTCCTTACGTGCCATTCTTTCAACTGGGCTTAGATTTTATTCATAAATTTGAAAGAGGAAATTGTTAAGTATCAGAAGACCCCCGCAAATAGGAAACCCCCGCCTTTCATGTCGGCTTATGTAATGGATGTGTTTTGTGCAACTTGTGCATTTCCCTCTTTGAGTTTGAATTGGCAGAAGAATTCCCCGCCTGTTCATATTTATTGTTCTGACATGTGGGAGGATATATTTTTTCCTAGGGTGTATAATGTTTGCGACCTTTTCTTAGGGTCTATGTACCATAACGTTTTGAAGGCTGACGCTTCGATATTTTCACAAAGTGCAAGGGATTTGACCACTTTGCATGGGGATTGGTATGTTGGAGAATGTTTTTCCTACTTCAGAATTTGGGGTAGCAACATGGTCCATTTACTGCCAAGGATTGTCCCAGACCACATGGTTTTGTAGGAATTTGCTTTTTAGATGGTTGTTGATGGTGCCTTCCCTAAATTGGCCAAGCACAAAAATAAGCATTGGCCTAAGTTTCCATTGAATTTAGGTTCTTTGGTCCTACATAATTCTACAATTTTTTTTTTTTGGGTAAGGAAATTTCAATTATGAACTTGGGAGAAGCCGCTAAAAGAATGCATGATCCAAAGGATTATTTGGAAAGCCTCTTTTCTCAAGAACGAGCTAAGTTTCATTACACACATGAGGAGGTACCTGACGACTCCATATATAGGGCAGATATTAATTTTCGTGAGGCATTGGAGAATATCACTGATGCAGAAGTAAGGGCACATATTGATAAGTATTAGAAAGATATCAAGCATACTACCCTTCACTTCAGGAAATTAAAGTTTGATGTAGAAGATAAATTTCATAGGGAAGCCATGAAGAAAGAAGCAAGAAAACAGGCAGCAACAAATTATTCTTCTGTCTCAACCTCCCAGTCTAAAGAAAAGGGTAAAGCCATCATGTAAACCCATGTGATTTCTCACTCTTCACAATTAGACTAAGCTCTGCATAAAGGGGAATAATTCATGAGAAATATTGAGAAGCTCAGTTCCCAGCTTCAGACACAGGTAGAAGAGGTTGAACCTCAGCCTAAGAGACACAAAAAGCAGTCTGTTCCCCAGCAAGTACAGGAACCTGAAGCAACAGTGGATCAAATAGAACACATACCTCAGCAAGTGCTCATAGAGGAATAACCAACATAGGTATCTCCACTTGATGTCCAAGAACAACTACCTCTGCAGATTCCTCCAGTACAACAGGTTGAATCTCGACCTCAACCTGAAATTGAAGTGCATGGGGTTCATAGTGACATGGACGAAGAATCTGGTCCTGATACACGCCTTGTCAATATTTTCTCTTCAATGACATACTCCATTTCTGATATACAATCGTCATCATGTCCTATTGATGCTTTATTTCCCCAGTCTTCTTTTTCTTATCTTTATTTAAATCCTATTCTTAAGGACATCTCTACAAACTCATTATTGTTAGAAGAAGTGCCCAATCCTACTTCTCCTCTTGCTCCACCTATGTCATTGATCCCCCATACATCCGATACTACCCCTACATCCTCACATATTTCATTTTCCCAAGTAGAAGTCCCTTTTAGCTCGATAATTATTTCTTCGCAAGTTAATATTCCTATTCCCACCTCTTCCTCTTCTCTTGTATCTATTTTCCCTACTCCCCCCCTAGACATTCATCCCATGAGTGTCGAAGTCCCGGCCTTTGAAACACAACCTCAGCCATCAACCACCCCACAAGAGGAAATCCTACTAGACACATAAGAGATCACATATTTTGGAGAGGATGCTATTGTTTCCTTATGAAAATATTTTTGGAGCAAGAAAGAGAAGGAAAAATAAAAAAGGGAACAAAGAGGACAAGGGAAGGCACACTCAAACATTAGCCTGCCCTTAATCATGGTTGTCTGGAGAACTGATGCCCCTAATGTTAGACAAGGATCATTGGATACAACAACTGCTATGGGATATTTCACAGGAACAAATTATGACTCAGTGTCACATTTGCAAAACAATCTCTTGGATAAAGAACATGAATTGCAGAAAGCCAAAGAGTATCTAGCAGCAGTAGAGGCACGCTACCAAAAGGAGACTCAACTCCCAAGAAAAGAACACCAAGATAAACAATAATATTTGCAGAAGAAGATTGATCATCTCAAGAATTAGCTTGAGAAATCAGAGCTCCTTAATCAACAACAGGCTGATCAAAATTCTTCCCTCGAGAAACAACTCAAAGAATCACAGTTGTCTTTAGTCACCTATTAATTCTACACATTAACAACTAAAGAATTTAAACAATTAGCTTGCATGGTTAATGATCAATATTATCAGTCTATGATCAGTCTATATACAAGGTTAAATGAAATGTAGGAATTGTACAAACCATTTAAATCACAGTGACATGTCTTGCAGGAACACCATACTCAAATAACTGCAACAACTAAGGAATTTGAGAATGTGTTGATTTGGAAAACACACATTAGGGATAAACCATAGGACATGCCAATGATGGACAATATTCATGTTAAGAAAATTGAAGTCACAATTGAAACTTGGGAATCCATCTGTGATACAGTTGATTCCATTATCCATGAGGGACAAGTGACATGCAATCATAGGTGGACAACTTCTGATGTTTTGCTCGATTTCTTGAAGCTTCCTAAGTTAGGTCCGATCATCCAGGAAGTACCTCCCATGCTAAATTTGAAGGGAATTGAACAAACCTTTACTGTAGTTAAGGAGAAAATTCAAGGTGTGACACATACTAATTTGCAGGAGATTACGAGTTGGTTTGAGATTCCTAGTTCTGTGATGGTTAAAATATAGGTGTATCTTGCGGAATGGAAGAAGGTCAAAAAGAGGGAAATCACATCCAAGATATTGAGTGTAGAAGTACACCTAGAACATGCCACATACCAGCATATCAATTTCTTGATGGATCTAGATGCCAAGTGGCGTTCCTCCCTTTGCCAAACTAAAACGGTTTGATTCTGTGATCCCATATCTTGGGAATTTTCCTTTTTTGTAAAAAATTTGTATTATTATTTAAAGTGAAAGTTTTACCAAGTGAAGGGGGGGATTTTGTAGAGATTAAGCCTAGGAACAGATCGAAGGACATACTACCAAGTTACATTACAAGGAAGTTTGTGATTTTGTACTATGTAATTTTGTACAAGTCAATAAAATTGTAGTCATTTCATGCTATGTTTCATGGTTCATTCGTTAAATGTTTTTAATGAATTCTAGTCATTCTTCTATTATTTTATGGCTTTCTAATTATCAATGGTTTCTATTAATGTGTTGATTTATGTCACGAGTTCTTATTACATCGGTAACATGGGCTATGTATGTGAAACGAATGTCTTTGCTGATTTATGTGACCTATACAACAAGTGTAAGAGACAATATTAATTAACAATTCAATATTAGATAAAGCATTGCAATTGTTATTGTTGAGTTTTATTTAAAGTTCATTTAAGGAAATAAGAGTTGATCTATATTTTTATACATTGAGTAATTATTTCCTTGCTATCAATTATATATCATAACTATCCTACCTAAAAACTTTCACACTCATTGTCTCAATTTCTTGAGACAGTTTAGTCTAGAACCCAATTACTTCAAAATTTCTTGGATCTTCCTTGAAACAAAAGCAGATCTCTTACATAAAAAAGCCACCAAATAAAAATAGTACATCCATAGAGAAAACAATGAGAAGCATCAACCGCATTTTGGTTTCAAAGTTTTCGAAGCAAGATTTCCTCTTGTTTCCTATGTTGGACATATGGATTGTCTTGCATTCGAGAGTATCTGGGAAAAGAGAAAGTTGGAGAAATGCGAAGGAATGAAAAAGATGTAACTCTTGATATTGCAGTGAATGTAAGCCCTTGTCTATCAATGTTTCCAATATCTATTGTTACATTTTGTAGGGTCATACCTTGGGATTTATGAATTGTTAAATCCCATGCCATGTGAAGTGGTAGTTGACTATGCGATCCTCTTGTTATTTGAGATATTGGAACATAAGTAGGATTAGAAGCATCCCATAAGGGTCTTTTGTAATGGAGGAATTCGACAACAACAAAGGATGGTAAAGTAGGAGGTTGTTCATTGGATTTGTAGACAATTTCAATGAGTTTTCCAAGTGAGTTGTTAACAAGGCCTGCTTGAACCCATAAATTAGCAGTTAACATGACTTGTTGACCAATAGCAAGAAGGACCTTTAATGGCAAATGTTCGTCATCAATGGATAGGTGGGAATATTTGTTCCTTTGTTTTGCAAAGGAATGTGCAATTGTCATATTAAGGTTTTTGAGCATGTGTTTGTTGTGCAGTGCAACAGAGCTATTAGTGGGATACAAGTGGATAGATTGTTGAAATGAACAGTTTTCCACATGTGAAAGGCATGAGGTTGTTCTTGTCACTTGGAGTGCCTAGAATTCAACAGTCGAAAAATAATTTTGAGCGTGATCAAAGTATCAAATGAACATTAGAGAGCAGTTCCAATGGATGAGCCTCCATACATGGGGATGTCCTTTACATGAGGCAATTGTCTGAAGTTACCAAGAAGGATCATGGAACAACCACCAAATGGGATTGTACAATGTGAGGGGAAAGCCTTATGTAAGTGTGCATCAATTTGAGTTAACATTTTTGGGCCAATAAAGCTCATTTTATCAATGGGAATATAGCGAATATGGTGGAGTTATTCTTGAACTTTTTAAAGGGATTGGCCTTCAAGGGGGTGCATTTCAACAATGGGTATTCAAAGAGAATAATGTATTGTAAATGCATGTATGTTAAAAGCAACAACACTAGTTGGGGCAAGGAGAAGAAGTGGGGAGGCAGTTTGTTTAGATGCACCTTGAAGTGCATATTTCAAGCAAGATATGAGGTAAGAATTCCTGGTGCCTACAGTAACTTGAATCACTATTTTGAGTGGTTGAGCAGGTGTACAATATCAAAGGCTATATGTTGTGTGGGAGACAAAGAATTAGGTGAATTGGAGAATGCCGAGGTGTCTTCATGTAGTTGGGTGGACAAGGGATTGTGCTCAATGAATGATGTTGCTATCTCATGCAGATTAGTGGTTATATTGTTATGTGTCCAGTTGTTATTTTTGTCAAAATCATGATATCCAAGCATTTTAGGGTCATCAATTTGGATGTTGTTTCCTGGTCGCATTTGAGAGAGAAGTTCCCATTCATCCATGCTATAGGGTAAGGGAAAGGTAATTGCATTGGAGTTTGAATAACCAGATAGAGGTGTAGACGGTTGTTCTTGTGCGCGTTGAACATGCCACACAACATATGTGCCCTCTATGCTGCCATTCATACCTAAATGGGAGGAAAAGGAATATATTAGAAATGAATTGTATAAAGTGAGAAACACGAAGAGAAGAATAAGAAGGAAGAGATAGTAGAATACCTGCACCAAGAATCCATTATAAGAATACCTTTTTGAAGCACCTCTTGAAGGAATGTTTTGAATCTATTATGCATGTATTGTGATGTAATAAGTGGATTTGATACGATGGTGTGAATCTTCCATTTACAGTGTTGAGCTAAATTGGTAGGATGTCCAGCATGCATTAGAGCATGCAAATCTGGCCATTTTGTGGCAGTTGCACCAATAAGTGGATTTGATACGATGGTGTGAATCTTCCATTTACAGTGTTGAGCTAAATTGGTAGGATGTCCAGCATGCATTAGAGCATGCAAATCTGGCCATTTTGTGGCAGTTGCACCAAGGGTGAAGAAGAACGTTGGTGTACCTTGTTGATTGATCATATTTGTGAGTTCACCTCTACTTTTGTTCCAATACGAGCGTGTTCCACGTAATGAATACCCAAACCTTGTGAATCGGTCACCAATTTTGTCATTAGGAATGTCTTGCAATTGGTTAACAAGATCAAGTATTGTGGGAGGTAGTGTATCTTCAAGCTTAAGTTTGACAAAAACAGAAGGAGTAGCATTACTATGAAGACACATGATTAGATTGTATATGTAGTACCGAAAGCAAGGATGTTGGCCAAATCTGTTGCCATGATAGTGAATGAGGTGAAGTGAATATTCGTGCATCTTAACTTCATGAATGCGTGGTTGTTTAGGCATTGCTACACCTGTGGGAAACAAGGTTGGAAAATACATGGAAATACGAACTTCTGTCTTGTACTCATTGATAGGGGAGATTCCTATAGGGGGATAATCAATGGAAGATGGTAGTGGGATATTTGGTATGTGTAATAAGTGTCTAATTTCTTCAACCTTAGTTATAGCATTATTTTGTGTTGAAATAAATGAGGAGTATTCTAATTCATAGGGTTCAAATAAATTTGGTGGTTGAACTGTACAGGACAAGCTTTGCTGATGAGATAATGTATCATTGTTATTAACATGCAGAATCATAGGTGAAATTTCTATTGATATAAGAGGAAAATAAGATAATGCAATTGGGTTGACTTGTACATCCTTGTAATATGGGTCATTTTCCATTTTGTATTGAAGGGCAACCAAAACACATGTTCAACTAACAAATAGTTCATATGGATTGTTTGTAGAGTTTCATTTGCGAACAACAAGGATGTCAAGTTCTGATATTAAATGGGGCATGGATGTGGCAATATTGGATATGTCTTGGGGGAAGCAAATAGTATGGCCAGAATATTTATATTGACCACCATGAGCATGTGTGACTTGTAAGATTGGGTTAGCACGACTAATGAGCATTTATTCAACTTGTGTAAGTATTGCAAGGATAGGCGGTTGGATTCCTGGGTCCATATTGTTTTGAAATGAAAAGTGATGGAATTTTCATTCTAGAATATGATGAGAACAAGTGTATGCACCATGGAACTTTTTTGTTGCAATACTAGGGTAACATTCTTTGCAAATCAAGCAAAAATGCATATCATCTAGTTGGTCCATTTTTTTTATGAAATCGTTGATGTGAATCATTGAGGTGGGTGTTCAATGGATTTAGCATAGGGGATGGAAGGCAAGGTCTATCGGAAGGTTGGGGAAGAAAAAATGAAGAAGACATATCCACAGGTAGACGAGCAACTCTGTAAAGAAGACATTGTTTCTTGTTGTTTTTATCTCTATTTTTTGCATATACAACTCTTCTTCGTGCATTGGCTTGTTTATTGTCATGAGTCAGCATAATGCCTACAAGAAAACCATAAACTTGTTAAAGACTTAGAGGCTTTGATTGCTGGAAGTGACACATTTTCTATATGTATTAACTGCAAAGTATATGGATATAAAACATAAGATATAAAGCAAATGTTAACTAATTGCATATTGGGAACTAAGAATGTACCTTAAAATAATATTTATGGAGCAAGTATTTTTTTTCAAGTCCTAGCTTGATAATTGTAAGAAAGCAACAATATACAAGAGAAAAGTGTAGTATGAAAAAAGGATATATGATTTTTTTTAAAAATGTAATTATTGTCCAGTACAAAAGAATGAAAAGTTGTGATAAGAAAGAGTAGGACAAAGTTGTTTATTTTATAAATAAACACAATAGAAAATTAGTATTGTATTCAAAAGTTACCATATAGGTTGTATCAACAATTTAGGTTAAAAATGGTAAGTGATAGCTTGTACAGTGGAATTATGAGACTAAAAAATAGAACTGTTATAAGGGAGTTAAAAAAAATAGCCTTCTATGTTGAACTATGAAATAAGGACTTAAAATTGAGAATTGAGGGCATTCATTACAGAAAATAAATAATGCTGAAATATCAAGTTGGAATAAGCTATGTATTTGAATGTCCTTCTGAAATTGCCGACCATGTGTTTTCAACCATGACAATTACAAGTTTTAGGCGTGCAATTCCACAGAAGGTCTTTGTTCTAACTGAAAGAGTAAGAACTAATTGTTTGTTGCAGATCTTCTGAACTATTTCAACAATTGATGCTGCATCAGTTGAGAGAAGACACAGTTCTTTTACAGAAATTCCCATGAGTTGGTTTGCATCATAATCAAAAGCTATGTTACCATGAAGGTTTACAGTGATATCTTCCAAGTTAACCTTTAGTATGTATTGGTAGTCACATTCAAGAAACTCAACATCACTTTTACCACAATGCCAAATGTCTCCAACTTTGTTGGCAATCTTTTTCATGCATTGTATACCATCAACAAAAAGAGGGCATGCAAAGAAATGAAAGTCATCCATGCTAAAATTTGTGATGGTTGCAACAAGAGAGTACCAAACAGTTTTTCCAGACGGTTAAAGAGTTTGTTGCTAATTGATGGTAATACATTTACGAGGAGCAGAATCAAAGGCATAGAATTTTTGACTCAAATATGGTGATGTTGAATGAAATCCATTGTCATGAAATCATCTCTGGAGAATCACAATTTATTCAATTTTTGGGTTTACAAAAATAGCAGTGTTGGAAATAGTCTCAACATTTTTTCTATTAAAATATGTAATACGACCACCTTTGATTGCTACAACTGGAGGAGTAGCTAAACCATCCCGTGTTATGTCAATACTATATCTTGACATGCCACAGAGTCCAATGATGTGCCATACAATATCAACACCATCAAGTCTCTACCAAATCATAACTAAGCTTGACCTAGACGTTTCTCTGAATTTTTCAAAATAAAAAATGAAAACAATTTCAAATTTAAACTATGAAGAAAAATTAAGCAAATCGATTTATTTCAAGTTGATTAAACAATGTTCAGAGATTTGGATCTACGCTTTCTTTTCAAAGTTCTTCTTCAACCAAACAGAAAACTACAAGAAGCTCATAAGCCAATTCAACTAGTTCTTGGAGGTCTAACCTAGCCAAGCCTAACTCAATTTCCATATTTGAATTCAGAAATGAAACTATCAGAAAGAAGCCAGAACAACTTCAGAAAACCAAAATACCAAAGCCAAGTTTTAGAATCATGTTGGGATTAAAAACCCTACCTGGCACCGTTGCTTGAAGGTAGAGAACATAGCGTTACTGCTCCATCACCACCTTTTTCCAACATGAACAGAGCAGTGGCACTGCTCTCTCTCCACTGGATTTATGCGGTGGCATTGCTTGTTCCCTCTGCAGAAAGAGTGGAGACCGCTCTTGGTAAACTACGCGGGTGCGGTGTTTCTTGCAAATTCCAAAACAAGACACAAGGTGAAAAATAAAATGTTAAGGTTCAGTTTACTGGCATCAAATGATAATTAAAAGCAAGGAAATAAAGCATATAAGGAATATCTGGAAAGATCTAATTAGACCTGATCTATCTCAAATCAAATCCAACCAAACAACTAGTAGTTTTGATCAATGAAGAAATTGAAGTTTGAAGCAAGGATAAAACTAAGAATAACCAGAAGTTATAACACTCTCCCAGTATGGTCACCAGATTTGTTATTGGAAATACTCACCTTTTGTGGACATAAGTTGTTTCCCTAGCCCAAAACACTCGAAGCTAGAACAAAGTAGTCACAACAATGAGAAGCACTTTCCATAAGATTGATAGAGGCTTGGAATGGATTATTTTACCTGTCATACAATGTGATGTGGAAATATTTTTGAATGATGGATCTCCACAGGTTCACCTCCATGAAACACACAACAAAGCACATACAAGATCATAGTACCAAGTACATTCTATAATCCTATGCTTATGACTAAGGAATTCAACAATGAAACAAGTGATTAATACAAAATATTATTCACAGGAAATGAACATTCATTGCATTAATGGAATAAGAGAGAGAAATTACAACCAAGATCCTTAGTGTTGAGAAGTCTCTTCTCAGGCAAAACCTTGCCTCCAAAGCTTCAAACTTGCCTACCAAATAATCATTCTCCTTTGCTATATTTGGCCATAGTTTTGATGTTGTAGCATAATATTCCTCCTTTTACCCATGGGGGATGAGCCAATACTTATAGCCATAGGAGGATATGGAAGGTTGATATTCTCATGGGTGAGGTGGAGGGCAGATCCTACAAGGATGGATCTTGAGCCCAGGTGGTCTAGGAGTCTAGGGATAAGGTTGCCATGAAGCCAAGATTTGTAACGTTCCCATACCCTATAATGCGGATAAATTAAAATTTTGACTTCAAGAACCCTTGTTCTCCTTCGAAACACCTTGTTCTCCTTCGAAACACGGGGAATGGACGTTAAAACACACTTCAACCTTCATTATTAGGCATAGAAACCACTGTAACAATCGTTCCTCCCTTTGACAGATCTATTTTGTGACCAAAGGCTCTCTTCCGCATTGAACCTATCATTTCCGCCTTTTGCCTTCCGCCCTACAGAACTCGGGAATTAAAAATCTAAAACATGACGTAGTCCTTCAACCACACTTTCGCCTTCCGCCTTTCCGACCCTAGAACTCGGAAATCAGAAACATAATGTGCGACATAAACATTAACCTTCCGCGCTTCCGCTTTTCCGCCTTCCTCTTGGAACTCGAAAGTCAAAACTCAAAACATGACGGAGTCCTTCAACCATGGTTCCAAATTTTGTCTTCTTCCCTTCCACCTTTCGACCTCAAAACTTGGGAATCTGAAATCTAATGTGCGTCGAAAATACTTAACGGCGCTTCCACCTTCCACACTTCCACTTTTCGCCTTTTGAACCTCGGAACTCAAAAATTGGAAACATAATGTGCGAGATAAATACTTTACGCCTCTTATGCCTTTCTTACTTCTGCTATTCACCTTCAAAACTTAGAAGTATGGAAAATAAATTTAGACCTTAACCTTTTCCTGCACTTCCGACTTCCGCTTTCCGACCTCGGACTTTGGAAATCAGAAAGATAAATTTTTTCCTTAAATTTTTTTTGCGCGTTCGACTTCCGCTCTCTGACCTTGGACTTCAGAAATCGGAAAACACCCTCTCTTCCCTTTTTAACTTTCTATTTTCTGGTTTCTTCCTTCCACCTCCCTCAGGTGGATTCCAAGGGGCAGAAACACTAAGTCAGATGCTTTCTAACTCTGTAACAGGATCCTAGCCTCCATGAACTTAGGAAAAATGCATTAAAACATACAAGGCATTTCTGGGCTCCATGAAAAGTTACACAAATGCATTGCAAAAACACAAGGCATGTACAGAAGTAAAATGCAGGAAACATAATAGAAGTAAACTTTTACTTAATCATCAATATGCATTCAACATGATCATAATAAATCATAACTAATATATTCATTCATAAGCAAATACATTGCATAAACAATAATAACAAAGATACTTATCTTGATGATTAAGTTGTCCCACAACTATCTATGTTGCTGCCACATTCCACCCAACCATAGGCCAGTGTGTTCATTAATATCTCAACACCACTACCATGCTCGAGATGGGCATGATTTCCACAAGGAACTAGGGAACACCACACTTACACATAGCTAGAAATCTTGACACACAGTCAAGCCAATAGATGGGTTTCCCAGGCTACACAACCAATCCATCTCACAGTTGGGTTTATCAGTCTGTCCATGCAACAAACCAAAACACTGCTGGGTTTCATAGGCTACATAACCAAGCCAACAGACAGTTGGGTTTCACATATTGTACACAATCAAGCAAACATCCACATTAAGGAACAAGCAAGCCAACATATGGGTTTCACAAGATACATAGCCAAGCCATCTTTCACAGTTGGGTTTCACAGGATATCCAGCCAAGGATTACACACATTTCCTAGAAACCATGCTGTTGAATTAGGCTATGACCTGCCCATGCCGTTTTCCATATGTGAGAACTATCTTTTTCTTCAGAAAAACTAATTAATTCCCAACAATCCTAGTGGGGAGCATATTTGGCTACCCATAATTTATCCCAAGGCTCTAGAGAATGAGTTAACCAGTGCCACCAAAGCTTAGCTGCGACTATTAACCCTGCTTTTTCAGGATCTCTAAGCCCTAAACTTCCCTAAGATTTCGGTTTGTAGATAGTATCCCAATTGACCAGAGCCCATTTATGATGATCTTGAGCACCATTTCACAGGAAATTTCTTTGGATATTCCTTAAATCCAGAAGAACAGATTTAGGCGCCAACATAGTTGAGAACATATAAGTAGGAAAAGCTTGAAGCACTGATTTGACAAGAACCAAACGGCTCAGCAAATTCAGATATTTCAAAGTCCAATTACTCAACCGCTTCTTAACTTTATCCACTAGTTCAATCCAGGAACTCTTTCTTGACTGAGTATTTATAAGAGGAGTTTCCAAAAAAGTAGCTGGAAGAAAACCTTCAGAAAAACCTAAGACACGACTAATATTATGACGAGTAATACTAGGAGTGTTAAAGAAAAAAACCTGGGATTTTTGCACATTGACTTCCAAACTAGAGGCACTTCCAAACTGATCCAAGCACTTGCAAAAGCTAGAATATTCCTGGACAGAGGGATATCCCATAAGCATAGTTTCATCAACAAACTGTTGGCGAGAATGGCTAGCCCCATCTGGAGTTCCACGTAAACCTCTTATAGAATTGGCCTCCTTTGAAGCAGAAATAGATCGACCCATACCTTCAGCCATAAGAATAAACAGAAAAGGTGATAAAGGATCCCCTTGACGGATACCACGAGTTGGAGTAATGATTCCTGAAGGAACCCCATTAACTAAAATTGAAAAAAATGCTGATGAGTTCAAATTCATAATCCAGTTAACCTAGGCCATACTGAAACCAAATGCTACCAGCATTTTCCTGATAAATTTCCAGTTGAGTTTATCATAAGCTTTGGCAATGTCAAGCTTAACCAACATGCCCGACAACTTTTCAATTTTGATGGAGTGTAAGATTTCATGAACAAGAATAATCCCATCTGAAATCTAATGCCCCTCCACAAACCCTGATTGTTCCGGAGAGATTAGAGAAGGAAGAATAGGTTTTAATCAATTAGGAATTACCTTGGTAATAATATTATAAATCACATTTCAAAAGATGATAGGATGGAATTTATTAGGAGAATCAACACCCTCACTTTTGTTAGAATTTCATCATTAAGCTAGCATTATATTTGGATATTTACTGAGAGAATAACAAGCACAACAATCAAACACAAGAGACAATGAACACAGTGTTTATCCTCGGGGAAACCATAAATGGTGAAAACCCTGCAACTTCCTCAGAGATAGAATCAACACCAAAATAACAAAGGCCCAAAACAGTAAGTGATCTCCCGACAGCAATAAACTTCTTCTTGTCTAGCCCTAGTGTCTTCTCCTTCCTCAACTATGAGCTACACTTGAGTGTGTATAAGTTGTGTGATAAATAGAGACTCAAGTTCTGTATTTATACTAATCCCGACATGACTAAACCCCTACCAGGGCCGACCTCTACTGGGAGAGTCTAATAACCCTAGTGCCCCGGAACTGCGGGGACTTTAACCCTTAGACAATAGGAGGGTTACCCATAATGAATTTACATTACTTGTTTACATGACAGACCTTCCCAATGGGAATATCGGGGCATGACACAACTCAAGTACATCCCAAAATAAACATCGGGTTAGAATATATAAGAAATACAAGTGAAATACATTCCAAAGTTACATATACATCAACACTCCCTCTTAACGAGGAATGTATTCTTTCGACACAATTTTTCAGCACAAGTCTTCTTCTCTGTATCTTTTGGATCATCATCGAGTCCTCGTCATCGTCAAGTCTTCTTCATCTTCAAGTCATCTTCATCATCAGATCTGGATCATCACTCGGTCTAGATCATCACTGGACATCATCACTGGATCTGGATCATCATTGGGCATCATCATTGGATCTGGATCATCACTCGATGTGGATCATTTCTGCTGGATCATCATCACTAGATATGGATCATCATCACTCGATCTGGATCATCACTTGGCATCATCACATGTGCTATCTCTTGATTCTTCTCGTACAGAGCCAATCCTTTTTCATATTGGATGTATCATCTCAGAGCTAGTCCTTTTTCATACTAGATGAGGCATCACCGAGCTGGTCCTTTTTCATACCAGATGAGGCATCATAGAGCTAGTCCTTTTTCATACCAGATGAGGCATCATAGAGCTGGTCCTTTTTCATAGCAGATGTGGCAGCTACTTAGAGCTAGTCCTTTTTCATACTAGATGAGGCATCACAGAGCTGGTCTTTTTTCATACTAGATGAGGAATCACAGAGTTGGTCCTTTTTCATAGCAAATGTGGCAGCTACTCAGAGCTAGTCCTTTTTCATACTAGATGAGGCATCACAGAGCTGGTCCTTTTTCATACTAGATGAGGCATCACAGAGCTGGTCCTTTTTCATACCAGATGTGGCAGCTACTTAGAGCTAGTCCTTTTTCATACTAGATGAGTCTTCACAGAGCCAGCCCTTTTTCATGCTAGATGTGCCATCTACACAGAGCTAGTCCTTTTTCATAGTAGATGTGCCTTCACTGAGCTAGCCCTTTTTCATGCTGGATGTGGCATCTACACAGAGCTAGTCCTTTTTCATACTAGATGTGTCTTCACAGATCCATCCCTTTTTCATGTTGGATGTGGCATCTACACAGAGCTAGTCCTTTTTCATACTAGATGTGTCTTCATAGAGCCATCCCTTTTTCATACTATATGTGGCATCCACATATACCTGACAATGGAAGGAACGAATCCTCTCACCATGTCACAACTCTTACATCCGACCATGGAAGGAACCAATCCTCTCACCATGTCAGAATGGCATAGCACTTACATCTGATCATGGAAGGAACCAATCCTCTCACCATGTTAGAAGGTCTCATCACGGACACATCATTTCCACTTGGGAGGAACCTCGATCTGGAGAACACCAAGCTTCTCCCTGAAGTACTCAAACTTCACCCTAGCTAATGGCTTAGTCAACACATCAGCTATTTGTTCATCCGTCACAACATACTGGAGCTTCACTGCTCCTCTCTGCACCATATCCATGATATAATGATACTCGATCTCGATATGCTTCAAATTGTCATGGAATACTTGATTCTTTGACAACTTTACACAACTCTGGTTGTCACAGTATATACAAGTAGCATTTAACTGGAGATCAAATAAATCAGACAGTAGCTTTCTCAGCCATACAGCCTCACAACTAGCTGAACAGCCTGCAACATACTCTGCTTCAGCTATACTCAGTGCCACATAGGATTGCTTCCTGCTAAACCATGAGATCACACTTGATCCCACACTGAAGCAACACCCTGAAGTTCTCTTCCTATCAATGGCACTGTCTACCCAATCTGAATCAACATAACCCTCCAGGTTAATCCTTTGATCAGCCTTAGACTTGAGCCCATAATCAACCGTACCCTTTAGGTACCTCAGAATATGCTTTGCAGTAGTTAAGTGAACATGTCTTGGATCTATCAAGTATTGGCTCAAGGTGTCCACAGCAAAGCAAATATCTGGTCTCGTGTTCATCAGGTACATCAAAGACCCAATTGTCTAACGATACATCGTGGCATCAACTGTCTCTGATGAAGCATCACTCAATAGGTTCAGGTTTGATGCCATAGGTGTGGTTAATGCCTTGCAGTCCATCATCCCAAATCTCTTCAGGATCTCTACTGCATACTTTCCTTGTCCAAGGAAGATTCCATCTGTAGTCTGCCACACCTCCATTCCTGAGAAATAATGCATCATTCCCAAGTCTTTCATCTTGAACTTAGCAGCAATATTTCTCTTCGTATCAGCAATCAACCCATCCATACCTATCACAAACAGATCATCTACATATAGTAGAAGTATCACCGGGTTTCCATCTTCCACCTTGTATTAAAGGTTGGAATCTGCTTTACTCTTGGTAAAGCCCAAATTGGATAGAAAGCTGTCAATTCTGTTGTAGCATGTCATGGGTTCCTGTTTCAAACTATACAGGGATTTGTTGAATCTACACACATGAGACTCCCTGTCATGTGTCTCAAAATCGAGTGGCTGCTCCAGATACACTTCCTTTTCTACTACACCATTCAAGAAAGTAGTCTTGACATCCATTTGGTGTATCTTCCATTTCAACACTACAGCCAGAGCAAGTACCGATCTAATGGAAGTGTATCTAGCTACAGGTGCAAAGGTTTATTCATAGTCTATTCCTTCTTTCTGAGAGAAACCCCGAGCCACAAATCTTGCCTTATAATTTTCAATGCTACCGTCTACAGCATGCTTGATCTTGTAGATCCATTTGGAAGTTACAACTGACTTCCCTTCTGGTATTGGGACAACATCCCAAGTATCATTCTTCATGATCGATTGATACTCTTTGATCATCGCATCCTTCCATTCTTTTCGTTCTACCGCTTCTTCATATTTGGAAGTTTCTTTATCAATGAAGTCACATAGTAAAGCTACATAACTGGAACAAGATCTGGTCCTCTTTCTTTCTTTGAGATTCTCTTCTGGAACCCCATATCTTTCCGCACCTTGGATAATCTCTCGTACCCAAGCAGTTTTCCTCTTGTGAGGATTCTTTTCTTGTGGTGTATCTACATGTCTTTGTGTTTCTTCAAATTCTCGATCTTCTTCTTGAGTTTCTTCGTTCATGATTGTATCATGAATTCTGGGAGCTTCTGCTTCTTCTGCTTCTTCAGCAGGTTTCTTTCTGGATTTGATGTAGGCTGAATCTTTGTCAAATGTTACATCCCTAATGATGTCAATATTTTTGAACCCTGTGAATTATATTCTGTAAGCCTTCGAGCTTTTAGAGTATCCCAGAAATATACCCTTCTTTCCTGACAGATCTAATTTTGTTCTCTTCTCTTTTGGAATGTGTATGTACATAGGACAACCGAATATTCTAAGATGGATGACTTGTGGTTTCTTGCTGGAGAAGACTTCTTCAGGAGTTTTGTTCTCAAGTACTCTGTGTGGAGTACAATTCTATACATACACTGTTGTTCTGGCTGCTTCTGCCCAAAGATGCATAAGAAGATCTTGATCATGAAGCATAGCTCTTGCAGCTTCCATGATGGTTCTATTCTTCCTCTCTGCAATCCCATTCTGTTGTGGATTGTAAGGAGTGGACAACTCCCTCTTAATCCCTAAGTCCTTACATAGTTCCTTGACCTCATTTGAAGTGAATTCTCTGCCATTGTCTAATCGAAAAGTCTTGATCTTCTTTTCAGTATGGTTCTCGATCAAGGCTTTGGATTCCTTGAACTTGCTAAACACTTCATCTTTATTCTTCATGAAATAAATCCATGTCTTCCTAGAAAAGTCATCAATAAAAGAAACATAGTACACATACTCGCTTAGTGAGCTTGATGACATTGGTCTGCATACATCGGAGTGGATGATTTCCAAGATTAATTTTGCTTTTCTCTCACTACTTGGAAATGTCTTCTTTGTGTTCTTTCCTTTCGCACATCCTTTGCAGACCCCTTCATGTTTTGCTTGAATTTCTGGAAGACCTTCAACAAATTTGATTACAAGTGGTAGTGCTCTGTAATGTACATGTGCAAGCCTTCTATGCCAAATTTCATTTGGTTCTACTGTGTCATGAACCAAAGCTTGATCTGGTTGGCCCTTCAACTTGTATATACCTCCTTCTTGTTCTCCAATCACTATTGCATTGTCAAAAGTCTTTCCCTTTGGCCACATAAGAACTTGGCCATCTACAAAAGCAACCCTCATTCCTTTTGCATCCAATGCAGATATGGAGAGGAGGTTCTTCTTTAGTCTTGGAACAAATAATACATTCTTCATCTTCAAATACTTTCCAAAGTCTAGTTTATAGAAGGATTCATCAATACCTTTTATTGGATACTGGTAGTCATCCCCAAGTTTCACCTTGTGAGGTGACTCATGTTCAAATAGCTTCACAAACGATTCTTTGAATCCTGTCATGTGCTTGGAAGCACCACTGTCTATAAGCCAATCATTGCTTCCATGTGAAACAGTTCTCGTGAGAGTGGAGATCAGTATATATTCATCCTCACTTGAAGAGTCATCACTCTCTTGTCTGATTCTCTTTGTGGAAGGTTCATCATCCTCTGCAGCATGGGCATGATGTCTTCTCTTGTTTCCCTTTTTCTTTAGATTTCTTTTGTTAGGGAAGAATCTGGATATGTGACCTTTCTCATCACATGTGTAACATCTAATAGTATTTAGATCTTTTCTAGAGTGTGATATCTTACCTTCGGAGTGATAATTGCTCCTCCTATTTTTCTTGGAGTGAACTGTGAGAGCTTGATCTTCACTACCCATCTTCTCTTCTCGAGCTGCTATTTGAGCTTCTTCTTGAGAGCATTCTTCCCATAGTCTGCTAAACTTAACTAACTTCTTTCTGGCACAGATTCCTTGAATGAAAGAGTCCCATGATCTAGGGAGACCATTCAAGGTGGTCATCACAATCTCTGCATTTTCCACTTCTTCATCTACTGCTTCCAGCTTCTCCTTGATCTGAGAAACCCTTGTAAAGTAAGACTGAATAGTCTCATCATTCTGGATCTTCACATTCTTCAATTGGTTTCTCAAAGTCATCTTCATGTTTATGTTCTTCCCTTTAAACAATTTGGTTAGGGCATCAAACATAGCTTTAGGTGTCTTGCGGGAGGACACCTGTGTTATGAGATGATCCTTGATAGAATCAGCAATGATTCTCTTTTCCATAAACAACTTCTTCTTATGCAATGCCTTAGCCTCATCTCCCTCTAGAACTGGAACCTCCTCATTGATATAGGAGTCCAACTCATTCTCTTCCAGGACTAGGGAGATCCTATACTTCCAAGCTCGGAAGTTATCAGCTCCCTCAAGCTTTTTATCAAGCTTTGTATGATGAGACATATTAAACTAAGAACCTCAAATGGAAATACAAAAGATTTAGATCTTACCAGGTCAAGATGTTAGATCTAGATTTGGAGCTGAAATCCTGTAGAGCTGGTTTAGTAGCAAATTATGGTTTTTCTTTTCTAGAGATATGTCCACCCAAATGCCTTGAAATTTATCCCTAACTTCGATTTTGGGGGGGAGATCAATCTAGGCCTGGGCTCACTAAAAAATTCCTCTTCAGTGAGAAGCCCTAATTTTCGGCAGTAGTGTCAGGTCCAAAACTGAAAAACCTCAGAATTGGATTCTGCTTCAACAGAAAGATGCACTCTAAGGAGGAGAGTTATTCCACCTTACTTTTGCTGAAAATATATGGAGGAAGATCCACAAACTAGGAAGCCCTAGTTCCCGCAGCTGCACAGTGTCTTCTTCTCAGGTTAGCTCTGATACCATCTTAGAATTACATCATTAAGCTAGCATTATATTTGGATCTTTACTGAGAGAATAACAAGCACAACAATCAAACACAAGAGACAATGAACACAGTGTTTATCCTTGGGGAAACCATAAATGGTGAAAACCCTGCAACTTCCTCAGAGACAGAATCAACAACAAAATAGAAAAGCCCCAAAACAGTAAGTGATCTCTCGACAGCAGTAAACTTCTTCTTGTCTAGCCCCAGTGCATTCTCCTTCCTCAACAATGCGCTACACTTGAGTGTGTATAAGTTGTGTGATAAATAGAGACTCCAGTTCTCTATTTATACTAATCTCGACATGACTAAAACCCTACCAGGGCCGACCTCTACTAGGAGAGTCTAATAACCCTAGTGCCCTGGAACTGTGGGGAATTTAACCCTTAGACAATAGGAGGGTTACCCACAATGACTTGACATGACTTGTTTACATTACAGACCTTCCCAATAGGAATATCGGGGCATGACACAACTCAAGTACATCTCGGAATAAACATTGGGTTACAATATATAAGAAATACACGTGAAATACATTCCAAAGTTACATATACATCAACAACTTTTAGGAATCAGAGTTAAAAAATTAGCCTTTAATGTTGGAAGAATATGCCCATATAATTGAGATTGCTCTACAATATTCCAAACATCAATTTTAATCATCTCCCAGAAGTGATGAAAAAAATTAACATTAAAACCATTAGGGCCAGGCGAGGTACCTTCCTTCATTTGAAAGACAGCCTCCTGGACTTCTTGGAGAGAGATGGAGTTCATTAACATTTGGTACTATTGCCTTGAAACCAAGGAGGGAATTCGGCTTGTAATGACTTCAATTTCAGAAGAACGATCCCTACGAGGATCAGATAAAATATCCAAAAAATGAGAGTTGAGTAAATCCTCAATTTCCTCCCTACCAAAACGTTGCCTGCTTCATTTTTAAGGGAGTAAATTTTTTTCTGGAACCTAGATTGGATGATAGAATGATGAAAGAATTTAGATTTATTTTCTCCCTCATGAAGCCACTTGATACGAGATTTCTGCCACCAAAGGAGTTCCTCTTGTTTTTCCCATTCTTCAAGTTGTTTTTCCACCAATCGTTCCTCCTCAAGTAAAGCTAAGGAAGAACCTTCATTAAGCCCAATGAACTGAATCTCCTGAATATGGGTCTCCAGTCTGCTTTTTTCCTAGAAAATGTTCCCAAACTCTTCCTTATTCCATTTCTTGATTTTAGATTTTAGAGCCTTCAGGTTCTGTTGAAAAGGCCACATATTAGCCACCTGATTTGAATGCAGTTCGGCCCACCAAGTTTTAACGTTTTCATTGAAGTTTGGATTAACCATCCAAAATTGCTCAAAATGAAAGGGATTTTTGAATTGAGACCCCAGACCACTCCATAAAAGCTCGATTGGCCAGTGGTGGGACCCTCAGCCAGAGAGGGTCGAACTATGAATTTCACTTCCTAAATTAACGATTGATTCAAAAACTAGAAAACGGTCAAGTCTGGAAGCAATATGACGGTACCCTGTTCGTTTATTATTCCAAGTAAACCACCCAACCCATGGAGTAATATCAACAAGACCTAGATCTTCAATAGTCTCGTGGAAAAGGTTACATTCCTCCTCCAAACAACGCCTACCACCTTTTTTTTCCTCCAGAGAATTGATAAGATTAAAATCACCTCCGACCACCCAATGCTCAAAAGGCATACAGGTTTTCAAATTGGAGAGGGTTTTTAAAAAACTATGCTTATCACTCGAATGTTGAGGACCATAAACATTCGTAAGTAAACCCGAGATAGGAAAACCAACCAATTTAAAAATGGCAGAGATAGAATTATGGGTTCCTTGAAAATCAGAAAGGGAAACCCGAGACGGATCCCATAAAATACATAAGCCTCCAGAAAAACCTTTAGAATCAATACCCATACTCTCACAATGCGTCCATATTTTACTCATGCGTTCCTGAATAAAATTGGCCTGGCATTTGGTTTCTTGTAAGAAAAAAATAGCAGGATTAGATCCCTTAATCTTTTGATAGAGAATTTTTATTTTTCTTAGGATATTAATGCCTCGAGTGTTCCAGGAAAGGAGTTTCAATAAAAAAAATTAAGGACCAAGAGCAGCTCTAATTGTCGGATATTGACCCGAATCAACCAACCTCCTTCCTACATCCGCTACTCTATGTCTATTGGATTTGCGTCCCAATTTCTTGCCATTGTCTTCACCAGATTTTTTTGTTTCTTTAAAAGAACCTAAATTAATGCCTTGAGGATTTGAGAATTTAGCTTTAAGAATGGCCTCTTTTAAAATACTAACCTGTTCTTGTGGAACATAGCCTTTAACTTGATCCGAACAGGATTTATCTATTCCTTCAAGATCTAAGTCACCTCTATCTATTTCTTCTGATTATTCTAAGAAATCAGGTTGCAAGGAAGTATCCATTGCTTCAACTTCTGGACTAGCTACTTGTTGAAAATTTCCAATATGGAGATCCTAGGCTATACTTGGACATAAGGGAAGGCTTGAAGTTTAACAAATATTTGATTTGGAAAAAATACCCTCAGGACTTCTTGAATCCATCGACTGTCCTGCTTGTTTACTCAAATTTTCAAAGGAATTAGAACTATTTATCTTATTAGCAAAGTCTTGAGGATCTTGTTTTTTATTTCCTTGTTTGTGAGAAGATAATTTAGAAAAACGAGGATCTAATGGATTCAAAACCTTATTAACCATCGGTTTGGGATGATTCAGAGGACATTCCCTAAATAAGTGACCATACTCATGACACCAACGACATCTAAAGGGAACCTGTTCATAGTCCAAATTTTGAATCCATTCATCATCGTCCCAAAGCAACCTGATAGCCTTCAGAAGAGCCTTGGATAGATCCATGTAGATAAAAATACAAGCAAAGGCGGTATATATCTGAGATTTAGTTTTCTCCGAAATTTTAATAAAGGAACACAAACAGTTATTCAATTCTTCTAAGATTTCAGCATCCCAATATTCCCAAGGAAGCAAATATAACTGGATCCAAACTGGAGTAATGCGCATATCTTCCTTTTCCGGACATAATTTCTCTTTCCAAGGACAAAGGAAAAGATCCGCAGAATAATAGAAATATGGACCACCGTCGATAATCCTATTTTGATCTTCTTGATTGATAAAAGAAACAGTAAAAAACCCCTTCGATCCTAAATGTAAATCATAATGACCTTTAGGTTTCCATGTCGAGTTAATCCACCAAAGCAGAGCTTTCTCCAAGGGCTGTAACCCAATGAATTTTCCAATCAAAGCATGATCTGTCATAAACTAATTTTTTTCACTAATATTTGCAGACTTAACTAGCATGGAAGGAATAGCTGATGTTTTTGGAAAGCATTGACCAGGTTTACAATCCATACTAGTAGAAACAGGGAGTTCGCGTTGAATTATTGGTATCATAATTTCTCCAATAGTCAAATTTCCTTGGTCAGGAGGACAACAGTTCAGGGGATCCCCCCCTCATTACGTGTCATTACCATAGAAAGATACCAAGTTGAAATGGCCTACTAAAAACTCCATTGGACCTCCCACCTCACTTCTTGGAGCTCATCCTCCTCTTCGAATCCACCCACTTCAGTTAAAGTTACAATGTCTTTGTAAAATTATTGTTTTTTCCCTCTAGAATCTTCATTAAAAGTCATTAAATTGGTCAAATTCTTAATTGGACCAAGTCCCTTTTTCTTAGGGAAAAGTCTTTCCCATTCTCTTTCCCAAGTATTTCCTCATACTTCATGATACATCTTATGTGTTACCTTACCTGCATCCTATATCCTTCTACTTTGATTCTTCCTCCACTCCACCCTAGTTTTTACATCCCTTCCATCTTCCACACATTTCATATGCCTTTACTTCACCCCCTGCGCTCCACTTTCCCATGGGGAAAAGTACAAGTGTCACCCTTCACTCCCAACCTCACTTGATATATCCACCCTTTTCATTCACCCTTTCTCGTACCAAAGACTTGAGATAGAGAACCACAAAGTTGGACAAATAAGTGGTATGGACATGGCATCCATGAGAGGACTTTGCAAAGGCATTGGATTCGATGACATGTTGTTGGAGAAATTACAAGTGTAGTCAATAAAGATGCAACATTGAAGTTGACAGTATGGACCTAAAATTGTCAAGGATATAAGAGAAACAGACATGAGTTGGTATTTATTACACAATGTAATGTGTATTCGTTTGTGCTTATAAATCATGAGAACTTCACTCACTCAATAAATGTGGTATAAGGTTTGTCCAAGACCTATCAAATTCATTTGTAGACAAAAAATAATCCCTATTATCATGGATGCATGCACACACCAATGAAAAGCTTAGTCTTGTCAATGGGGTTGTGGTTCAATGGTGAAGCTTTGTCAGGACACTCACGAAGGTTTAATTCCCATGGAGCAATGATTGGTAGCTATGCCCAAGTGCAATATCTTTTATTTTGATATAAAAATACCCGCTTAATGTGGCAGTTTAGCCAAACAAAAACTATATTAATAGCACAAATACATCTTAACTTAGATATAATAAGCACCATGAGGACCAGGGTGCAAACCTCAATGCAGTTAACTTATCTTTATGGATTCAAAAACATTTATATTTACTCCTCAATATTTTGGTATCCCTCATGGAGCTTAAATAGATAAGGGGATAACATGGATCTATGCTAGTTAAAAAAATATGTTAGTGTCAAGGAACATCATATGCTATTCAAGTTTTCTTGTGGGTGCTAATAATATCAAGGAGCGTCATTAGAGTTATGGTGGTGGTATAATAATTGTTGCGAGTGCCTTTTCAATGTGGTAGATAGAAAATTGTTATTGGGTCTCTATAATGAACCATTTGACATACTTTTCCTTAACAAAACTTGCTATTATGACATAATTTGTCATTTGCTTATGATTAATTTACTTATATTATTTAATGCATGTGATGTACTTTTTTCTTAGGTAATTTTGAGTAGGTATGAAAACATTTAGCTTATGAAGCTAATGTGATTCTAGGTCTAAGAGAGCATGGACCAAGCCACTAATTTCCTCAATCATGATTCCAAACAACTATAAGCATGGGGAGTGTTCACAAGGGACTTACCCCTATTTGTCACTCCAAAAGATACCAATGATCAAAGAATCATTCATTTCCATAGTCAACACCAATTTCCTCAAGAATTCAAGTTGCACAAGCATTATATGATTCAAGGAGATACCAATGTAGATATATAGGAGCAACTTCCTCCAAGGTGTCAGCATAGAGTCAACAAAAGAGAACCTATTGGACATTTGTTATTGATGGCTTGTTCCTTACTATATTGGAACAAATGGTAAGTTCATAGATCAAGAGGGAGCCAACTGTGCTCCTCAAACCCCAACAGATTGGGATTACAAAGTAAATATGTGATCTCCCTGGAGAAAGTTATTCAGAGAGCCTCTTGCTGATATAAAAGTGAGCGAAGTCCATGAGTCATTCATTTAAGATGAGCAAAGGGAGGAGGCCAGGGATCATTCACTTGATCTCTTTAAGAATCCTATTGTGAGGCTTCAAGGTTGCTTTAGTTTGATATCTCAGATAAGCCATGTCATTAACTCATAATCCTTCACTTATGAGGAGGAAGCCAAACAACAAGTTTCAAAATATGTTATGAACTCCAGTTAATAATGACATGTGGAAAGTGGTTCTCAACTAACCTCATATTTGGCATTGGCAATATCTTGATTCCATGAGTTCAAAAGCCTACTAGAAGAGCAACAACACCATACATGAGGAATCACATATTCGAGGCTCTATTGGGAGTTCATTTCCCCTATCTTCGAACATGTTTTTGAAAACACGTGCCTAAGTAATGGGTCTATTCATATCCCCTATCAAAATCATTGTGCCTAAGTGGAAGTGCACAAGAGGTTAATCTCTTGAAATTTTGTTTTCCTAAAAAAGCCTAGAAATAGCCTCATTGTTTGTGATTGAGCAGATATGGAGACCAGTTTTAGAGTGGACGCACCTTGCCTTCTTATCTCAGATCACAACATATTTGAGCATCAATATCAACCTTTCATATACTTGTACAGGTTGCAAATCTAGTAGGTTGTATTCCTCGGTCCCAACACACTTTAGAATTCTAGACTTCTGCCTTAGTTTGGAGAACGAGTTAATGCGCCTTTTCCTCAGTCTCAACAAATGTGAAGATGGTGCTAGATTTGGGGGTATTTTCCCTCGTTTTGGAATATTTGAAATGGAAACAAGTAACATATATCTCATCCTTTGGATCACTTATCCTATGGTTCCCTTTAGGGTTTAAATTTGAAACCCTTCCAAATTGTTTTATTACTTCCTAGAAGTGTAAAATTAAAACTGTCGTTCAAAAAAAATTTAAAATCTGAATTTATCCTTCCAATTAACAAGGACATAATTTCTATCAACATTTCAAAATAAGAGAAACATTGGAAATTACCCATCCATGTAAATTTCTCAAGACGTTGAAATCCCTATGCTATAAAGTTTGACTTGTAATTCAAAATATTGGAAATATCATAAATTATAATCACTTACTCACTCACATCACGCACTCTGTGCTTAGCTATGTAAGATTACGAGTGATGAATGACCACTATGAGGCACTGGCCATCGAGAGACTCTAACTTCGAAGTCACTTGGGGCTACAATATAAGGTGTGACAATGTGTCAACAATTGTGGTTGTAACAAAGCAAAACAACTACTAGTCTACTACTAGGCCTGAAACAAGCCCAAAACTTTGTGCCTACTACCTATGTGAACATAGCTGCTAATGTCCAATAATTCTTCGTCAAAATGAAATTCAAATGGTCGGTTTGATGAGTCCTCCTCTACAAGACTTCATTTCTTGCATAAATACCATGGACTCATGACAAGTAATATATAAACAACACTCAATGTTATGCAGCTACAAATAATGGCACACAACATACATAATGGCATGCAACGTAAATAATGTTATGCAACTACAAATAATGGCATGCAACATTGATATAGAGAGGGGTCATTGGGCACACAATATGGAGAAACAATGAGTTAGAAAATACATTTGGACCAAAGAAGCACAATCATTATTAATAAAATTAAATTTAAAAAAACAACTTTTGGCTCAAGAATAGTCTTCAATTTTATGGGTGGCATGATCATGATGTAATCTCGTTCCATACTTCCAAACATTTGTGGTTTCTCACAACATTTGTCCTCAACACTCGCCACCAAAATACGTATAAAAATTACATGACTTTACATCCTCTTCTCTTTAAACCCTCACATCATAGTCATAACTAAGGATTATTATGCATGAGCGTCCTCACCTCATAGTCACAACTAAGGATTATTATGCATGCATGCCCTCACCTCATAGTCATAACTAACTACACATCCTCACCTTATAATATCAACTAGGTCAAGGCGTAGAGACAACCATAAAATATCAAATGTGTCAAGACAAGGACAATGATCTAAAGGTATTTCCCTTCATTTATTTTCAGTACTTTTTTAATAAGCCAAATCTTATTATATCTTCATTTGCAAAGTTGCTCGACGGGGACTTGTTGCCTTAACAACTCTTCTTGTTTTCATTATCTTTGTTTATGAAAAGACATTTGATAAGCTTTTATAAATTTGTGTAATGATAATATATATTGGTTTCTTTATTTGTTTTTTAGATTTAATAAAAAAACTTACTTTAAATAAATATATATTAGTTTTTTTAATTTTAAATCAATCAATATAGTAATGAGACAAATCTTGAATATGTTACATATATTGAACTCAAATAGAATAAAAACTATTTCTATTTGGAATGGAGGTCTAAACAAGTATTTCAATTTAGAATATTAACCAACAAAACAAAACTTCTTTTAACAACATATTGCAAATCATTGACATTGGTTTTTCTTAATGCCATTAATTCATTCAAATGTTTTCAAGGACAAGTGAATTTCATTGGAAAGTACATCACACATTACATCAACATCATCATCACCATCATCATCAACATCAACATCATCATCATCATCATCATCATCAACATCAACATCAATAAGTACATCATCAACAAAATCATGGCGATCATCATCCTCATGAACAAGTACATCATCGATGCCATCATTGTCATCATCGTTGATAGGGTCACTCATATGCCACTATGCTCCATCATCAATCATCACCATTTGGATCCATGTCATGTTGTTATAGTCACTCAAATTCCATTAAGTTCACTCAAATGTTGTCGACGACAAATAAATGTCATTAGTCATGTAGGTGATATTAATATGTTGCTCACATGTCATTACAAACATTTAAGTTCCATTAGGATCAATCAATATCTAGAATAATTATCACATTCATGATCATTGCAGACATCAATGTTTTCATCATCATCATCGTCATCAATTTCATATGGTACATCAACATCATATTCATCATCATCCGCGTTGTCATCATCAAGTACATCATCAATAAAATCATTGTCATCATTGTCATTACAGTCACTCATATGCCATTAGGATTCATGTCGTGTAATTGTTAGGGTCATTTAGATGTCACTACAGTCATTTCGGTGATAATAGGGTCATTTATATGTTGCTACAAACATTTAGGTTCCTTTAGGATCAATTGGGATAAATTGGGATCAAGAAGTGCTACCACATGCATCATCATCACTACATCATTGTCATCGTCATCATCATAACTATTGTAATGCATCATCGTCATGTTTTTAGGGTCAATCAAATTACATTAAGGTCTATCAAGTGTTGTTGGGCACACCCAAATTCCATTACTGCAATTTAGGATACATTAAGGTAATTTACCCCTCATTAGGGTCAATCAAGGCCCAAATTGCCATGATTATGGTCATTTAGGGGCTTCTACGATAAATCAAGATACGGAAGTACTATCACATGAATCATGATCATTGGCATTGATATCATTGCCATAATAACCATGATCATTAGAAACATACATGAGCACATCAACGTCGGCATCATCATCATTGTCATCATCATATATCATCATAATCATAGCCATTCATCTCAACCTCATTGTTATCATCTTAATCATCATCATCAATATCCTTGCCATCATCCATCATCAACATGATCATCCTCATGCTTTTATGGTGATTCAAGTTCCATTAGGGTCACTAAAATGTTGTTAGGGATAATCATATGCCACTAGGGTCATATAGGTGCTATTATAGTCAATTCGATTCCATTAGGGTGAATTATGTTTTCATTAGGACCAATCAATATCAAATAGTGTTAGACTCACACGCATCATCATTATTGACATTGACGTCATCATTGTCAACAACATCTTATTAGATATTGTAGAAATCATCATTGCCATATTTATCATTGTCGTTATGCATCATCATCATCATCATCATGCCATTAGGCACAATCAACATATCAACATTGATAAGGAAGCATTGGATGACATATATGCTTATAATAATGTAAATGGAGACTTCTTTTTTAATAGGATTTCTAATCCATAGTACTTGAATAATTATGATCTTATGTACAAAGTTTTGAAATTGTTTTTTATCACATAGATTTAGTAATTTTGAATTAGTTTCTTGATTTAGAATTTTTCAAAAGGTTGCTTCTTAATGACTCTATACTTAAATGGACATGGAATCACTATTCAAAATAGTGATTTTATCATGGTCTTAGTAAATGTTTTTTTTGTTTCGATTTATTTTAACCACATGTGTTCCCCTTTTTTATTATGCATTGAATAATGAAATTTCAATGATTGTTTAGTTAATATTATGCACACTATTGAATGATTCTATGAAATTTACTATAGTAATGTTCCATATTGCACCAATGAACAATGTTGATGAGGTAGAAAACTTAGTTTCTCAATTACATTTTTCCAATTAATGTGGTTATCTATATATAATAGCTAATATTTTGCAATAAATTTACCACATCCAACTTATCATTGAAATGTTGTCAAGGAATTTCCATTAAGGTTACTCAAATGCCATTAAGGTCACTCAAATGTTGTCTAGGATAAGTGAATTTCAACATCAAGTGCATCATACATTGCATCATCATCATCACTGACATCATCATCTTCATCAACATCAACAACAACATCAACATCAATAAGTACATAATCAACAACCTTATGGTCATCATCGTCCTCATCAACAAGTACATCATCAACCACATCATTGTCATCATCATTGATAGGGTCACTCATATGCCACTATGGTTCATCATCATTCTTCACCATTTGGATCCATGTCATGTTGTTACAATCACTAAAATTCCATTAAGGTCACTAAAATGTCGTTGACGACAACTAAACGTCATTAGAGCCATTTAGGTGATATTAATATGTCTTTCATATGTCATTATGAACATTTAAGTGCCATTAGGAACAATGAGTATCCATAAGTATTATGATATTCATCATCATCGTGGACATAAATGTTGTTATCATCATCATCATCAATGCCGTTTGGTACATCAACATCATCTTGATCATCATAATCATTATCATCATCAGCAACATTAAGTACATCATCAATAAAATCATCATCATCGTTGTCATTATGGTCACTCATATTCCATTAGTGTTCTTAATCACTCATCTCCATTAGGATTCATGTCATGTAATTGTTAAGGTCATGTATATGTTGTTATGGTCATTTCGATGATAATAGGGTTGTTTAGATGTCGTTATAAATATGTAGGTGCCATTAGAATCAATTAGTATCGAAAAGTTCTACCACATGCATAATCACCATTGAAATCCACGTCGACATTGTCATCATCATCATACAATAAATCAACATCATTGTCATCACTGTAGTCATCATCAATATAATTCCAATAATAATGAGCAAGGAGGCATATTACGTCAGAAGAATGGATGATATAGTCTTATACATATCAAATCATATCCATATGCTCCATCATAATTATCATAATGCATCATCATCATGTTGTTAGGGCCAATCATATGCCATTAGGGTCTATCAAATGTTGTTGGGGACACTCAAATGCCATTAGAGAAATTTAGGTGACATTAAGGTAATTTACCCCTCATTAGGATTAATCAATATCCAAAAGTGCCATCATTAGGATCATTTAGGTGCCACTATGATAAATCAAGATCCAAAAGTACTATCACATGAATCATGATCATTGACATGGACATTGATATATCTGATGTTATGCTGGACGTTTTTCGAACACAATTCCTAGCCCTAAACTTAGTGCAATTCCTAGGACAGTTCCTTTCAAAAAATTTGTCTATACCTAGATCTATACCTGGTGCTATGCTGGATATTTTCTAGGTGCAATTCTTGGCTCTATACTTGGTGCTATGTTGAATGTTTTTCCTGCCAAAATTCATGGCGCAATTCCTGTCGCTAACTCTGGATTAATATATGGTGCTATGCTATTCAGGACGTTTTTTTGGAGGCTATTATTGGCGTTATATGGGATACTTTTATGGATGCTAATTGAGACATTAATTGGGATGTAAATTATCATCCAAAATAATGCCAAATTTTAAAAAGGGGCGATAATTGGGATGCTAATTGGGATGCTAATTGGTACTTTAATTGGGATGCTAATTAGCATCCAAAATAGTGCCAACTTTTAAAAAGGGACACTAATTGGGATGCTATTTGGAAAGATAATTGGGATTCTAATGGGGATGCTAATTGGGATGCTAATTGAGACGTGAATTGGGATGCTAATTATCGTCCAAAATAGTGCCAACTTTTAAAAATGGATGCTAATTGGGATGCTGATTGGGACGTTAATTGGGACGCTAATTGGGATGCTAATTAGCATCCAAATTAGCACCAATTTTTAAAAATTGACGCAAATAACGCCATTAAAAGCGCCATACCGTGGAAAAGCGTCCAATTTGTCCAAAAAATGATGAAAAATACACTAAAAGTGATCATGGACGGTAAAAAGGAAGCTAAAAGAGACGCTAATCACATGGTTTTGTTGTAGTGATTTGTCAAAAGCAAGAGCTAAAGATCCTCTCTCTGAAGGAAGACCTGGACAAAAAAAATACTCAGTTAAAGACTAATTCAAAGATCAAGAAGAACATTGAATAAAGTAAAAGCTCCATGGAAAAGGAAGAAAAGACCTTCAGTTATACATGTATTCTTAGAAGATCCCTTGATCAACAAGAATCATGAGAAGGTACATCACAAAGAAGATTATTTTCTCAGAGATACCCTATGATATTCAATGGCTATTGTTACAAGTGCAATAACTATGGTCACAAAGACATATATGGCAGAGATCATGAAAAAATCACGCCAAGAAGAAATCAAGGTGGGTTTTTTTGTTCAGTGTTACAATTTCTATCATTATGGTCATTTCACAAAACATTGCAGGATGCAGGGACAAGTTAAAATTTGTAGAAGAAAGAAATTTTAAATGAATTACATGAACAACCATCAACCTACGAAAGTATAGAGAATAAAGTTAGTAAAGTTTCACTATTGATCAAAATAAAAAAGATGAAAATATTGGGAAAAACTCAATATCATTTTGAAGACTATCGACCAGTGATATGAAGTGTACAAAGAATGTGTAAAAGGAGATATGTACCTGATTATCAGATTTGAGATCAATGATCACACTCTTTTCAGTATCATATAATAGTTGGTTCCAACAGTATCTTGTGTCATAATAAAAGTTCATTAAAATATCAACAATGTCTAATGATAGGGGGAGAAATATTGCCAAAGGAAGTTCTTATTGCCATTAATGCAAACAACAAGAAAAGTTGACAAAGGAAGAGAAGTTGATGACAGGGGGAGCAGTATTTTCAAAGGATGTCCCCTTTTCCATTGATTCCAAAGGGGTATAGAATTTTTGTTAACAGAGGGAGCTTGTTCTTAACAGGAGTTATGGTGTTGTAATTAATGAAAAAGGGGGAGATTGCTGATTAAGTTTTCATTGATGCCAACAAGGTCTTGTCATTTTTTCCAACTATTAAGTCCTTGGTGCCCATTCTGGAGCCTTTGAGGTTTAGTGTTTAGTTTGTGGTTGTCTGTGTCAAAGGATCCCTTTTGAACTTATCCAATCCCAATATTAAAGCCCTTGGAGGCCTTGAAACAATGGAAAAAGCCTTGGTTTCCCATTGACTTTGTCAATAGCCCATAATTTGTATCTTGGTCCCATTTGAGTCCATTGTCGAGTTCCTTGATCCTGGTTGATCTTTGGTTACTGGTATTTATGATGCTTTTTATGCTTGTACTTGTTTTTGTCTCTTGATTGGTTGTTGGATGGATGACGTGGCTTATGTGTGTAAGTCCCTTGATGTGTCTATGATGGATCCCATTGCTTGCATTGAATGGTATTGAGGTTGTTGAGTTATTGTGGGGTCATTGAGTCCACAATATTAGATCTTGATCCTCTTGCATGTGGATACTTGGGTCTTGAACCCACACATATGGTGGTTTTATGTCCCTTGGACTCTATATGGTCATTGACATGTTGTAGCCTTGTGATCATGAATATGAAGCCCATAAGGTGTTGAAAAGTAGTGGTGATTCCTTTATACCCATGTTTTGGGGTGTTGGTACTCTTATGGTGGTGAGAATATATAGTGGAACCACTGGATATGTTTTTAATGATACCGAGACCTTGAATATGATGATGATATTCTTGAAAATTCTTTGTTCCCACTTGATTGGTGGTGTTGGGGTCCTTGATACCCTTGATAAGATGAGTATATGGTGGATCCATACTCCTTGTTGATGTGAAGGCTGTGGATGTGAAGACCATCGAATCCCTCATGCCTTTGATGATGTCCATTGAAGACTTTGACCTTGGAACTTATCCATAAGGTAACATGGTCTTTGACACCTTTATGTGTGGAATATTTGAAGTCTTTAACAAATTGAATAATTTAACGATATTAGACTAAGTATTTGCAAATAAACCCATCATACAGAGATAGTCCCCATCAATCCATTTCCGTTGATATGTGGATCATATTCTAAATCCTTATGCTTGAAGAGATATGAATTTTTGAAGTTGGTGTACCCCACCTTTTTGGGTCAGCTCACCAAACAAAAGAGAATTTGATTATTTGTAATTTTGAATTGCACGTCGACCCATTTTGAGGTACTAACTTTCCTCCACGACCTATATAAATAGAATATCAAACATTTAATTTGTTCATCAATCAAGTCTCTCTTTGGTATTTCACAGCTCTTGGAGAAAAGTGTAAAACTTTGTGGAGGGGAATTTTTTGGGCATCTTTGAGGATTGAAGAGATTCATTAAAATTGACATGACTTTCTCATACAAAATCAGAATACATAATTCTTAACTCGTTGGAATATTTGTTGTGAGGGATATGTGATGACATTATATAGAGTTTCTTTTGGTTTGTCTATTGGTTCTTCATCTTGTGATCTTCAAAAAGGTATGGTTAATGCTTCTAGGTTTCTCTTGTGATGACACATGTCTCTCATGGATAGAGTTCATATTTAATCTTAGTATGTCAGCCTATATATCGGTATATCTATTTGAAGTCATTGAATATGTTTAAATTATATGGTGATGGTTATCTTGGAATATATCTTGATGTGATCTTGATATATATCTTGATGATTATCTTGGATATTGTTTCCATAGGTCTTGGTGTTTATCTTGATTGTGGTATATTGTAGTATTGAATGAGAAGTTGGCATGTAAGTAATAGATATTGTGAGTGATTTCTTTGATCAACACAAGTGTTTTATTTGAAAAATAGTTTGACAAGTATTGATCATTATGTCTTTGACCTAAGTGGAGCTGGACTATTATTAACTGTTAATGACAACCTTCGACAGTATTGTAAGTGATTATTTGCTTGATATTTGTTTGATTTGTGGACTTGATTTGAATGGAGTGAAAAATCCTTTTGTGTCTAAGAGTTTATGATATTGGATGAGTTTGACATAGTTGGTTAAGGTTAGTTTCTTGAGGTATATCATGTTTAACTGTCAAGTATTCCTTAACTGTGATTGTGGTTGGTTGTGGTGTCATTGAGTTGAGTGTGCTTGGACAAAGTTTGGTTGACCGTATGTGACGTCTCTTGGTTGCTCAAATGTGCCTCTTACTTAATGAACTAGGCCAAGTAAGAAGGGTTGGTTGACCATCAGAGCACTTGATTAGATTAACACAAGTATATGATTGATTTAGCATAGGTACACAAGAAACATGGTACAGGTTGGTTCGGTTGAGAAGGATTGGAACAGGTTTCCTTATGTGCAGTTGGTCCAACTCGCATTGGATGAGTTGTATGACTAGTTGGTTTGACTCAGGTGGACTGAGTTTAGTGAGCAGTTGATTAGACTCAGATTGAATGAGTCAGTTGATGTGAGAAACAGATTGATTGGTACAACTTGATTGGACATGTTGATTGTACATTTTGATGAGCAATATGATACAATGGATAGTCATCAGTTGGTGTGTAGTGACCAAATGATGAGTAATGGTTAGTAGTGGAAGTGGTTGTGCAGTGTGGTACAAATTGTGTAGTGTAGTACAGGTGTTGATTAGAAGGTCTGCAAGATCAATGTAGTTGTGGTTCAATAGTTTCTATATTCATATCAGGGTGGTAAGACAGGGCAAGGAAAGGGGGTTGTAGCCTCCTTTTGGTTGTATCCAAAGAACTAGGGAGTTGGAGTAGCCTATAAATCAGGGGGTTGTATCCTCCTTCTATTTGCAGTTGGATAATTTAAGTCATTTGAATAAGGGGGTTGTTGCATCCTTCCAGTTGTTGTTGGAAAACTATTATTATAAGGCTTCCGTGGTTTTTCCCCCAAGGCTTAGGTTTCCATGTAAAAATTTTTTGTACTGTGTTTTTTTATGCTTACTATGTGATGATGAGCTATAATTGTTGATATAATGATAATAAAGTACTCTGCATAATATTGAATAAGTTGTTGCTGATTATTAACGTTGAAAAAGGAAAAAATATATACACATTGTTCACCCCCCCTCTCAGAGTGCTTGGTGTGTCCAACACTCTCTTCCTGACTCCCAACCTTGGTTCATCTTCGATACTCTAACTCTTGCCCACAAATGAATTAAATCACCTCCCGGCAAAACTTGTCTTTGAGTGAATGAATTTGTGTTTTAACCCTCTATCTTTATGTGCCTTTATACTTGGGTTGAAACCCTAATGTACCAAAACCTTAATCTCACAGTGAGATGTATAGTTGAGATTATCCTAAATCACTATTGTATAATAATACAATGTATTAGACTTGACAACTAAATTTAAGATTTTCACTTTATTACTAAAGTGAATTATAAAATATATTTTAATCGAACTACTATTAGCACATTTGACACTAAACTTGTGGAAAAGTTCTTACTACAGCTATAATCTTTAGCACTCTCTCTTAGTTAGGAATGAATCTTGTACCAATACAAGTTTGTCTTTGATTGCTTCAAACTTCACTTTTATGAAGGTCTTGCTTAGAATATCAACAACCTACTAATGTGTGGGTACATACTAGAGATTTACAATTCATATATAAATCCTATCTCAAATGAAGTGATATATGATCTCAATTTGCTTCGACTTGTAATGAAACATTGTATTCTTTGAGAGTTTGATACAACTATAATTATCATGGTAAATCACTATGGGGTCCAACTTTTGATCAAATAATCTTACAAGAAACCTATGAATCCAAATGACTTCACAACTAGAAATACTAGCTTCCATATACTCTACCTCCAGTAAGATGAGAGGCACAAAATTATCCTTCTTGTTGAACCAGGATATCATCATTATTCCCAAGCTAAATAAACACCCTAATGTTCTCTTCCTATTTGATGCACTACCCACCCTTCTGAGTTTTTATATCCCTGCAACTTCACCTCACTTCTCTAATTTATATCATACCATACTCCATTGTGCTCCTCAAGTATCCGAGCACATGTTTTGGTGCTACCAAATGCTCTTGCCTTAGCTTCCTGAACCGCCTCAAAGTGTTCGCTACAAAAAATATATTTGGCATAGTGTTAAATAAATAAACAAAGAAACCTATCGACTACTTGTACTTAGTGGGTTCCAACATATCTAAATATTATGTTATTACCTTCTTCAGATTGGCGATTATAGGTGTGTTTATAATTTCACAACCCTCGATATGAAATATCTTTAAGATCTCGATTCCATACTTACCCTACACAAGGAAAATCTCTCTTGGTCTCCACCAAAAATCCAACCCCAATAAGTAATGCATCATGCCAATGTACTTCATCTCAAACTCAACTGCAAAATATACCTTTCACACAACAATGAGCTTATCTAAACCTGTAAGAAATAGGTCATCTACATACAACACCAAAATAAGCAGACTATTCTCAACAAATATGAAACATAAGTTTGCAATTGCTTCACTTTTGGTGAAGCCCACACTTTGTAGGTATCCATCGATCTTGGAATACCATGTTTTCAATGCCTACTTGACTCCATACAAGATCTTTTTCAACATACTAACATGACACTCCTTCCGATTAATCTCAAAGCCTCGAGGTTTCTCTATGTACACTTCTTCCTCAATTATTTGATTGAGGAAAGTTATATTTACATTCATATAATGTATCCTCCATCCCATAATGAAAAATAAAGACACCATTTCTCTAATGGAAGTGTACCTGGTGGATGGAGAAATTTTTTCCTTGTAGTCCACTCCCTATTTATGGAAGACTCCTCTCACCTCAAACCTCAAATTGTACTTCTCTATGCTGCCATATGTCGCATGCTTGTTCTTGTTAAGCCACCTATAAGTCACTGTTGATATCTCCTATAGTCTAGGATCATATTTCCATACACCATTCATCATGATGGATGTGTACTCCTCCACCATGGCATCCCTCCAAGCATGTTGGTTGGTTGCCTCCTAAAAGCTTGAAGACTCAAAGTTTATAATGTTGCTCATCACCATCATGTAGTTTGGAAACTTATTTGGAAATTTTATCTCCTTGGATGTAATACTAAGAGATTTTACATGCTCCTGAGCATCCCTTGTTGTTTGAGTGAACCATTAAGGTATCCTGACAGAATTAGAGACCTCCATACATCCATGGTATTGTTGATCGCATATCTAAACCCTTCATCATAAAGAAGAGTCAAAACATTTTTCAAACCCTAGAAAACTATTAAATAATTATCTAAAAGTGTTAAAGACAATTCCTACCCTTTTATCTTCCAAGGGGTCTACAAAATTCCCTATCCTTGTGAGAATACCTACATTGGACAAACTGGCATTGTACATGCTCATCTTAAAGAACACATTTTTGGATACTAATCATAATCACCTCAATAAATAAGTTGTTAATGAGCATTCATTTAACACTAAACACCTCTTCTATTTCTATCAAAACAAAATTATTTCTTCCACCACTCATTATTCTCCTCTGGCCTCATCAGGGAAGCTTTAAAAATAGAAAATCACCTAAATAAATTTATCCATGAATATGGATAAGTTAAATCAATATTAGAAACTACTAATTCACCATATTGACCATTAAATATTCTCTTACCTCCTTTATTCATTTTACTCTTGAGTTCCTCATCTTTCGTGAACCCCTTACCTTTCCTCGTGTTGCTGCTTTTTTGCCACTTAGAATCCATCAATCCACGCAATAGAAAGTGGAAAAAACGCGCATGTTTTAAGCGCACTTCTTGCTTAAAATTGATGTCAGCCCCTGCACCTCGGGAATAGTGGACATACATGGCAATAAAATGACCATTTCGGAGGTTTCCACCTCCCTCACTAAGCACCCTCTCACTACCCTGTCTTACTGTCTATCCTGAGTTTAGGGTCTGACCTATGATAGGGAACAAGTTCGTTTACCGAGTAGAAATGGGTGTCTTCTTGATATAAGCGTCCTTTGTATTTCCTCCTTGTTTCCATAATTTTATTATCCTCGAAGTTATTATTATCCTTAAATTATTTTTAATAATTTATAATTCATGCTTGTTATATATACCTATATACACTCTTTCTTTTTCTTCACTTACCTTATCCCATATATACATTCATATCGTTTTAGTCTAATTACTGCAAATATCTTTTCATTTCTAATTGAATAAATTTTATTTGCTCCTAAAATTCATTCATATTTAATTTTTTTTCTTATAATGTAACCTCTCGTTAATCCTTATACTTGGATTCCCTTCTGACAATTTTTAATTTTTTTTTTGGCATATTTTAAATTATTTATTAGATTTTTATTTTTCTTTTAACCATGGGTTTTTGAATTAGTTACCTAACTATTTATTTTCCCTCATTTTTGCATTTTCTTACAATCTATTTGTTGGAATATATTATATTCCTTGGAAGGTAATAATGTCTTTGTATTATGTCGGAAGTTGTCTACAATCTTATGTAAAAGAGTAATACATTTAACCCATAGTTATATGGTGTTGTATTTACTTGTGTAGAGTATTTGTCCATGGTATTGTATTAAGAGATGTTATTTTGGAGAATTATATTATCCCACATGCAATATGTGAGAGTAATTCCTCCTCATCTCTTAGTATATAATAGGGTCAAGTGAGTCTCTACATAATCATGTATTCTTGATGTAGGAGTGGTACTATTGTGACATTATTGTACATCATCTATATTCTTTGAGGTGTTTGTGCTTTGCTCTCTTGTAAGGTTAAAGAAGACATTTTGGAGATAATAGAAGACTGCCTTCCCATAAATGTAACCCATTAGGGTGAACCACGTATATCGGTGTTCTCCTATCTTTTTCTTTTCTTGTTCTTACCTTTTATGATATGTTGTTGGTTGCTTAGATAGGTTAACTAGTTTAGCTTGACTCTACTATTCTAACACTGTCTACCTTAACCTTAATGGCTATGTTCATATGCCTATATATAATCATCCATAAAAATTTTAATCTTTAAAGTTTTATTTGATCCCTGGGTAAAGGGTGGAGTATCCACTCAAAACCTTAGGTTCTAAATTCCAACATAGTATGATTCTAGAAAATTTGACATAATGATAAATTGTGGTAAAGACCTCCACACTCGGAACTGGTAGGATTTGGTAGCTCCTCCTTTACACTTTAAGTTTGTTTCCTTCAATTATAAGTTGTTGGTGACATATATTGTAATGTACCCATTTTTAATAATTGCATAGCAGGACAATTCCATCAATCCTACTATTTCCCTAGGTTGGATGGATATATTTGGAATTTTAATAAGGGATCTAATAAATTATGTTCATACATTAGAATGGAATAAATATTTAATAATATAACTTATTAAATAAATACAAGATAAAATTGAAGTGGCAATGGAGCATGGAGACACATGGAAACTATGGGGCTCACACAAGCTAGTAATTTTGTGGCACATGGCATCCTCTTCTTGCAATTTTTAATCCATAGGAAGCCTAAAGATTATTGGATGAGTTAGAAGGCTAATACACTTGTCCATATGCATCATAGGTCAAATTTTGGAGGAAATTTAACTTACATGGGAAATGAATAGTCATTTTGGAGCTAGTGAGACACTTGGACTAGACTCCCTAACTCTATGACAACAATGATGAAGATGCTATGACACCTATGACACAAATTAGATATGAATGCTGACATATGACATATATGAAATTTCATGTCAAAATAGAGCATCCAAGATATCTCTCATGTAAGTTGAGGAAGCTCAATGGGCTCCAACTTAAATTTGGGGAAGGTGGAAGGCTAGGAAGGGGAGGACACATGGAAAATCGTGAGCACACACCCTAATTCAAATTGGATTGAGTTTTTGGATGTATTGGTAACCTTATAAGTCTAAGTAGTTTTATAAAATACAGGAAGCAACCAAGAGAATTTCTTTTTTAATCATTTGAGAAATTGTCATTTGTGAATTGTGAGAGCTAGTGGATGACTAGTTTTCTTGCCTTAGCCAATTTCGAGGGTGAAATATTCCCATCCAAGTTGGTGTTTGGAGAGGCCATTTAGGTATTTCATGGAGACTTAATGGAGTCTTATTTTCAGGTGTAAGCTAGAGGAAATCTTGAGTATTCTTCTATTGCAGCACTTCCTCTCAACTATTTCCAGTTTTTATGCCATATTCATGCTCATGGAGGGATTGCGCCTTGGGTGAGATCAAGTACTCTTTGGGAGAGATATTCCTGGTATAGTTATGATTTTAATCAGTAAATATGCTCTTTTATTCACTCTCAAAAAGTTTCAAGTAGAAATACCCAATATTTGTATGTCAAAATGACTTTTAATGACCAAGCACTGACCATTTCCACTTTATTTTGATATATGCCATGGTATTGCTTATTATTTCGAATGAATGAATGTATCTATGATAAATGTATGATTAATGGACTATCATTAATTTTTATTTCAATTCTCATGTTCAGTACTTAAGAATTGGAATCCATTTTACGCATGTTTATTGCATTGGGAGAAGATTTGGTGCATTTCCCCCAAGGGTCGAAATTGTGATTTGGGATCTATTTTGTGAAGAGTCATAATAGAATAAATAAAATAAAACATGATGCATATGAGAATTTAAAAATGTCTCTTACTCATCCCCTCCATATTTTCAGAATTTCGAGTGACTTTGGGATCATTTGAGAATCCATTTCCGGCAATTACCTAGGGGGAATTGGATCCCCAATTTGCTAGTAAAGACTCCTACTTTGAACAGAACATTAAACAAGTTTGCAGAAGTAATTGCGGGGTCATAATAAATACCTGAAAATAATATTTAAGTTATAATATCATTCATACACCATTTGAGAAAATTTGGGAGCATTTGGGTTAATTTGGAGGTCCAGACATCAAAACTAGTTAAGGTCGAAATTGGGGGAAAAAGTGGAAAAATTGGTCATTTAATAAAAATAATCCTATTTGTGAAAAGAGCCTAGATACACCATTACAGAAAGAAATAGAGGATCATGAAGTGGAGAATCAATTACCTCAAGGTGATTGTAGAGAATCACATAAAGAGGAAAGTGAACACCAACACACAATCCTTACTGATGGGGGTTGTGAAAATTAAAGAGAATCTATTGATGGATCATTGAGCTATGAAAGAGTACCAACTGATGGTTGCTCACAACTCTATGTTGGTGAAATAGAGATAATATTTGAAAGTGTTGTTGCACGCAAAACTTCCATTAAACATGAAAATGAATAACTTGTATCAGTTGAAGAAGAAACAAGATCAACTTCCCCATCACCACTTGAGCTTCATGAAGTTGGTCCAAGCAATAAGGAAGACGATGAGGAGGTTCATTCACAAGAGCCTTATTTTCTTGAAGGGTCCTTAAATATGAATGAAAATAATATCCAATAGTCCCTTAGAATACTCCATGACACTCAAGTATTAGTGCCAAATTCTTGTTGCAGAGCTACCTCATTGGAGGAAACATCCTTCCTTGAAGACATGGAGAAGATTCAAAGAGCAATGTGCAACATGAAAGGTATTTTCATGTCTTTTATTTTTGATAGAAAAAATGTCATTGAGCTTAGTGAATGGTTACATGAATCCTACTTTAAGAATAATGAAGATATTAATAAGCTCACAATTCACAATGAGCAACTTCTTGAAAAGTTGCAAGACACTTTCTTTTCCTCCTATGTTTCAGATTGTCAAATGGTATATTGTTTGGAGGATTCTCATGACATGGTGGATCATGAGAAATGTGGAAATTTGAATGTGCTTGATGTGTTTGAAGATGAACTTGAATATATCCAAACACTTGATGTGGTGGAAGAGGAACTTGAATTGTCTCTTGATGAAGGTTATGTCATTTTTAAAGAAGAACATGATTCCTCTACATTGGAACCAATATATGACAAAGGTTTCACACTTTTGAAGGAGCTTCATGATACTACCCTTATGAATCCTTCCCATGATGACACTTCTGCACTTTTTGATCATTTGGGTGAGTTAGTCCATTCTCTTACATCCTACAATTCCATGTTTTGCAGCATTAGTCTCAATGAAGTATGGGTGAAAGGGTTCTTTTTGATGGCGCCACATGAGGAGTATGGAACTCCTAGATTTAATTTTTATAATGACATGATTGGAGCACATTATTATTCACATTTACAACAGCATCTTTTGTTACTTTATGATTATGCACATCTACATGGATGCACCTATGGTATTCACTTGAGTCACTTGGAGACCCATGCTTTTCCTTTCTCCTTGTCTAGTCCATTGGATGTTGAAGGAACTTCATCCCACACTTGGGTAAAGAGATATATGATTGAATAAAATTATTATTGGAATAAAAATCCTTTGTTATTTCATGATGATATACATATTCATGGGTGTATTGATGAGACTTCTTTGAGCCACTTGAAGTCTTCATGTTTTCTTTGTTCCTTATTTGGTTCATATTTTGGTGGAGGTTCTTCATTCACTTCTTGGATGAAAGAACACATGGCTGATTATATTGATGTACATTATATATTTTTGGAACAACATTATAGGACATGCGATCCTCACCTATGTCAATGTGGCAGATCTTATATAATACTTTGTGCTTGTGTGAATGGGCCACATGGTGATCTACTCACTTGGATGTACACGAACTTTCATGATTCTTTGATGAGGTACCTTCTTGAAGTACATTTGTATGATGTTGTTATGTACTTTTATGATCTATATTTTGTACTCATGATGTTTGGAAGGGTGCAATACCAACAATGGGACCCTGGGATCATTTTTGGTCTCATTGGTTTCAATTTTGGGGGAAACAAGCAGCATTGGAGATTTATTCACCACTTGAGAAGATGATTATAATTAGAGTAGTGAAGAAACAAGCATGGTGGATCATCTATGATATTTTATTGGAATATTAAGCAATTCAAAGTTTGGTAACTCAATATCAAGTTCAAATAATTATACCGAAGCAAAAAGGGGTGAAAAGTCAGAAAATGTTTCCAAAATATGGAGGTAAGTATTTTTGCAGAAATTTGGTTTTTATGGATTTGATTGATCCTTTTGTTATTAGTGGTGATGCTATAGGATATATAAATATGCACAATCCACATCTCTTTACTTTTGGGAACACAAAATTGCAGTACATGAGTGCCACTACTGAAATTGCAGCTAAAGAAAATTAATGAGAAGATCCATAACAAAGCACTTGGTGCAAGGGAAGGAATACCAAATAAGGATTCCACTTGGGACTATGAAAGAATATTGCAGCATAAAAATCTTAAATTTCTTTAGGAAAAGCAATCTTGGGTGGGGAGGACTATAATGTCCCCATTTTTAAGCAGGACAATTCCATCAATCCTATTAGTTCCCTAGGTTGGATTGATACATTTGGAATTTTAATAAGAGAGATAATAAATGATGTTCATACATTAGAATGGAATAAATATTAATAATGGAACTTATTAAATAAATACAGAGAAAATTGAAGTGGAAATGGAGCATGGAGACACATGGAGACTATGGGGCCCACACAAGCTAGGAATTTTGTGCCACATGGCATCTTCCTCTTGCAATTGCGAATCCATGGGAATCCTAAAGGTTCTTCGATGAGTTAGAAGGATAATACACTTGGCCATATGCATAATAGGTCAAATTTGGGAGGAAATGTAACTTACATGGGAAAGGAAGAGTCATTTTGGAGCTAGTGAGACACTTTGACTAGATTCCCTAACTCTATGACAACAATGATGAAGATGTTATGACACCTATGACACAAATCAGATTTGAAGGCTGAAATATGACATATCTGACATGTTAGGTCGAAATAGAGCATCCAAGAGATCTCTCATGTGAGTTGAGGAGGCTCAATGGTCTCCAACTCAAATTTGGGGAAGGTGGAAGGCTAGGAAAGGGAGGACACATGAAAAATCACGAGCACACACCCTAATTCAAATTGGATTGAGTTTGTGGGTGGATTAGTAACCTTATAAGGCTAAGGATGTTTATAAAATACAGGAATAAACCAAGAAAATGGCTTTTGATCGTTTGAGAAATTGTCATTTGTGAATTGTGAGATATAGTGGATGACTAGTTTTCTTGCCTTAGCCAATTTTGAAGGTGAAAGATTCTCATCCAAGTTTGTGTTTGGAGAGGCCACTAAGGTCTTTCATGGAGATTTAATGGAGTCTTATTTACAGGTGTAAGATACATGAAATATTGAGGATTCTTCTATTGGAACACTTCCTCTCAACTATTTCCGGTTTTCATGCCATATTCATGCTCATGGAGGGATTGTGCATTGGGTGAGCTCATGTACTATTTGGGAGAGATATTGCTGATAAATTTATGATTTTAATCAGTAAATGTGCTCTATTCTTCACTCTCAAAAAATTTCAAGTCGAAATACCCAATATTTGTATGTCAAAATGACTTTTAATGAGCAAGCAATGACCATTTCCACTCTATTTTGATATATGCCATGTTAATGCTTATTATTCCGAATGGAGGAATGTCTCTTTGATAAATGTATGATGAATGGACTGTAATTAATGTGTATTTAAATTCTCATGTTCAGTACTTAAGAATTGGAAGCAATTTTACTCATGTTTATTACATTGGGAGAAGATTTGGTGCATTTTCCCCAAGGGTCGAAATTGTGATTTGGGAGTTGTTTTGGAAAGAGTCATAACAGACTAAATAAACTAAACCATGATGCATACGAGACTTAAAAAATGTAGCTTAATCACACCTTGCATCTTTTCATAATTTTGAGTGACTTTGGGATCATTTAAGAAGCCATTTCCGGTAATTACCCAGGGGGAATTTGAGCCCCAATTCGCTAGTAAAGACTCCTACTTTGAACAGAACATTAAACAAGTTTTCATAAGTAATTGGGGGGTCATAAAACATCCATGGACATCATATTTAAGTTATAACATCATGAACACCCTTTTCATACTCTTATCTACTAAATGTTGAACTCTAGAAGACATGCAACTATATCTTTTCGAATAGGAAGAACACTAGGATGCAAGTGCCCCATCCTCTTGTTCCATAACTCACAATTTATCTATGTTATGAACTAGAGATTGGATAGGTTCACCTTGTAACGTATATAAATTTCCTTCCCTAACTCCAATCACTTGAGATGATCCTGGGATACACTCCTTGGGTATTATAAGGATTTTCTACTTGTTAAACTCTACTACAAATCCCTTATCTTCCATGACCAAAATGGATACCAAATTCTTAATAAGACCTAGAACAAACAACAGATAATCAAAGAGTTGCATCTACTATTGGATACTTGGCATCATGACCAATCTTGACCTAAATTCATAAGACCTGCTATTTTAGACTTGAAAATAGCTCTTAGGTTGATGTTGTATGCGTAGAAGCTCCAATATCCACATACCAAGCATTCTTCATAATTGTGTTGGAAGAAAGGTAAGATACCATCAAGAAATCATTTTTAAACTTGGAGAAAAGCTCATGTACTTGAGTTTTAGTTGATTCTTCTACTTGATGTTGTTCTTGCTTCTATTTACCCTTGTTAGTCTACAAACGCCGTGATACATAATGGCCGTTCTTATGACATATGAAGTACTTGATCTTACTCAACTCCTTCTACCTTGGCTTTGAGGTTCACTCCTCACTCTTTACCTTACCTTTTCTAGGTCATTTACCTCTACCCTTATTTGTTTGATCAAATAGGGCATGGTCATTGTCAACTCCTTTCTTTCTAGAATTTGACTCCATCCGAGTCTCCTCTTGGATATAATCATCCCACATTCTTTCCCATGAAGGAAAATTATCCTTAACACAAACACCTTGGAAAAATGTTTCCCATTGAGATGGGAACCCAGCCACTGCCAAATTTACTAGTTCTTTGTATTCAACCTTCTCCCCAACCATTGGAAGTTGATCATGAAACTGCATGACCTTCACAAGAAACATGTGATAGTGCTTGATCTGGTCATCTCCACACATCTGAGTGTATTATGCAATACCATCTTTCTATTGATGTTCTCACTTTGGTAAAGGTTAACAAGGACATGGAATATCTCATTCACCATATTCTTTTTGGATATATGAGGGATTATATGGTCCTTTATAACATCCATGATCATCCTCTTGGATTTCACTTATTTATTATTGCGAACTATCAAAGGCTATAGGTTTGTTAGTGGAGTCACTACGTCCTTAAAGATATCACGTAGATCATTCCCTTTTAATAGAATCTAGTTACCCTCACTTTCCATGATAGAAAATTTGAGGCACCTTTTAGCTTGTCCTTGAACCCAAGGCTAGTTGATTCCATCTTTGATATGCGCACAATATCCTAACTTTGATAAGCAAAACCTATGAAACCCTTTGATTGTTGGTCCTGGTTCCTAGTAGTTGTTTTTGGTAGTTGATCTATTATCCTAAACTCTTTAGATCCTCTCAATTAAAGTAGATTTCATATCATGTTCAAATTCCGAACCTTGGATGATTCTTGTCCTTATGTTCTTAAATAAGTAAAATTGTTATTTAATTGCAGAAAATAATTTCTTCACATAGTAAATCACTCATAGCTAGAAAGTAAACGATTGAAATATAAATACAATGCTAGATAATTACTCCTTCAAATAAGCTTTTCATTAACAAATAAAAGATTACAAGGAAACCTCCATAAACTTTGAAACTAATAGCTATATGGTACACCCAAACAAAATAGGTTTACACACTTGCTAAGACAAATATGCCTACCATAATTTAGAAAAATAGTATGTTGTTTGTTATCTGTTATATGACCTATCCATACAATTGTTCCATATAGCTATACAATTGTTCCATATAGCTATACAAATCTATCTTAGTCACCTTTGCTTTTGTCTCCACCACTTGCACAATATTTCTTATTGTTCAAGTCATAACCATAATATACCTCTCCAATTATTTCAAGTTTCAAGATCATGGGGAACCGAGATAAACACTTGCGATTTTCTTTTGATTTTAGAAGGTTCTTAAAGTAGTTTCATCATTTTGAAAATCTTGTCATTAGCCTCTCACATCCTACAATAAAAACAACCTCTAATATTTAATGGCCAACTATTTTTAACACATTCAACATTTTCAAGATGATAATAATTGTTTTGTTTAAAAAGATTCGTTAATTTCAAGGATCTATAAGAAAAGCTATTTCATTTGTTTTTTTATTGTTTACTTATTTTCTAAATTATTATAACACGGAAAATTATTTAAACCGATTCAAAACTATTTCTTTAGTAATGTTTTTTCTTATTTATTTATTTGTTTTATTTAAAATTATTTAAATAAGTTGAATATATGGTGAATGATTGAGATTTATAACTCTTAGATTGATTAAACTAACAAATTTTGAATATAAGAATAGAACAAGTATAATCCTGTATACTTTGTTGACATTGAATTTGTATGATGTAATTTTTATTTAACGCTTTGTATTATAACAAGAAAGGCTATATAAGTACAACTAATGAAACTAAAACTGTTATGATCACTATTACGTATTTGGATTTGCTGAAGTTACTTGTACAACTGGTAATAGTTATGGCAATCATGCATTTTATTGTTATCCTTAGTGTTGTTCGAGCTTATGAGGATAACTAAGTTGTATATATAATGTAAAAGCAATGGGTTGCTTTGATTACGATAAGGTTATGTGCTTGAAGGCTACATGATTATATCCAACTTTAACGGCTTTCAAAGCTATTACAACGATATCAGCTAACTTGTATTATAGCTTTGATTATGTTCAGGCCATATTCTTGAAGGACACATGAAAAAGAAATGTGATATTATATCAAAAGTATAAGGGATACCATAGTCATTATTATGCTTACGTTAAGGTCATGTGCTTGAAGGCTACCTGCAAAACAAATGTGATATCATAGAAAAAGGTATAAGAGATACCATAATCATTATTATGCTTACATGGAGAGTGTACTAGCTTGGAGTGTACATATTATCCATTATGTATATGATAACATGATAAGAGTAAGTAACATGAAAACAATTGTTACATAGTTATAGGATTATTGTGATATTTATCACTTCCATAATTGTTGTTATTAATTATACATTATGATAGTTCTTAATGATCTCTAAGCTTGATTATCACTAAAAGCATTTAGTTATATTTAATTTTTTTTTTATCATAGACTTTAGAAACCAATTGCTGGTCACATCCATGGTGACTACGTATGAATCTTTGTTGTAGCCTATGTTGACTATTTGTTGCATGAATTCATGCCCTTTAATTGTATGTAGCGAAACTTTTGTAACACGGAATTGGACGCATGAAATCAATTTGCGTTTAACACATGTTGATGACCCTAGAAGGGACTCGAATGTTCGAGGTTTAATTTTTATTGCAGTAGTTATTGTACATTTACCTATTGTCGTGGTTATTTAGAACATTGCAATGAAGTGCATAGACATTTGATAATGGTAACACCTATTTAATCCACCACATGCCACTTGTGCATTCATATGTGAATCTTCGAATGCAATGGTAATACCATGGTTACGCTGGTAGTGTGTTTGGAGGAGTATAGTTCAATTGTTTTACCTATTCTATATTTGTTTTTACTTTTTAATCTAGTTTTCGTGGGGTCTAGTCCGAATGATTTGAGTTTTGGATACCAGAGAATCCAGTTCAATGAGGACCTTTAGCCTCTAACCTCAACCATTTTTCATTCAACCCAAATATGTTCTCGGTCGAAGGTACTGTAGGTAGGGAGCCCGTAGAACAATTTATCTCTCGCCTTTCAGTTTGATGAGCCTACAAGTATTGAGTGACTAGTTCTGCCCAATATGAGTTTTGAGTTCTTCTTCTAGTAGTGGAACAAGTAGTACGCTTTTTCTACTTAAACATGAGCAAGGAGACAACACGAAATATTGTAGAACAAATGAAAATAATCAAACATGAGCTTGCTTGCAGGAATATTTGAACTATGAAGGATTTGTCAATTCTTTATATCTAATTAACTACTTCTGTGGAATTGTATTGGCCTTCAGAGTGGAAATAATACCACAAACTTGGGCATTTCTGCGCTGAGGAGTCACGACATCTTTCCACAAGAATATTGGTATAGTCTAGGAACTGGCGCCTTGTTGAGGTATTCCTTTGAGCGATTGAGTGAATCGTTTTCATTGAAAGATTTAGACTAGATTTGAAGAAGCCGAGGTTTCCATTTGGGGTGCACCACATCTACGTGTTAATCAATGATGAGAACTATGGGGTCACATTCTCTGCGAAGTCTGGTGTTGTAGATTCCGTCATGGACATGAATATCATCAATATTTGGAAGTTTATATGGTCATCCAAGAAGATGTAGGCCTAGGTCACAAATAAATGTTACGCTTGCACATTCCAAAGAAAATAAGGGCTATACCAGAGTCAAGATGCATCCGAAGAGAGTCAATTTCATTAAGTACTTGGAAATAAAGATGTACACTATGTTTTGGACACAAAAAATGATTTAAAAAAGTTCGGTTGAGTAAGAATATTTACTAAGGTATGGAACCTCACGGTCTCAAGAGTATATGTATTTCAAATTGGAAATTTAAGCACTTCACTATAATTACTCTAATTTTGGGTGTAATGTTGCCTCCAATACTTGTGCTAGAAATGACAATTCCAGCAATAGGAAGTGTATGAGGTATAATCGGCTTTCATCTAGAGGTCATGCAGTTGAGAAAGAATAGAGGCACTCAGAGAATCATGCAGGATCGTTGATAGGATATTTGCGAGAAATCCTCCTCAAATTGGATAGGCATTGTTAGCATAAGATATTATGAATAAAAATCATAATAAAAATCAGTTCATTGGAAACCAACTCTTTGAGACAAGTATAAATACATTAACTAGACCATTACTCCCACACAAAGAGGTAGGTATTTCTGTTATAAAAACAATTCTAAGATGTAGATTTATCCAAATTTCATCAAAATATAGTAATTGGAATTTTTAAAATGTATGTTAAATGAAGAATGACATATTTCTTTGATTTGGAAATTAAAAAAAAATTTAGTTGTAGATTTATCCAAATTTCTACAAAATTTAGTAATGGACATTTTTTAAATGTATGTTAGATGAAGAATGAAATATTTCTTTGTTTTGGAAAATCAGTAATAATCCAACCATTTAGTTTATAATTTGTTCTTAAAAATAAATAAATCCTTTGGATATTGCAAATATTTTCCTGGTTTTTGGCATTATGGCATTATGACTATGGCCGGTATGTGGTTTGCATTGACCAAATGAACAGTTTGGCTATGAAGGTTACCATTTGAAAAGGGGATTTATGCTACAGCCAATTCACAGTGCAGGAAAACAACATCTTTGACTTATCTATAGAAAACGAACTGACTCTAATGAGAAACTCATAACCAAGGATACAATCTTCCTTGATACTATCCAATCTATACAAAGGAAAAACTTCAGACTTATTGGAAATCTGTATGGGGAAATCTTCTACTTTACCAGTCAGTGAGATGAGAGTACCTTCAATTGTTGAACCATGGTCTACTGACTTTTCCCAATAAAATAAAGGAATAGCTGATCCTCTAGCAAGATTTAATTGACAACCAGAGTCAATCATACAACTCAAAGAATAAGACTTATATTCAGGAGGGCAAAATAAATATTTATAAATAGCTTAGGACCTTGGAATGATCCTAAGTTTGGATCAGGAGAAGAAGGAGGAGAGACTTCTTTCTGTTCTGGGTTCTGCATAGCCTGTTCAAAATGTTTGCTAAGTTCTTCATCAGAAGACTGGTCTTTCTCAATTACCAGTATGTTTAACATTTCTTTTAAGCTTTCTATCTCAAAGACTATTTTTCTCAGCTGTTGTTGCTTTTCTTTTATCCGGAGCCTAAGAATCTTCTCTTTGTCTCTTCTATAACTTTGTCTTGACTCAGGCTCATCAGGGTAGTTCCTATAAATATCAGTTGGATTAAAGTGTACAGGAATATCTGAAGGCGGATCTGCTTTTTCTTTTCCTTTGTTGGATCGCTCTAGAAGACTTAAGAGTTTCTTCTTTTCTTCCTTGAGATCTCTTCTCAAGATGTATTGGAAAGCTACAACCAAAAGTTGTATTATGCAGGGGTTCCTTTCCGCTGCATCAAGTGCCACAAGCACGGTCACCTCAAGTGCCACAAGCACGGTCACCTTATAAATCCTTTTCGACATTTCTTTGTTAATTCTCAGGTAATTCTAGATCATTCTCTTCAGCGAGATGCATATTGAATTATAAAGTCTTATGTGTCGTCGTCAGAAGTGGTTGAGGTTCTTATTAACTTTGTAGTGAGCGTTGTTATTTGCATTCAAATATTCTTAGATCGACGAGGAATTCCAAAAATCCTTGAGGTAAGCTAATTAAAAGTATATATTGAGTGCACCAACTAATTTGTTCTTTCTAATGAAATATTAAACATATCTATTGCTAGTAGATTCAGAGATTTTGGAGATGTACCTTGCCGAGATGTATTCCCTTGCCTTGCAATTTTGACAACAACACTACCTGTTTCTGGATGGTGGAGATTTAGAGCAGGACTCAAAATAGAGCGAGTAGATATTTCGAGCACAACTAATAGAGTACTATTGCAAATGTCAAATATCAAAGTAGTACTGCCATGCACATGCAAGAGTTATATATTTAAGGTAAGCTCGCTTCTGAGCTTGAGCAATATTGATAGAGATAGAGGATGGTCAAATGAAAACTGTATAGGATTCCTGCATCCAACTTTAATGTCTCATTTCTTAGCAGTGGGGCAGTGTGGGTGGCTGGCATAGCAAAAAATGAAAACAGTTTCAGTCACTGGCATGTGTCAGATGAAAGTGACAACAACAACAAAATGCAGTGACATGTGTGAGATGAACATGACATGACTGAGGTGTTAGGATCATAAGGTGTCATGATCATAGGTAAAGAAGGGAATACTACCAAGACCGTGCACTAATAAAGGATCATATCAAAAACTTGGATCCAACATTAAATGTTAGAGAAATAATGCTAAGACCCGATTTAACATTAATTCAGATCTGTATATGTCATCTATCTTTTGAATAATAAGATTATGTTAAATTGATATGGAAATTCCTTTTTTTGCCCCCTTGCCTTGATATGAAGCCAAATAAGGCATCAGAGTTTTTGATTGGAGGAAATAAACTGTACACCTCAAATTGAGCTTAAAAGGTAGGCTAAATGAGAAATAAAAATGTTGATTTGCATGCAAAATAATTGAACTTAGGATAAATGTGAAATAAGAACTTTGATTTGCGTGTAATGAGCTTTGATTTATGTGCAAAATAATTGAAATGGTGGTAAGCCCTTTCATAGAGTCCCTTCCAACCTGAAGGCAGGGACTAATAAGGTAGGGAATGGTGGTATAGTCTTCATTAAACATTTGGTTTTGATGACAACCATAAATATTTATTTAATACTTTATATTGTAATAAATTATATTAAAATGATTCTAATTTTATATAAGAGTTGACTTTGATAATAAGCTTATGATAAACATGATATTTTAGAATATTATACAACATGATAAACATCATATTAAATCCTAATAATGGTTGGTTTACAACTTAGAATAAAGATAATCATAGATATTTAATCTTATATTGTTTTTTCAATTAGAGAAGTTGGTGTGAGGAGGTAGCATGACATAAATTTTGACTTTTTATATTATCTGGTTTTTTCATGGCTTTGCAAACCCTAGTTGGTTTGTCAAGAAAACCCTAGTAGACTCTATAGTATCTTGTCTGATCTCACCTTGGAGATAGCTGGTTTAATTGCAAGAGAACTCCTGTAGTGGATTGTGGAGTCCATTCCATCTATTAGGTGGGCCTATACCAACCAGGTTCTAAAAATGTGGGAACTACATTATGGGATCCTTTGCAACATCCAGTCTCTGAGGTGGTCACATGGGAGAGTTGAGTAGACAATAATGGATGCGGTTAGTTTTGGTTTCATCATGTGAGATGTAGTTATGTGCACATGGGATGGAGTCATCAACACATGGGATCCTTTTCTTGATGTGTCTGTCTAAGATTTTTTTGGGAAAGGGTGTAAAGACAAACCCTTCTCATAACATATTTTTATCTCCCAAATTGTGCTCTAGAGAGGGGAAGTCTTCTAGGGTTCCGACGGAGTAGGTTTTTTATGCTTATGGGAAGCAGGTTGTTGGTGGTCGGAGTGCTCATTCTAGTGTTTCAAGGTTGTTGGGTCCTGGAATTGTCCATTTTTCCATCACTTATTGACATATATTTCATCTATTTTCTTCTCATAATCGCCCATTTATCATTCCATTTTCCATCCATTTGTTGTAACTGTGCATAAAACAACATACTACTTCCATTGATGTTTTAAGTGGTTAATAATGATTATTTTCCTTTATCTTTGATGAATTGAAGGCTATTATGCATAATTTTACTAATGATGGTTTGTGGAGTGATTTTTCACGTATAGGACGCTCATAGCCAGCTGTTATAGCCTTAACCGAAAATGCATTCCAAATAAGAACACCTTGATTCGCGTCTCAATTTACGAGCATATGGAAAAGAATCTCGAAAATCCAAGAAATAGGTTTTGTGTGTAACAACCTCATTTACCTGACCCTTGTGGAAATTTCCAAAAAAACCATGGTTTGTAATATACAGGTGGTTCTTCGAGAGGGTATTTTCCATATTTACTGTTGCGGCCGATTCTAAAGTTGTTAGGAGTTACGGCCATGTTTCAGTTGCTACAGATCACAAGTTGGGGGTTTAGTTCCTCATTTCCATGAGATAATTTGATGTATAAATATGTAATCAATCTCATTGAGAGGGGGAGGAGAGAAATCAATATTATGATGTAGGATTTGATCTAGATCTATTGTAATCATTCCATTATGATAATACATGCTGGCAGTTTCTTAATTTTGGAGTTGTAGACTTTCATTGTAGAGATCCAACTCTGCTCAGGGGAGGAAGGGCTCTCTTCCTTGAACAGATGCTGGTAGTGTTGATTGTAGGTTTTTTATTGTTTATATTTTCTTATTGTTTCGTTCATGATTTCATTCATTAAATTTATCATAGTTGTATGCTTTCATTCATTAGATTTGTCATAGTCATTGTGTTGTTAATTCATTTGATAGATCGTTGGCCAACATAGTACTTCTTTTATATGTATGAAATTAGATATTGTTTCATAAGAATTGATTTTGTTGAAGTGTGATTAGATTTACAATTGGATTTACGAATAGGATTGAGGTTTCTTTTATTTTCAAGAAGATATGATCTAGTTTACAAAGAGTTTTGATTACATACCAATAGATAACAGTGTCAGGTAGTAATTGTGCTTGCATAGATCTTGCATGATAGCTTTGAAATAAAAGAATTCCTTGGGTTGATAATTTATGTTTAGCACTCTGCATGTTAAGTTTTAATTAACTGACATATAGTGGGCACAACATTTTGGTGCCATTGCTAGGGAAGTTATCAATGGTGCAAAAGTACATCTGACATTGTTTTGTAGATGCATTTTTAAAGTAGGGCATGTAGGTTGCATGATTACATTATTGAATTTATTTTGAGTGTGAATTTTTTGTCTTTACATTCAGTTTTATTTCATTTTAAATCTTTGGAGCACAAATCTTATCATTCCCCTTAGTGGTGTTGTAAGCACCACCCATTCTACTAACAAGTTGTTAGGAACATTCGAAGGAGGAGCCTTAGAATAGTACATGAAGAATCTATGAAGAGATGGCAGGTAAGAAAGATGGAGAAGTTGTTACCTTCAAATTTCCCATTAGAGATTCAGGAAAACATAGAGGACAAAGGAAAACATGTCTATGAAAGGAAAAAGAGCTTGAAGAAATCATATGCGGCATAGAACTTATCATATAGAGCTGCGATCATCCATATAAGTAGAAGAATAGGAGCTCCAACAAAGCTAAAAAAATGCCAAGGTAATGAGTAAATCTGGACATCATGTATTCAAATAGAGGTAGAACACTTTTTATTTTGTATTGTCACTGAAACGTGATCCTATTTTTTAACTCTAGAGACAACGATCCTATTTTTCTGTGCTATAGACAATTTTTAGCTCTAGAGACAGTTTTTCAGAAATGTTTTAATTATTCGTCAGTTCCAGAAATATGTCACAAGGACAGAGAAAATATTTGTATCCTCAAACAGAGATAGAGAATGTAGGGGATTACATAAATCCAAGTTTTCCTTTAAAGAAAGATCTTAACGATTGACATTATTTCTGTGAAATTTTCCATGCCAAGCATGCATTTCATATTTAATCAAACCATATAGATTCTCTGTCCATTTTGAAAACAATTGACAAAAAAAGCACAATACATTCAATAAATCAACCATTATATTCATAAAAAATATCATTTATTCATGCAAAAACATGAGGAGTTGGAGTGAAGCAATCTACATGAAAATTAGAGGACGTAAGGGATTCTGAACCTATAAATGAAGAGCTAACATTGTATGTGAGCCAAAGTAGATAACTCGACCCATTCAAAGAATGCGCCCTCTTCAAGTGATCTTGGACTTCTCAAGATGAAGGTGACCCCTCCTCAAGCAAAACTCAGCCCAACAGCCAACAATAAATCAAATTGACCCTCCTAGAAAGCTTGGACATGAACTGTATGATCCCACACAAGAGGTTTGATTTCTTGAAGCTGCTTAGAAACCCTCGGCTGATCCCCCTACAAGATGTTCGATTTTTCGAAGCCACTTAAAAACCCTCAGCAGATCAAAAATTTGACTGTGGCTTGGTCGCAGGAAGAAAGAAAAAGAAATATTTCAAACCCTCAACTGATCAAAGCTTTTACTTGTGGCTTGGTAGCAAGAAGGAAGAAAAAAAATATTTCAAAGTTGTTATCTTTGTTCATCGATTTTGACACGCGGGAAAAATTGGGGAAATTTTGAAGAATTTTGAGCCCAACGTAAAGGCTAAGACTGTGATTGCTTTGGGAGTTTTTTTTAAGATGATAAATATAAAATACCAATAAAATTATAAAAAATAATATGTATTTATTTTTAAATTTAAATTTGAATTATTATATTTAAATATAAATTTTATTTAAATACTCAAGTTTAAATATAAAATAATCATTAAATATTTCAATGATATTTATATTTTTTAAACGTTTTAGTTTGAGAAGATAATTTATGATACATTTAAGATAGACATAATGCTATGAGATTTATATATTAAAAAATAAGTTGTTACAATTTTTTTAAATAAGATAAAATATAAAAACAATTTGATACAAGCACAAGGTACAAAAATACAAGCGTAGACATTAAGTTATCCCCAAAAAACAACATGAGGTTCATATTGGAGAATGTCTCTGCTAATGAGTGGCATGCATTCATAGGCCCTAGGGGTTAATATTGTGTAGCACCAACCTACTCCTAGTAATGGCCAAGGTTCAAGAAAATGTAGTTTCACTCTTAAAATCTAGGTTCAAATAACTCATTGTATAGGCAAGAACAGTAGTAATGTGTTTATGAGTGAGTGGGTGTCCTACATAAATGACTTTTTCAAGCAAATTGGTCATCCTAAAATCTCTTGATGTAGCACAATATGGAGCTTGTGTGGTGTGGTCGATATAATAATGCAAGATAGTCCTAGTGTTCTGCAATTGAGTAGTTATGGGGTGCTTGAGCCCCCTATTGCATTTCGTTGACCTTAAAATTACACACCAATTTTTAGGGCCTTTTTAGGAAACAGGGAAGGTGAAATTTAGAATTTTGGTTCTAAGCCAAAGATGCAGTAGGTTATGGAGATCCCCTTGGGAAAAATATTTTGTAAACTTATTATTGTTTCCATCTAGAATCTTCATTAAAATTCATTAAATGGGTCAAATTCTTTATTGGACCAAGTCCCTTTTTCTTAGGGAAAAGTCTTTCCCAAGTATTTCCGTATACTTCATGATACATCTTATGTGTTACCTTAGCTGCATCCTCTCTCCTTCTACATTGATTCTTCCTCCACTCCACCCTAGTGTTTACATCCCTTCCATCTTCCACACATTTGATATGCCTTTCCTTCACCCCCCGCACTCCACTTTCCCATGGGGAAAAGTACAAGAGTCACCCTTCACTCCCAACCTCACTTGATATCTCCACCCTTTTTATTCACCCTTTCTTGTACCAAAGACTCGAGATAGAGACCCTCAAAGTTGGACAAATAAGTGGTATGGACATGGCATCCATGAGAGGACTTTGAAAAGGCATGGGAGTCGATGATATGTTGGTGGAGAAATGACAAGTGTAGTCAATAAAGATTCAACATGGAAGTTGATAGTATGGACCTAAAATTGTCAAGGATATAAGAGAAAAGGACATGAGTTGGTATTTATTACACAATGTAATGTGTATTTGTTTGTGCTTATAAATTATGAGAACTTCACTCACTCAATCAATGTGGTATAAGGTTTATCCAAGACCTATCATATTCATTTGTAGAAAAAAATATATTCCCTATTATCATGGATGCATGCACACACCAATGAAAAGCTTAGTCTTGTCAATGGGTTTGTGGTTCAATAATGAAGCCTTGTCAGGACACTCACCAAGGTTCAATTCCCATGGAGGAATGATTGATAGCTATGACCAAGTGCAAGATCTTGGTTATTTTGATAGAAAACTACCCCCTTGATGTGGCAGTTTAGCCAAACAAAAACTATATTACTAGCACAAATACATCTTAACTTAGATCTAATAAGCACCAGGAGGACCAGGGTGCAAACCTCAATGCAGTTAACTTATATTTAAGGATTCAAAAACATTTATATTTATTTCTCAATATTTTGGTATCCCTCATGGAACTTAAATAGATATGGGGATAACATGGATCTATGATAGTTAAAAAAAATATGTTAGTGTCAAGGAACATCATATGCTATTCAAGTTTTCTTGTGGGTGCTAATAATATCAAGGAATGTCATTAGAGTTATAGTGGTGGTATAATAATTGTTGCGAGTGCCTTTTCAATGCGGTAGATAGACAATTGTTATTGGGTCTCTATAATGAACAATTTGACACACTTTTCCTTAACAAACCTTGCTATTATGACATAATTTTTCATTTGCTTATGATTAATTTACCTAGATTATTTAATGCACATGATGTACTTTTTTCTTAGGTTATTTTGAGTAGGTATGCAATCATTTCACTTATGAAGCTAATGTGATTCTAGGTCTAAGAGAGCATGGACCAAGCTACTAATTTCCTCAATCATGATTCCAAAAAACTAGAAGCATGGGAAGTGTTCACAAGGGCCTTATCCCTATTTGTCACTCCAAAAGATACCAATGATCAAGGAATCATTCATTTCCATAGCCAACACCAATTTCCTCAAGACTTCAATTTGCACAAAAATTATACGATTCAAGGAGATACCAATGTAGATATATAGGAGCAACTTCCTCCAAGGTGTCAGCATAGAGTCAACAAAAGAGAACATGTCAGACATTTGTTATTGATGGCTTGTTCCTTACTATATTGGAACAAATAGTAAGTTCATAGATCAAGAGGGAGCCAACTGTGTTGCTCAAACCCCAATAGAATGGGATTACAAAGTAAATATGTGATCCCCCTTGAGAAAGTTATTCAGAGAGCCTCCTGTTGATATAAAAGTGAGCCAATTCCATGATTCATTCATTTAAGATGAGCAAAGGGAGGAGGATAGGGAGCATTCACTTGATCTCTTTAACAAACCTATTGTGAGGCTTCAAGGTTTCTTTGGTTTGATATCTTAGATAAGCCATGTCATTGACTCATAATCCTTCACTTATGAGGAGGCAGCCAAACAAGAAGTTTCGAAATATGTTATGAACTCCAGTTAATAATGACATGTGGAAAGTGGTTCTCAACTAACCTCAGATTTGGCATTGGAAATATGTTGATTCCACGAGTTCAAAATCCTACTAAACTAAGAGCAACAACACCATACATGAGGAATCACATCTTCAAGGCTCTATTGAGAGTTCATTTCCCCTGTCTTCAAACATGTTTTTGAATGCACGTGCCTAAGTAATGGGTCTATTCCTATCCCCGATTGAAGCAATTGTGCCTAATCGGAAGTGCACAAGAGATTAATCTCCTGAAATTTTGATTTCCTAAAAAAGCCTAGAAATATCCCCATTGCTTGTGATTAAGCAGATATGGAGACCAGTTTTAGAGTGGATGCACCTTGCCTTCTTATCTCAGATCACAAAATATTTGAGCATCAATCTCAACCTTTCATATACTTGTGTAGGTTGTAGATCTAGTAGGTTGTATTCCTCAGTCCCAATACACTTCAGAATTCTGGACTTCTGCCCCAATTTGGAGAATGAGTTGATGTGCCTTTTCCTCAGTCTCAACAAATGTGAAGACGGTGATAGCTTTGGCGGTATTTTCCCTCGTTTTGGAATATTTGAAATGGAAACAAGTAACATATATCTCATCCTTTGGATCACTTATCCTATGGTTCCCTTTAGGGTTTAAATTTGAAACCCTTCCAAAGGGTTTTATTCCTTCCTAGAAGTGTAAAGTTAAAACTGTCAGTCAAAAAAAAATTAAAATCTGAATTTATCCTTCCAATTAAGAAGGCATAATTTATATCAACATTTCAAAATAAGAGAAACATTGGAAATTACCCATCCATGTAAATTTGTCAAGACGTTGAAATCCCTATGCTATACAGTTTGACTTGTAATTCAAAATATTGGAAATATCATAAATTATAATCACTCACTCACTCACGTCACGCACTCTGTGCTTAGCTATGTAAGATTACGAGTGATGAATGACCACTACGAGGCACTGGCCATCGAGAGAATCTAAATCTGAAGCCACTTGGGGCTACAATCTAAGGTGTGACAATGTGTCAGCAATTGTGGTTGTAACAAAGCAAAACAACTACTAGTCTACTACCAGGCTTGAAACAAGCCCAAAACTTTGTGCCTACTACCTATGTGAACCTAGCTACCAATGTCCAATAATTATTCGTCAAAATGAAATTCAAATGGTCGGTTTGATGAGTCCTCCTCTACAAGACTTCATTTCTTGCATGAATACCATGGAATCATGACAAGTAATATATAAACAACACTCAATGTTATGCAACTACAAATAATGGCACATAACATACATAATGGCATGCAACATAAATAATGTTATGCAACTACAAATAATGGCATGCAACATTGATATAGAGAGGGGTCATTAGGCACACGATATGGAGAAACAATGAGTTAGAAAATACATTTGGACCAAAGAAGCACAATGATTATTAATAAAATTAAATTAAAAAAAAACAACTTTTGGCTCAAGGATAGTCTTCAATTTTATGGGTGGAATGATCATGATGTAATCTCATTCCATCCTTCCAAACATTTGTGGTTTCTCACAACATTTTTCCTCGACACTCGCCACCAAAATACGTATAAAAATTGCATGAATTTACATCCTCTTCTCTTTAAACCCTCACATCATAGTCATAACTAAGGATTATTATGCATGAATTTCCTAACCTCATAGTCATAACTAAGGATTATCATGCATGCTCTCACCTCATAGTCATAACTAAATGCACATCCTCACCTTATAATATCAACTGGGTCATGTTAAATTTTCATATGCTCAGCTAATACATTAGTATTTCATTTCATTTTCATAACAAAAGCATATAAACAGGATCACTGAAAGAAACAGTATCACAAGAACAACACAGATTTATCCTGGGAAAACTCTAAAGGGAAAAACCCAGCAAAAGCTTCCTCAATATATATGCCCCAAAAAGATAAAAGGTAAAACCAACAAGGAGATCAAAGCCTGATCCTCCTCCTTCTCCAGCTACTCTTTTCTTCTCCACTAATGCGCTACACAAGTGATAATGTGTGCTCCAAATGAGGAGTGCTACACCTCTATTTATATTCATCTGTTCACTTAATTTAACTCATGTGACATGGAGGCTCATGTTAAATCATGTAGGCTCGAGTTACACATCTAGGCTCAAGTAAGCACACTGGGGTGCTAATTACCCACCTTTACAATTAGAGGGGACTACCTCATGACTCTTATTAGTTCTTCTGATTAGAAGCATCGGGGTACAAAGTAATACAAGTGGTTCTCCCGGTAGGACCATCGGGGACCACAAAAAGATACATATAGAATATTCTTTGAAGTTACAATATTTCAACACTCCCCCTTAATGAGAAGGTTATTCTACAACAACATCAACAACAACAATAATAGGAGAGAAATTGAGGACATCATCAACATCATCAGGGTAACACATCTATAAATCATTGGAAGCTTTTCAACATCATGTAGTCTTCATCTTCATCTTCAGTCTTCAGTATCATCAACACTTTAGACCGCTTCAATAAGCAACATCTTCAGCATCTTGACCTTTCAATCAGCAACAACATCTTCAACACTTTGTCCTTTCGATCAAAAACATCTTCAGCACTTTGACCTTTCGATTAGCAACAACATCTTCACCATTTTGACCTTTCTATCAGCAACAACATCTTCAACACTTTGATATTTTGATCAGCAACATCTTCAGCACTTTGACCTTTCAATCAGCAATATCTTTAGCACTTTGACCTTTCCATCAGCAACATCAACATCAGCACTTTGAATTTTTGATCTGAAACATCATCATCAAAACATCATCATACTTTGATATTTCGATCAAAGCCATCATCATCAAAACATCGTTATACTCTGATCAGAAACATCATCATCAAAATATCATCATACTCTGATCTTTTGATCAGAACCATCATCATCAAAACATAATCATACTTTGATCTTTCAATCAGAAACATCACCATACTCTGATCTTTCGATCAGTACATCATCGTCATCGTCATCATACTTTTGATCTTTTGATCAATATGTCATCATCATCATACTCTGATATTTTGATCAGTACGGCATCATCATCGTCATCATACTTATGATCTTTTGATCAGTACGTCATCATCATCATATTATGATATCATCATCATCACATTCTGATCTTTCGATCAGGAGCCATCATCATCATCAACAACTTCTGATCTTTTGATCAGGAAACATCATCATCATCATACTCTGATATTTCAATCAGAAAACATCATCATCATCAACAACTTCTAATATTTCAATAAGAAAACATCATCATCATCATACTCTGATCTTTCGATCAGAAAACATCATCATCATCAGCAAATTCTGATCTTTCAATTAGAAAACATCATCATCATCATACTCTGATCTTTCGATCAGAAAACATCATCATCATCAGCAACAACCTGTAAGCCACAGTACAAAGACATAGAAGTCTTTAGATCTCTTTGGGACTTAAAGTCTAGGGATGATGCAATCCTTCCACATTCTTGACAACTGAGGTCACCAGATCCATTCTAAACTGAGGTTCATGGATGATACAATCCTACCACCATCTCGATGACCGAAGTCACCAGATCGATTCTAGACCGAAGTTCATGGATGATGCAATCCTACCACCTTCTCGATGACTGAAGTTCATCGGATCCATTCTGAACTGAGGTTCACGGATGATGCAATCCTACCACCTTCTCGATGACCGAAGTTCACCGGATCCATTCTAGACCGAAGTTCATAGATGATGCAATCCTACCACCTTCTTGATGACCAAAGTTCACCAGATCCATTCTAAACCGAGGTTCACAGATGATGCAATCCTACCACCTTCTCGATGATCGAAGTTCACCGGATCCATTCTGAATCAAAGTTCATGAATGATACAATCCGACCACATTCTCGATGACCAAAGTTGACCGGATCCATTCTAAACTGAAGTTCACGGATGATACAATCCTACCACATTCTCGATGACTGAAGTTCAATGGTTCCATTCTGAACCAAGGTTCACGGATGATACAATCCTACCACATTCTCCATGACCGAAGTTCATCGGATCCATTCTGGACATATGTCCCGTGATGATACAATCCCTCTTCATTCTCGAGGACCGAGGTCACCGGATCACTTTAGGGAAAGTTCCCAGGGATGATACAATCCCACCACATTCTCGAGGACCGAAGTCACCAGATCTATTATGAACATATGTCCCAGGATGATACAATCCCTCTTCATTCTCGAGGACCGAGGTCACCGGATCACTTTAGGGAAAGTGCCCAGGGATGATACAATCCCATTGTAACATCACTACTCCCCCTTTCGGGGAAGGTCTTTTCGAACCACACCAAGCTTGTCTCAAAAGTGTTTAAACTTTACTCAGGACAGAGGTTTCATCAACACATCAGCAACCTGTTCATCAGTACTCACATACTGGAGCTTTATGGCTCCTTTATGCATCATATCTCCAATGTAGAAATACCTAATTTCTATGTGTTTTGATCTGTCATGGAACACAGGGTTCTCTGTCATCTTTATACAACTTTGGTTATCACATAGAATCACGGTAGTGTCGAAATCTAGGTTGAATAATCCTGACAACAGCTTCCTAAGCCATATGGCTTCACAACTAGCAGAGCAAGCTGCTATATATTCTGCTTCGGCAGTGCTTAGAGCAACACTGGATTGCTTCCTACTAAACCATGAAATCATAGCAGATCCCAGACTATAACATCCACCTGATGTACTTTTTCTGTCCGAGATACTTCCGGCCCAATTTGCATCTGTATATCCATACAATATGTACTCATGGCTATTATCATAGTATATATCAAAGTCTATAGTCCCTTTCAAATATCTCATCACATGTTTTGCAGCTACCAAGTGAACCTGTCTAGGTTGTACTAGATATTGACATAAGGTGTTTACAGCAAAACAAATGTCTGGTCTGGTATTTGTTAAGTACATAAATGACCCAATAATTTGTCTGTAAAGAGTCACATCCACTAACTCTGATGAGTCATCAGCTAACAACTTCAGGTTGGATTCCATGGGTGTGTTCATGGCTTTGCATTCCAACATATTGAATTTCTTCAATATCTCTACTGCATACTTTCCCTGGTTGAGAAATAATTCTGAACTTTTCCATATTTCCAGACCTAAGAAATAATGCATTAACCCAAGGTCTTTCATTTCAAATTCTTCTACTAGTTTCGTCTTGCTTTCCATAACCTGTTTCTCATTCCCTGTCAAGAATAGGTCATCCACATACGATATTAGGATGACAGGTTTATCTTCTACAACTTTGAGATAAAGGTTAGGATCAACTTTACTCTTGGTAAAGTCCATGCTTGACAGGAAGCTATCTATCCTCTTATACCAAGCTCGAGGGGCTTGTTTAAGACCATATAAGGCCTTCTTTAACTTGCATACATGAGTATGTCTATCTTCAACTTCAAATCCTTGTGGTTGTTCTATGTATACTTCTTCTTCAATCACACCATTCAGAAAAGCTGTTTTCACATCCATCTGGTGTAAGTTCCACTTCATCATGGATGCAAGTGCCATGATAGCTCTAATCGAAGTATACCATGCTACTGGGGAAAATGTCTCTTCATAATCAATTCCCTCTTTCTGATTGAAACCTCTGGCCACAAATCTTGCTTTATACTTCTCGATACTTCCATCAGCTGCATGCTTTATTTTAAATATCCATTTGGAGGATACTAAACTCTTTCCTTCTAGTTTGGGAACTATATCCCACACATCATTCTTCATTATTGACTGGTATTCTTCAGTCATTACTTCTTTCCATTCTTTCTTCTGTACCGCTTCTTCGTAGTTTATAGGTTCTTGATCTACAAGGTCACACATCAAGGCTACATAGTTGGAGAAAGTTTTAGGTTTATTTCTTTCCCTTGTGGATCCTTCAGGTGCTCCATATCTTTCTGCCTCTCGTATAATTTCTCTTGTCCAGGCAGGCTATTTCTTTCTTAATATCTCCATCATAGGAGGTTATGCCATGTCATGTTCTTCAGGAGCTTCATCTTCAGGGAGACATGTAGTTTCTTTATTTCTGGGAGATGTCTCTTCTTCATATACTTCTTCATGTTGGCACTTCCTGGATATCTTGAGGTCTGCCTCTTCATCGAATGTCACATCTTGACTGATTTCTATGTGATGAAATCCAGGAATGTAAATTTTGAATGCTTTGGATACTTCACAATATCCAACAAATATCCCCTTCTTTCCAGAAGGGTCTAGCTTGGTTCTTTTCTCTTTTGGTATATGAATATATACTGGACAACCAAATATCTTGAGATGACTTGCCTCAGATTTATTTCCCGTGAACATCTATTCTGGAGTCTTGAACCCAAGAGCACTGTGAGATATTCTATTATGTACATACACAGTAGTTCTTGCTTCTTCTTCCCATATATGCATTGGAATATCTTGATCATATATCATTGTCTTCATAGCCTCCATGATGGTTCTATCCTTTCTTTCCCCAACCCCATTCTGTTGAGGATTGTAGGGAGTGGTTAGCTCCCTCTTGATTCCGACATCTTTGCAAAAAGCCCCAAACTCTTTTGAGGTATATTCTCCTCCATTGTCTGAACGGAGTGTCTTTATCTTCTTGTTTGAAATATTCTCTATCAAGGCTTTGAACTCCTTGAATTTCTCAAACACTTCACTCTTTGCTCTCAAGAAGTATATCCAAGCCTTTTTTGAAAAATCATCAATAAATGTGATATGATATTCAAATCCACTTAGGGATGTAGAATACATTGGACCACATACATTTGAATGAATCAATTCCAACGTACCTTTTGTCTTTGTTTCACTTTTTGGAAATGGATTCTTGATGTTCTTTCCCTTTGCACATCCTTTGAAAATGCCTTCATGCTTGATCTTCATGTTTGGTAATCCCGTTACTACCTTGTTTACATGAGGTAGAGATTTGTAATTAATGTGGGCAAGCGTTCTGTGCCATAGTTCACTAGGGTCTGTGGACTCATGCACAAGGCCTGTTTCTGAGTGCCCTTTTAGTTTATACAAGCCTCCTTCTTCTTCACCAATAATGATTGCATCTTCAATATTATTTCCTTTGGGCCACATGAGTACTTGGACATCTATGAAAGCAACTTTGAAACCTTTCTTATCTAAGGCTGAGATAGAAATTAAATTCTTCTTTAGACCAGGTACATATAATACATCCTTCATCTTTAGGGGATTACCTGAAACAAGTTTGTAGCTTGCTTCACCAACTCCTTTGATCAGATATTGATAGTCATCTCCTAGGGATACTTTTTGAGGAGAGATCTTTTCTTCAAGTTTGGACAGAGTTTTCTTTTGTCCCGTCATGTGCTTTGAAGCACCACTATCAATAAGTCAGGTGTCTTCTCCAGGAGTTACAGACCTAGAGAGTGCAGAGAATATCACATATACTTCTGCATCTTCTTCTCTTGCTTGTTTTCTTGGAGGTCTTTCTTCTTCTTCTTCTTCATCTTCTACTAGATGACCATGATATATTTTGTTGTTGTTGATCCTCTTCCTATATTCTTGCTTCTTTATAGGACAATTTCGGGCAAGGTGTCATATCTTATTACAATGAAAACATTCAAAATCAGAATAGTCTCTAATGGGAGGACTTTCTCTTACCTTTTGGATTCTTCTAGGAGGATGAGACTCCTTGAAATTTCTTCTCTTGAAATTGGATTAGCCTCTCCTTCTTTTGGTGTGAGTGGCTAGGGCTTGATCATCTGCTTTTAGTAAAGCTTCTCTATTTGCCACTCTAGTCTCCTCTTGAATGCAGTCTTCCCATACAATGTCAAACTTCATGCTTTCTTTTCTGGCACACATCATTTGAATGAAGGACTCCCAGGGTCTAGTGAGACCATTGAGAGTAGTCATGACCATTTCATCTTCATCAATCTTATCTCCAATAGCTTCTAGTTGCTCTTTGATCTAAGAAACCCTTGAGAAGTAGTATTGGATGGATTCTCCATGACTCATCTTGGTGCTCTTCAGTTGAGCTCTTAGATTCATGTTTATGTTAATGTTTCTTCCCTCAAAAATTCTAGATAGGGCATCAAACATTTCTTTTGGAGTCCTCTTGGATGACAATTGAGGAATCAAGTGATCCTTGATGGAGTCAACAATAATCCTTTGTGCCCTGATCATATCCTTTCTGTGCTTCTCCTTGGATTCAACTTCTTTAGGTTCTGCAACTTCTTCTTTGACATACTTATCAATATCATTCTCTTGGAGAATGAGACCAATCCTGTATTTCCATGCTCAAAAATTCTCTATGCCTTCTAGCTTGTCCTCAAGCTTAGTGCTTGGGGTCATTTTGTCAGAAAATCACAAAAAATTGAATTTTTGCAGAATGTGAAACTGACCTTACCAAGAGATGCACTTGAATGAGATGAGATGACAAGTGTTCTTGGATTTTGAAGACTTCAACTGTTCACCTTTCAAATCAGACTTGCAAGATTCAGCTTCTGCAGCTTTCTGGTTCAACAGTTTTCTGGTGCAGTTATCAAACTAGGGTTTGACTTTCCCGGAGACTCACACATCCAAAAAAATTGATTCTAGGCTCAAAATATGCACTATGGGAGGGCGCAAATTTCTATGCAAGTAGTTTTCTGAGACTCAAAATTTTTCCCGAAAACCCTAATTTCTTCCGGGGAGAGAGAGAGAGAGCTATTTCACCTTGTGAAAGCTGTCCTGTTCAGGTTAGCTTTGATACCATGTTATATTTTCATATGCTTAGCTAATACATTAGTATTTCATTTCATTTTCATAACAAAATCATATAAATAGGATCACTGAAAGAAACAGTATCACAAGAACAACATAGATTTATTTTGGGAAAACCCTAAAGGGAAAAAACCAGCAAAAGCTTCCTCAATATAGATGCCCCAAAAATATGAAAGGTGAAACCAACAAGGAGATCAAATCCTGATCCTCCTCCTTCTCTAGCTACTCTTTTCTTCTCCACTAATGCACTACACAAGTGAGAATGTGTGCTCCAAATGAGGAGCGCTACACCTCTATTTATATTCATCGGTTCACTTAAGTTAACTCATCTGAAATGTAGGCTTGAGTTAAATCATATAGGCTCGAGTTACACATGTAGGATCAAGTAACCACACTGGGGTGCTAATTACCCACCTTTACAATTAGAGGGGACTACCTCATTACTCTTATTAGTTCTTCCGATTAGAAGCATCGGGGTACAAAGTAATACAAGCGGTTCTCCCGGTAGGACCATCGGCGACCACAAAAAGATACATATAGAATATTCTTCGAAGTTACAATATTTCAACAGGTCAAGGAATAGAGACAACCATAAAATATCAAATGTGTCAAGACAAGGACAATGATCTAAAGGTATTTCCCTTCATTTATTTTCAGTATTTTTTTGATAAGCCAAATCTTATGATATCTTTATTTGCAAAGTTGCTCGGCGAGGACTTGTTTTCTTAACAACTCTTCTTGTTTTCTTTATCTTTGTTTATGAACAGACATTTGATAAGCTTTTATAAATTTGTGTAATGATAATATATATTGGTTTCTTTATTTGTTTTTTATATTTAATAAAAAAAACTTTTAATAAATATATATTAGTTTTTATTATTATTTTAAATCAATCAATATAGTAATGAGACAAATCTTGAATATGTTACATATATTGAACTCAAATAGAATAAAAACTATGTCTATGTGGAATGGAGGTCAAAACAAGTAGTTCAATTTAGAATATTAACCAACAAAACAAAACTTCTTTTAACAACATATTGCAAATCATTGATACTGGTTTTTCTTAATTCCATTAAGTCATTCAAATGTTTTCGAGGACAAGTGAATTTCATTGGAAAGTACATCATACATTATATCAACATCATCATCATCATCATCATTGTCATCGTTATCATCATGAACATCAAAATCAATAAGTACATCATCAACAAAATCATGGTGAACATCAACCTCATAAAAAAGTACATCATTGACGCCATCATTGTCATCATCGTTGATAGGGTCACTCATATGCCACTATGGTCCATCATCAATCACACCATTTGGATCCATGTCATATTGTTATAGTCACTCAATTTCCATTAAGTTCACTCAAATGTTGTCGATGAAAAATAAATGTCATTAGTCATTTAGGTGATATTAATATGTTGCTCACATGTCATTACAAACATTTAGGTTCCATTAGGATCAATCAGTATCTAGAAGAATTATCACATGCATCATCATTGTAGTCATCAACGATTTCATCATCATCATCATCATCAATTTCATATGGTACATCAACATCATATTCATCATCATCCTCATCGTCATCATCAAGTACATCATCAACAAAATCATCGTCATCATTGTCATTACAGTCATTCATATGCCATTAGTAATCATAATCACTCATCGCCATTAGGATTCATGTCGTGTAATTTTCAGGGTCATTTAGATGTCACTACAGCCATTTCGGTGATAATAGGGTCATTTATATGTTGTTATAGACATTTAGGTTCCTTTAGGATCAATTGGGATAAATTAGGATCAAGAAGTGCTACCACATGCATCATCATCACTACATCATTATCATCATCATCATCATAACTATCGTAATGCATCATCGTCATGTTGTTAGGGTCAATCAAATGAAATTAGGGTCTATCAAGTGTTGTTGGGCACACCCAAATTCCATTATTTCAATTTGGGCAACATTAAGGTAATTTACCCCTCATTAGGATCAATCAAGACCTAAATTTCCATGATTATGGTCATTTGGGTGTTGCAATGATAAATCAAGATACATAAGTACTATCACATGAATCATGATCATTGGCATTGATATCGTTTCCATAATAACCATGATCATTAGCAACATACATGAGTACATCAACATTGGCATCATCATCATTGTCATCATCATATATCATCATAATCATAGCCATTCATCTCAACCTCATTGTTATCATCTTAATCATCATCATCAATCATCATCAATATCCTTGCCATCATCCATCATCAAAATGATCATCCTCATGCTTTTATGGTGATTCAAGTTCCATTAGGGTCACTAAAATGTTGTTAGGGATAACCATATGCCACTAGGGTCATATAGGCGTTATTATGGTCAATTCGATGCCATTATGGTGAATTATGTTTTCATTAGGACCAATCAATATCAAATTGTGTTATACTCATATGCATCATCATTATTGACATTGACATCATCATTGTCAACAACATCCTATTAGATATTCTAGAAATCATCATTGCCATATTTACCATTGTCGTTATGCATCATCATCATCATCATGCCATTAGGCACAATCAACATATCAACATTGATAAGGAAGCATTGGATGACAAATATGCTTATAATAATGTAAATGGAGACTTATTATTTTATAGGATTCTAATCCATAGTACTTGAATAATTATGATCTTATGTCCACATTTTTGAAATTGTTTTTTTATCACATGGCTTTAGTAATTTTGAATTAGTTTCTTGATTTAGAATTTTTCAAAAGGTTGCTTCTTAATGATTCTATACTTAAATGCACATGGAATCACTGTTCAAAATAGTAATTTTATCATGGGATTAGCAAATGTTATTTTTGTTTTGATTTATTTTAACCACATGTGTTCCCCTTTTTTATTATGCATTAAATAATGAAATTTCAATGATTTTTTAGTTAATATTATGCAAACTATTAAATAATTCTATGAAATTTACTATAGTAATGTTCCATCTTGCACCAATGAACAATGTTGACGAGGTAGACAACTTAGTTTATCAATTGCATTTTTCTAATTAATGTGCTTATCTATATATAGTAGCTAATATTTTGCAATAAATTTACCACATCGAACTTATCATTGAAATGTTGTCGAGGAAGTGCCATTAAGGTTACTCAAATGCCATTAAGGTCACTCAAATGTTGTCCAGGATAAGTGAATGTCAACATCAAGTGCATCATACATTGCATCATCATCATCGTTGACATCGTCATCATCATCAACATCAATAGCAACATCAAAATCAATAAGTACATCATCAACAACCTCATGGTCATCATCGTCCTCATCAACAAGTACATCATCAGCCACATCATTGTCATCATCATTGATAGGGTCACTCATATGCCACTATGTTTCATCATCATTCTTCACCATTTGGATCCATGTCATGTTGTTACAATCACTCAAATTCCATTAAGGCCACTAAAATGTCGTTGACGGAAACTAAATGTCATTAGAGCCATTTAGGTGATATTAATATGTCTTCCATGTGTCATTCTGAACATTTAAGTGCCATTAGGATCAGTCAGTATCCATAAGTATTATGACATTCATCATCATCGTGGACATAAATGTTGTTGTCATCATCATCATGATCAATGCCATATGGTACATCAACATCATCTTGATCATCATCCTCATTATCATCATTAGCAGCAGCATTAAGTACATCATCAACAAAATCATCGTCATCATTGTCATTATGGTCACTCATATTCCATTAGTGTTCTTAATCACTCATGTCCATTAGGATTCATGTCATGTAATTGTTAAGGTCATTTATATGTTGTTATGGTCATTTCGATGATAATAGGGTCGTTTAGATGTTGTTACAGATATTTAGGTGCCATTAGAATCAATTAGTATCCAAAAGTGCTACCACATGCATAATCACCATTGAAATCCACATCAACATCATCATAATCATCATACAATAAACCAACATCATTGTCATCGTCGTAGTAATCATCAATGTAATTGTGATAATAACGAGCAAGGAGGCATATTTTCTCAAAAGAATGGATGATATAGTCTTATACATATCAAATCATATCTATACGCCGCATCATAATTATTGCAATGCATCATCGTCATGTTGTTAAGGCCAATCATATGCCATTAGGGTCTATCAAATGTTGTTGGGGATACTCAAATGCCATTAGATAAATTTAGGTGACATTAAGGTAATTTACCTCTCATTAGGATTAATCAATATCCAAAAGTGCCATCATTAGGATCATTTAGGTGCCACTATGATAAATTAATATCCAAAAGTACTATCACATGAATCATGATCATTGACATGGACATTGATATATCTGACATTATGTCAGACGTTTTCCAAACACAATTCCTAGCTCTAAACCTAGTGCAATTCCTAGCGCGGTTCCTTTTGAAATTTTTGTCATTATTCCAGGTGCTATACTTAGATCTATACTTGGCGCTATGCTGGATATTTTCTAGGTTCAATTCCTGGATCTATACTTGGTGCTATGTTGAATGTTTTTCCTGCCAAAATTCATAGCACAATTCTTGTCGCTAACTCTGGATTAATATATAGTGCTATGCTATTCAGGACGTTTTTTTGGAGGCTATGCTTGGCGTTATATGGGATGCTTTTGTGGATGATAATTGGGACGTTAATTGGGATGCTAATTGGGGTGTTAATTGGGATTCTAATTGGGATGCTAATTGGGATGTTAATTGGGATGCTAATTAGCATCCAAAATAGTGCCAAGTTTTAAAAAGATATGCTAATTGGGATGCTATTTGGAAATATAATTGGGATTATAATGGGGATGCTAATTGGGAAGCTAATTGGGACATGAATTGGGATGCTAATTATAGTCCAAAATAGTGCCAACTTTTAAAAAGGGACGCTAATTGGGATGCTAATAAGGACGCTAATTGGGATGCTAATGGGGATGCTAATTAGCGTCCAAATTAGCGCCAATTTTTAAAAATAGATGCAAATAATGCCATTAAAAGCGCCATCCCATGGAAAAGCGTCCACTCTATCCAAAAAATGATGAAAAATACACTAAAAGTGATAGTGGACGCTAAAAAGGAAGCTAAAAGAGTCTCTAATCACATGGTTTTGTTGTAGTGATTTGTTAAAAGCAAGAGATAAATATCCTCTCTTTGAAGGAAGACCTGGACAAAAAAAATACTCAGTTAAAGACTAATTCAAAGATCAAGAAGAACATTGAATAAAGTAAAAGATCTATGGGAAAGGAAGAAAAGACCTTCAGTTATACACGTATTCTCAGAAGATCCCTTGATTAACAAGAATCATGAGAAGGTACATCACAAAGAAGATGATTTTCTCAGAGATACCCTATGATGTTCAATGGCTACTGTTACAAGTGCAATAACTATGGTCACAAAGCCATATATGGTAGAGATCATGAAAAAATCACGCCAAGAAGAAATCAAGGTGGGTTTTCTGTTCAGTGTTACAATTTCTATCATTATGGTCATTTCACAAAACATTGTAGGATGCAGGGACAAGTTAAAATTTGGAGAAGAAAGCAAGTTCAAATGAATTTCATGAAAAACCATCAACCTACTAAAGTATAGAGAATAAAGTTAGTAAAGTTTCACTATTGATCAAAACAAAAATGATGAAAATATTGGGAAAAACTCAATACCATTTTGAAGACCATCGACCAGCGATATGAAGTGTACAAAGAATGTGTAAAGGGAGATATGTACATGATTATCAGATTTGAGATCAATGATCACACTCTTTTCAGTATCATATAGTAGTTGGTTCCAACAGTATCTTGTGACATAATAAAATTTCATTAAAATATCAACAATGTCTAATGATAGGGGGATAAATATTGCCAAAGGAATTTCTTATTACCATTAATGCAAACAACAAGAAAAGTTGACAAAGGAAGAGAAGTTGATGACAGGGGGAGCAGTATTTTCAAAGGATGTCCCCTTTTCCATTGGTTCCAAAGGTAGAGAAGTTTTGTTGACAGAGGGAGCTTGTTCTTAAGAGGAGTTATCGTGTTGTAATTAATGAAAAAGGGGGAGATTGTTTATTAATTTTTCATTGATGCCAACAAGATCTTGTCATTATTGCCAACTATTGAGTCCTTGGTGCCCGTTATGGAGCCCCTGAGGGTTAGTGTTTAGTTTGTGGTCGTATGTGTCAAAGGAGCCCTTTTGAACTTGTCCAAGCCCAATATTAAAGCCCTTGGAGGCCTTGGAACAATGGAAAACACCCTGGTTACCCATTGACTTGGTCAAGAACCCATAATTTGTATCTTGGTCCCATTTGAGTCCATTGTCGAGTTGCTTGATCCTGGTTGATCTTTGGTTACTGGTATTTATGATGCTTTTTATGCTTGTACTTTTTTTTGTCTCTTGATTGTTTGTTGGATGCCAATGATGTGGCTCATGTGTGTAAGTCCCTTGACGTGTCTATGCTGGAGCCCATTGCTTTCATTGAATGGTATTGAGGTTGTTGAGTTCTTATGGGGTCATTGAGTCCACAATCTTAGATCTTGATCCTCTTGCATGTGGAGACTTGGGTCTTGAACCCACACATATGGTGGTTTGATGTCCCTTGGACTCTATATGGTCATTGACATGTTGTAGCCTTGTGATCATGCATATGAAGCCTGTAAGGTGTTGAAAAGTAGTGGTGATGCCTTTGTACCCCTGTTTTGGGGTGTTGGTACTCTTATGGTGGTGAAGATATATAGTGGAACCATTGGATATATTTTTAATGATACTGAGACCTTGAATATGATGATGATATTCTTGAAAATTCTTTGTTGCCACTTGATTAGTGGTGTTAGGGTCCTTGATACCCTTGAAATGATGAGTATATGGTGGAGCCATACTCCTTGTTGATGTGAAGGTGTGGATTTGAAGACCATCGAATCCCTCATGCATTCGATGATGTCAATTGAAGACTTTGACCTTGGAACTTATCGATAAAGTAACATGGTCTTTGGCACCTTTATGTGTGGAATATTTGAAGTCTTGAACAAATTGAAGAATTTAAGGGTATTAGACTAAGTATTTGAAAATAAGCCCAGCATACAGAGATAGTCCCCATCAATACATTTCCGTTGATATGTGGATCATCTTATAAATCCTTATGTTTGAAGAGATATGAATTTTTGAGGTTGGTGTACCCCACCTTTTTGGGTCAGCTCGCCAAACAAAAGAGAATTTAATTATTTGTAATTTGAATTGCACGTCGACCCATTTTGAGGTACTAACATTCCTCCATGACCTATATAAATAGAATATCGAACATTTCATTTGTTCATCAATCAAGTCTCTCTTTGGTATTTCACAACTCTTGGAGAAAAGTGTAAAACTTTGTGGAGGAGAAATATTTGGGCATCTTTAAGGATTGAAGAGGTTCACTAAAATTCACATAACTTTCTCATACAAAATCAGAATACATAATTATTAACTCGTTGGAATGTTTGTTGTGAGGGATATGTGAAGACATTATATAGAGTTTCTTTTGGTTTTTCTATTGGTTCTTCATCTTTTGATCTTCAAAAATGTATGGTTCATGCTTCTGGGTTTCTTTTGTGATGACACATGTCTCTCATGGATAGAGTTCATATTTAATCTTAGTATGTGAGCCTATATATATGTATATATAATTGAAGTCATTGAATATGTTCAAATTATATGGTGATGGTTATCTTGGCATATATCTTGATGTGATCTTGATATATATATTGATGATTATCTTGGATATTGTTGACATAGGTCTTGGTGTTTATCTTGACTATTGTATATTGTAGTATTGAATGAGAAGTTGACATGTAAGTAATATATATTGTGAGTGATTTCTTTGATCAACACAAGTGTTTTATTTGAAAAATAGTTTGACAAGTGTTGATCATTATGTCTTTGATCTAAGTGGAGATGGACTATTATTAACTGTTAATGACAACCTTTGACAGTATTGTAAGTGATTATTTGCTTGATATTTGTTTGATTTGTCGACTTGATTTGAGTGGAGTGAAAAATACTTTTGTGTCTAAGAGTTTATGATATTGGATGAGTTTGACATAGTTGGTTAAGGTTAGTTGCTTGAGGTATATCATGTTTAACTGTCAAGTATTCCTTAACTGTGATTGAGGTTGGTTGTGGTGTCATTGAGTTGAGTGTGCTTGGACAAAGTTTGGTTGACCGTATGTGGCGTCTCTTAGTTTCTCAAACATGTCTCTTACTTAATGAACTAGGCCAAGTAAGAAGGGTTGGTTGACTATCAAAGCACTTGATTAGATTAACATAAGTATATGATTGATTTAGCATAGGTACACAAGAAACATAGTACAGGCTGGTTTAGTTGAGAAGGACTGGAACATGTTTCCTTATGTGTAGTTGGTCCAACTCACATTGGATGAGTTGTATGAGTAGTTGGTTTGACTCAGGTGGACTGAGTTTAGTGAGCAGTTGGTTAGACTCAAATTGAATGAGTCAGTTGATGTGAGAAACTGATTGATTGGTACAACTTGATTGGACATGTTGATTGTACATGTTGATGAGCAGTATGATACAATGGAGAGTTATTCATTGGTGTGTAGTGACCAGATGATGAGTTATGGTTAGTAGTGGAAGTGGTTGTGCAGTGTGGTACAAATTGTGTAGTGTAGTACAGGTTTTGATTAGAAGGTCCGCAGGATCAATGCCGTCGTGGTTCAATAGTTTCTATATTCATATCAAGGTGGCAAGATGGGGCAAGGAAAGGGAGTTGTAGCCTCCTTTTGGTCGTATCCAAAGAACTAGAGAGTTGGAGCTTTCTTCAGGTTGTAGCCTATAAATCAGGGGGTTGTATCCTCCTTCTAGTTGTAGTTGGATAATTGAAGTCATTTCAATAAGGGGATTGTTGCGTCCTACTATTTGTTGCTGGAAAACTATTATTATAAGGCTTCCGTGGTTTTCCCCCCAAGGCTTGGGTTTCCATGTAAAAATTTTGTGTACTGTGTTTTTTTATGCTTACTATGTAATGATGAGCTATAATTGTTGATATAATGATAATAATGTACTCTCCATAATATTGAATAAGATTCTGCTAATTTTTAACGTTGAAAAAGTAAAAAATATATACACATTGTTCACCCCCCCTCTCAGTGTGCTTGGTGTGTCCAACACTATCTTCCTGATTCCCAACCTTGGTTCATCTTCGATACTCTAACTCTTCTCCACAAATGAATTAAATCACCTCTTGACAAAACTTGTCTTTGAGTGAATGAATTTGTGTTTTAACCCTCTATATTTATGTGCCTTTATACTTGAGTTGAAACCCTAATGTACCAAAACCTTAATCTCGCAGTGAGATGTATAGTTTAGATTATCCTAAATCACTATTGTATAATAATACAATGTATTAGAATTGACAACTAAATTTAAGACTTTCACTTTATTACTAAAGTGAATTATAAAATATATTTGAATCGAACTACTATTAGCACATTTGACACTAAACTTGTGGAAAAGTTATTGCTATGGCTATAATCTTTAGCACTCTCTCTTAGTTAGGAATGAATCTTGTACCAATACAAGTTTGTCTTTGATTGCTTCAAACTTCCCTTTTATGAAGGAATTGCTTAGAATATCAACAACCTACTAATGTGTGGGTACATACTAGAGATTTACAATTCCTATATAAATCCTATCTCAAATGAAGTGATATATGATCTCAATTTAATTCGACCTGTAATGAAACATTATATTCTTTGAGAGTTTGATACAACTATAATTATCATGGTAAATCACTATGGGGTCCAACTTTTGATCAAATAATCTTACAAGAAACCTATGAATCCAAATGGCTTCACAACTAGCAATACTAGATTCCATATACTCTACCTCTAGTAAGATCAGAGGCACAAAAGTATGCTTCTTGCTGAACCAGGATATCATCATTATTCCCAAGCTAAATAAACACCCTAAGGTGCTCTTCCTATCTGATGCACTACCCACCCTTCTGAGTTTTTATATCCCTGCAAATTCACCTTACTTCTCTAATTTATATCATACCATACTCCATTGTGCCCCTCAAGTATCCGAGCACATGTTTTGGTGCTACCAAATGCTCTTGCCTTAGCTTCATGAACTACCTCAAAGTGTTCACTGCAAAAAAAATATTTGGCATAGTGTTAAATAGATAAACAAAGGAACCTATCGACTACTTGTACTTAGTGGGTTCCAACATATCTAAATATGATGTTATTACCTTCTTCAGATTGGTGATCATAGGTGTGTTTATAATTTCACAATCCTCCATCTGAAATATCTTTAAGATATCGATTCCATACTTACCCTACACAAGGAAAATCTCTCTTGGTCTCCACCAAACCTTCAACCCCAATAAGTAATGCATCATGCCAATGTACTTCATCTCAAACTCAACTTCAAAATATACCTTTCACACAACAATGAGCTTATCTAAACCTGTAAGAAGTAGGTCATCTACATACAACACCAAAATAAGCAGACTAGTCTCAACAAATATGAAATATAAGTTGGCAATTGCTTCACTTTTGGTGAATCCCACACTTTGTAGGTATCCATCGATCTTAAAATACCATGTTTTCAATGCCTACTTGATTCCATACAAGACCTTTTTCAACATACTAACATGACACTCCTTCCGATTAATCTCAAAGCCTCGAGGTTTCTCTATGTACACTTCTTCCTCAATGTATCCTCCATCCCATAATGAAAAATAAAGACATCATTTCTCTAATGGAAGTGTACCTGGTGGATGGAGAAATTTTTTCCTTGTAGTCCACTCCCTATTTATGGGAGACTCCTCTCACCTCAAACCTCACTTTGTACTTCTCTATGCTGCCATATGTCGCATGCTTGTTCTTGTTAAGCCACCTATAAGTCACTATTGATATCCCCTAGAGTCTAGGATCATATTTCCATACACCATTCATCGTGATGGATATGTACTCCTCCACCATGGCATCCCTCCAAACTTGAAGACTCAAAATTTATGATGTTGCTCATCAACATCATGTAGTTTGGAAACTTCTTTGGAAATTTTATCTTCTTGGATTCGATACTAAGAGATTTTAAATGCTCCTAAGCATCCCTTGTTGTTTGAGTGAACCATTAAGGTATCTTGATAGAATTAGAGACCTCCATACATCCATGGTATTATTGATCGCATCTCTAGACCTTTCATCATAAAGAATATCAAAACAATTTTCAAACCCTAGAAAACTATTAAATAATTATATAGAAGTGTTAAAGACAATTCCTACCCTTTTATCTTCCAAGGGGTCTACAAAATTCCCTATCCTTGTGAGAATACCTACATTAGACAAACTGGCAGATTTGTACATGCTCATTTTAAAGAACATATTTTGGATACTAATCATAATCACCTCAATAAATAAGTTGTTAATGAGCGTTCATTTAACACTAAACACCTCTTCTATTTCTATCAAAACAAATTCTTTCTTCCACCACTCATTATTCCTCTGGTCTCATTAGAGAAGCTTTAAAAATAGAAAATCACCTAAATAAATTTAGCCATGAAAATAGATAAATTAAGTCAATATTAGAAACCATTAATTCACCATATTAACCATTAAATCCTCTCTTACCTCCTTTATTCATTTTACTCTTGAGTTCTTATCTTTCCTGAACCCCTTCCCCTCCTTAATCATCTTCCCTCCTCTATCATCCATGAGTCTAGTATTTGTTCATGTGTCTTCTTGATATAACCGTCCTTCGTATTTCCTCCTTATTTCCATAATTTTATGATCCTTGAAGTTATTATTATCCTTAAATTATATATAATTCATGCTTGTTATATATACCTATATATACTCTTTCTTTTTCTTCACTTACCTTATCCCATATATACATTCGTCTCGTTTTAGTCTAATTACGGTAAATATCTTTTCATTTCTAATTGAATAAATTTTATTTGCTCCTAAAATTCATTCATATTTAATTTTTTTTCTTATAATGTAACCTCTCGTTAATCCTTATACTTGGATTCCCTTTCAACAATTTTTAAATTTTTGTTTTCATATTTTAATTCTTTTTAATTACTTATTAGATTTTGATTTTGATTTTTCTTTTAACCATGGGTTTTTGAATAGTTACTTAATTATTTATTTTCCCTCATTTTGACATATTCTTACAATCTATCTGTTGGAATATATTATATTCTTTAGAAGGTAATAATGTCTTTGTATTATGTCGGAAGTTGTCTACAATCTTATGTAAAAGAGTAAACATTTAACCCATAGTTAAATGGTGTTNGGTATTGTATTAAGAGATGTTATTTTGGAGAATTATATTATCCCACATGCAATATGTGAGAGTAATTCCTCCTCATCTCTTAGTATATAATAGGGTCAACTGAATCTCTACATAATCATGTATTCTTGATGTAGGAGTGGTATTATTGTGACACTATTGTACATCATCTATATTATTTGGGGTATTTGTGCTTTGTTCTCTTGTAAGGTTGGAGAAGACATTCTGGAGATAATAGAAGACCGTCTTCCCGTGGATGTAACCCATTAGGGTGAACCATGTATATCGGTGTTCTCTTGTCATTTTCTTTTCCTATTCTTGTCTTTTATGATATGTTGTTGGTTGCTTAGATAGGTTAACTAGCTTAGCTTGACTCTACTATTTTAACATGGTATCAGAGCAGGCTGCTATGATCTAGTATCTTCTATAGCTTTCAATCAATAACGATTATCATTTGGGCATTGTCATTTTGTTGTAGATTTACTTTCTATCTAGTAGCCATTAGGCTTCTCTTCAGATCTGGGCATATTTTTGCATTTTTTTACCCTAACCCTAACTTGTTGTGTAATATTTTTGCAGAATATTTTCAAGGGTTTCTTGATGTTTTTTCTGTAGATCTACATGATTTCGGGGCTCTCCTAAAGGAGATATTTCTTCCGAATATAAAAATGATAGTTATATAAAAAAAGGGTCGCAACTTGGTCAGCTTTTATCACTTTTTTTATTATAACCTATTTTTGGAATTGGAAACGTCATTCTGGATCGACCCACACAGCCAAAACATAAAATTGAGTATTTCTGGGCTTTCTTTGAGTAATACAAATGGTGGCTATACAAAAAGGCCGTAACTTGGTCATTGTTTACTAGTTGTTTTATTATAACCTGTTTTTGGAATCGGAACAGCCATTCTGGATCCACCCATGTGACCAGAACAGAAAACTTGGCATTTTTAGGCTTCCTTTCGGTAATAAAAATGACAGTTATAAAAAGGGCCATAACTTAGTCATTTCTTATCGGATTTTTTATTATAACTTGCTTTTGGAATTGGAATATTCATTCTGGATCCACCGACGTGATTAGAACAGAAGACTGGGATTTTCTGGGCACATTTTTCTTCACAGGGTTGTAAGTGAAAGTTTCTCCTCTTTTCTTTACTGTGTTTTTAAATGTGCTTTTGCAGATTCAGATCAGTAAAGTGTAACTGTTTTCAATTTTTTCACTATTTTTCTGTCATTTTTCAGTATTAGGGTTTCTTATTTCTTGTTAAAATTGCACTCATTATGACTTTCAAAGTAGCTTTTGTTCCTAAATTAGTTGGTTCTAACTATCTTTCCTAGAAGAGAAAGATGATTAATGTTCTCAGGAGTAAGAATATTTGGAGGCTAGTTAATGGTTAACACAAGACACCCACTGCTGCTGATGATTTGGATATATGGGAAGATAAAAATTGTCATGTCCCCGGTTTCGACCCCGTTTGCATGATGTATATAATGTAAATAATCATGGTGAGGAGCTAAAGGCAAAGGCCCCACCATCAATTTGGCTGTGTATGTTTCGGCAATGGGGATAATTGCCGATGGTATGTTGTGCTATCCGGCACATTTTAATTTGGCATCATGTAAACCTGCACATCAATTAAAATAAACCACAACCAGCTACGGCAGTGCAACGTTGAATGAAAAGGGCATGGTTCCAAAGGATAAGGGGTGGGGGATGTCAAACCTTGGTTATGGGGGAAAAACCCATGTTTTGTCACCTTGTTGGTTTTCCATCTTCCCTTGTCAACCTCTTTAATGCTTCAGCTGGTGGTTGGGGAAGTTATTGCTGAAGAGGTGGTGGTTGTGGCAGGCTGTCAGCCTTACCCAATTGCCCACTCCACCCACGTTGCCCATTCTTCTCCCTCACGCACTCTTCCCTGGTCAGTTTTACACTCTCACCACGATTTTGGGTCTGTTGGTTCCTCACGCACAGGTTTTGGACGAATTTGGTCTCACGTGGGCATTTTGTTCCTCCCCACGAGTTGCTGAGCACCCACGAACTACAAATTGCGTCCTTCCTGTTGTGTGTGCATCCACAGGCAAAAACGGAGCCATTTTTCCTCACGCAGGGCCTCCATTGTCTGTTCTTTTCCTTGCTGAGTCGTATTGTTTACCCACGCACAAGCATTCTTTTGTTTGGGGCGCACATAGTGAGCTGAGAGCCGTGCTCTTGCATCCACGACTGACTGTGAAGGGCCATTCACGTTTTGGCTGTCTCACAGATTAATTGGGTCGTTTTCCCTGCTGTAGGTTATGCTCACTGGTAGATTTCGGGGCTGTAGTCTTCCCCATGTTGTGAATGTATTTGCTGTTACGTTTGGGGGCCATTGTAAATTCGAGTGAGAGTCATTTTGGCCACGATAGGGCCAAGAATGACTCAGGAATTCGTTTTCCCTATTTAAGCTGTGGTCATCCATTGTTTGGGGGCTGTCCCGGGTTGTTTTGCCTTCTTCACAGAGCTGTGAAGGGTTGATATGGCTGCTGGTATGCAGCGGTTGTCCATTGGACTGTGCTGGCTTGGCTTGTTTGTTGACAGCCTGTGAAACCCAGCTGTGATTGGTTTGTTGTTTATGTCCCCTTGGCTATGTATAAGCCTGCAATTGACCCTTATTCTGGAGGAATCATGCCCAGCTCGGGGGTGGCAGCGTTGCTGAGAGATTGATGAGCAAGCCGGCCTATGGTTGGGTGGAACGTTGCAGCGACGTAGCTGGTTGCGGGTGAATTCTTACTCAAAAGATAAGTCTGTTGTCTATACTTCATCCCTGCAATTTATAATGATGTTAAATGATGGGTTATGAATATGTGTGCTTCCGCTGTATGATCAAAGATAAATGCATCTGTGTATGCTTGTAAGCTTTAATTTCAGCATTGTTTTTCTATAAATTTTCATGGGGTGTCTTGCCCGGTTGTGTATGATGTTCGTCGCGTCCTCTTCGCCAGCTGAGGGACGGGGACGTGACAAAAATGATCAAGCAAGTGGGCTCATTGGTCAAACTGTTGCAAATAATATTTAGGTAAGTATTGAGGCAGAAGACAACCCAGTTCAAGTATGACAAATTCTTTCATCTTTATTTGATAAATCTAATGATGTTTATGTATATTATCTTGAAAAGAATATCTTTAACCTTGAACCTGCTAACTTTGAAAGAGTTGAGTTATATCTTGCTAAATTGAAAACTTTAAATGAGAAATTAAATAGTTGTGGTAAATATTACAAGAAAATTGACACTGTTCTTATTATTCTTGTAGAACGTAAAATGTCATCTTGTTTTGGTATGTTCATCCAAACTAGGAATAGAGCTCTAGAATTGTATCAAAGTACTACGAAGCAAAATTTTGATGATTTTTGTAAAGAATTGATCAATGAACAAGAAAGGTTAATTGTTTCACTGCACTTAATAAGAATCATAAGAAAAGTTTTAATAATGCTAAAGGTTATAATCCTTCTAATACTAATTCTATACATTCTTCTCATGCTTCTAATGAAAATAGTAAACAGAAGAAAGTGTATGATCCTTATAAACACTGTGGTAAAACTAACCATCATGAAAAGAATTGTTTTAAAGCAAAACGTTTAATGGCTAAAGCTAAAAAGAAAACCTCTAATGACTCTCAAGTAGCTTTATGTGCATTTATTGTTTAGCCTAATAATTCTTCTTCTAACGTGGAATGGATAATGGATTCTGATGCATCTAAACATATGACTCGTGATGCTTATTTATTTACTTCTTATGATTTCAAAGGTTATCTTGTTCCTACTTGTCTCTAACGTTCCTGTATGGAAGCATTGACATTTTTAGGGAATTCATCTCTTGCATATTAACATCATACTAATAAGAAATGCACCTATGCTTCAGCTTAGTTGCTTGATGACTAAATTTTCATATATTTAAGTGAAATATTTGGCTCACTATTTATATGTTGTGGCTGACACTTAATGTGTAAAAGTAACTTCATTTTCCTTAATGAGCAAGTTAATATTTTATTTGATCATATTATGTTGCCATTCCTTTATATGATGTTTGCTAACCTTTGGTATATAAGCATTTTCATTTATGTATGAGCAATTTTGTTTTATGATATTTATATGCTTTAATCTTGAAAGTTCTTATGTAGATAAGTTCTTTGTTTAGGCTTTCACCTTATTCCAGGAATAATGAAACACCATCTTCTACTGTTAAAGTCATGATGTTCATCTGTATGATATCATTTTCGATATATAGACCATTGGGGTCTTGTTTTTTCGATGTTTGAGGTCTTCTACATATATATATATATTGCACCTTGATTGGAAGAATGTCTGCTATCCGCATGTATATTAGCCATCTGGGTTTTTTTTTGTACATTGTTGTGGTGTTCTTAGCCACACGTTCTGTTGTATCGACCATCAGAAGGTATCTATGCACTTGTGTGGATATTATATCAGAGTTCTTCATCTATCATGTATAGTTGTGACAATTCTTGTGGTGATCTAGGCATATTGCAATTAGATTCTGTCACATGTTCTCGACATTTTATTGTTGGGTCTTTCATTGTACAACCTGGTTCATGTGCACTTTCATGATTCAATGAGAAGCAGTTGTTCATCGTCAAATTCCATCAGTCGAAGTGTTCTTCTTATTTGTAGCTTTGGTTCTTCTAGAAGTTGTCATCAAGGGGGAGCAATAATGACTCCTTCCTTCCTTAGTGTTAGTGTGGGCCCTTCTCCTAGCCATTATTAAGGGGGAGTGTTGGAATATATTATATTCTATTTGGGTACACAGGGTACTCCCAAAAGACCGAACACCTTGACAAAACACTTCACACAAATAAATCACAGATCAACACATCGATGTTTGTCATGTGGTTAAAACCCTCGAGAGGGAAACAGTACACGGCCCCAACCAAATAGCTACTAGGAGCAATTTATTATGCAAAAGAAAGAAAGTTACATGAGGTTTTCATAATCGATCAACTATCCAAGGACTCTCTATGCTCTTTAAATAGAGATCATAGACCAATCGGGTGTTAAGCCATGAATCAATGGTAGGTATGATCTAAGAGAAGTTGAACTGTCGGATCACTCTATGTATAGAACATATCATGACCATCGGATTAGAATATTCACAAATGCATACTAAAGAAACACACTTTTAACTAACGGATATATTACACAAGTTGATCTTAACTAACTCCTAAGTGTCTAAATATCCTAACATCCACCCTTAAGAACAAGTTGGGATAGGATTGAAGGATTTACAAAAGTGACACTATTAGGAGAAGGAAGGAGGCATTAGAGCCTATCCCCTCTTAAGGACACATTCCTGAACTCCTAACATAGACCGAAGTTTAGAAAACTTTGCTTCTATAAGAGACTTGGTGAAGATGTCTGCAACTTGATCATCTGGAGGGCAATAGAGAACTTCAATAACACTATCATGAACAAGATTTCTGATGAAGTGCATGTGTAGCTCAATGTGTTTGCTGCATTGATGTAGAACTGGATCTTTGGAAAGCTTGATGGCACTTTTATTGTCACACCAAAGTGGAGTAGGTTGCTGCTGCTCGAATCCAAACTCTGAAAGGATCTGTCGAAGCCATAAAGCTTCCTGATTGGCATTAACTGTAGCTTGATATTCTGCTTCTGCTGAAGAAAGAGCAAGAGCTTGTTGTTTCTTACAAGCCCAAGTGACAGGTCCAGATCCCAGACTGAAAACATAACCTGCAATAGACTTTTGATCATCAAGATCGTCGACCCAATTTGAATCAGTGAAACCAACCAACAAAGGTTTCCCCCTGTACTATAATGAATCCCAAACTAAATTGTACCTCAAATATATTGAAGTATTCTTTTTGCTGCTTTCTAGTGACTTTCATGAGGAGTTTGCATGCAATGGGCAACACGACCAATGACAAAGGAAAGTTCAAGACGAGAATGAGTCAAGTATAAAAGACTACCAATAAGCTGACGATACAAGGTAGCATCTACTTCAGGGGAAGTACAAGTGGTAGAAAGTTTGACTCCGGACTGGAAGGGAGAGGGGGATGGTTTACAATCTTCCATGTGGAAGCGACGAAGAAGGTCACAAGCATAATTAGACTGGGAAAGAAAGATTCCTTCTTTGGTTTGCAAGACTTGGAGACCAAGAAAATAATGCAAATGTCCTAAGTCTGACATTCCAAAATTTTGCTTAAGACTCGATTTCACATGGGTTATAAGTTGAGGGTCACTACCAATAAGGATAAGATCATCAACATAAAGAAAAAGTATGATGAGATGGTTTCCTACTTTCTTGGTATAGACATTGGGGTCAGAATGGCATCTAGAAAAAATAGTGTCAAGGAGAAAGCTATGCATTTTGGCATACCAAGCTCTAGGAGCTTGCTTAAGGCCATATAAGGATTTCTTAAGGAGACAAACAAGGCTAGAGTTATTTTGAACATATCCAGGAGGTTGTTCCATGTAAATTTCCTTATGTAAATCACCATGTAAGAAGGCAGACTTGACATCCATTTGATGGACTTCCTAGTTATGTAAGGCTGCAAGGGAAAGAACAAGGCGGATGGAGTTCATTTTTGCTACAGGAGAAAAGGTTTCATTGTAGTCAATCCCTTCAACTTAGGAAAAAACTTTGGCAACTAACCTTGACTTAAGTCTTTCAACACTTCCATCTGATGCATACTTAGTTCTATAGACCCATTTACATCTAACAAGTTTTCTTCCTTTTGGAAGAGAAATAAGATCCCAAGCATCGTTCGCCATTAAGGAACAATATTCTTCATCCATAGCTGCATCCCAATATAGATTTCCTGAAGCTTCTGCAAAAGTTTCTGGATCATGATTCTTGGAAACTTGAGCCAAAAGAGAAGAGGCTCGCTGAAACTGAGAATGTGTTCGACATTGATCTCTAGGATCACCGACAAGATCACCAACTGCTTCACATGTTGAACGGACCCATCGAGGAAGTATTGGTGCTGGTGCAATTGAAGGAACATGAGAAGGAGGAGGTGGATTTTCATCCTCACTGTCATCATCAGAAACTAGAGTTAGAAACCTATCAGGGAAGTTGGAAGAAGAAGAAGAAGGCACAATCGCCAAATCAAGCTCACAGGCCAAAGATGGCACACCCACCAAGTTAGGCTCGCAGGCCAAGAGATTTTCATCAAATTTAACATCTCTTCTAATGATTATATCATGTGAATGGGGCTGAAGAAGTCTATAACCTTTTACATCTTCAGAATATCCAACAAATATGCACTTTTCACTTTTAGGCTGTAATGCTTTCCATTTTTCATCCGGAATGTGAGCCCATGCTTCACAACCAAACACATAAAAGTGACTCACATCGAGTTTAATTTTACTCCATGCTTCTTCCGGTGTTATACGTTGTAAAACTTTAGTGGATGTGCGATTAACTATGTAATTTGCACAATTTATGGCCTCATCCCAATATTGAAGACTTAGTCCCTTAGATTGGATCATACAATTAGCCATTTCTTTTAAAGTGTGGTTCTTCTGTTCAGCTACACCATTTTGTTGAGGTGTATATGGAACAGTGTGTTGTTGTTGGTTTCCTTGTTCAGTGCAGAAATCAGTGAACTTGTTGTTAACATATTCTCCTCCATTGCCAGATCTTAACTTAATAATTTGATGACCAGATTGTTTTTCAACAAGGGCCTTGTAGGCCAAGAACATGTTAAATACTTCGCTCTTAAGTTTCAGGAAGTAAACCCAAGTGCATCTGGAGTAGTCAGCAATGAAATTTAAGAAATATTTGAAACCAGAAAAGGAAGCAGATGGAAGAGGACCACACAAGTCACTATGCACAAGCTCCAAAGGAACCGAGGTGTGCCAAGAGGCACGTTTGTCAAAACTGTCCCGATGATGTTTTTTGAGTACACAACCGGAACAAACACCATCCTTGCAAGATACCATTGGAAGAACAGTCACCATATTGTCTTTACATAGTTGTTGCAATGAGCGATAATTTAAGTGACCAAATTGCTCATGCCAAAGTTTGCTCAAGTTATCACTATGAGCAGCAAAAACTGAAGGAAAAGGTGATGACTCAAAGTTGTTAAATTTGTACAACCTGGTAATATCATCAACAGTTTCAGTAGAAAGGACATTTTGAGGATTTTTAAAATCCTTGATTACAACTTGGTGAGGTGTAAAAGTCACAGTTTTACCTTCACCTGAATGAGTAATTTGATAGACTGATAACAAATTGCAGGAAATTTTTGGAACACATAGTACATCACTGAAATGACCATTTTCTACTGGAACTATTCCAGATCCTACAACACTTAGAGATCTATCATCACCAAAAAATATGTGTTTGGTGTTACATTTGTGCATAGTAGAAAATATGGTTTGATCCTTAGCCATATGATAAGATGCTTCAGAATCAATAAGCCATTCATTCGAAGTAGAAGAAGAAGATGCAGTATAAGAGTAACCAGAAGCACAAAGTGCATGTCCATGAGAGTTAGATTCTGAAGACGAATCTATACTGATGTGGTGCTTTTTCATTGCTGCTTCCAAGGCTTCCATCTTCTTGAAACACTTAGATTCATCATGATTATCTTTCCCACAAAAATTGCAATGATGCTCAGTCTTCTTTTCTTTTTGCTTGAATCCTTTGTCATTTTTTAAAGAAGGATTTGACTGAGAGGGTTTGGGACCCTTGTTGTTTGGCTTATTATTGTGAAAATTATGTTTCTTGGGAGGCTTGGACTTTTCTTTCTATTGAGACAATAAGGCTTTCCTAGATGTATCTGCATTGTTAATTATTCCAAGATGAATGAGCCTATCTTGCTCTCTAATTAAGGAATCACAAAAGGATTCAAGACTAGGCTCTTGATAGCTAGCTGCAGTCAAGGATTCTTTTATGGAGTAGAATGTAGATACAAAAATAGAATATGCAGGTCCAAGTTTGGAAAGAATATGATAAATACATTGTTTGTCTTCTTTCTTAATCTTGCATTCTGCACATAAGAGTCTATGAGTTTTATACTTAGATAAATAGTCTTAAATGCATGAAAAATCATTTGGATTCAAGGAAAGCAACTCATTCTCAAGTTGATGACCCCGAATTTCATTGTGTTTACTAAACACAAATTCCAACTTTTCCCAAGCTTTATCAGGTTCATCAATTCCAGATATGTGGAATCGTAAATCAGTAGAGATTGACATCCCAATCAATCCACGAGCTTCATCACATCTATTTGCCCATTTAATTTTCTTATCATCATCAGTGGGTTCTGTTTCTTTCCCTAAGGTTATCCTGAAAAGTCCCCTACTTCATAGAATATCCTCCATATGAGATTTCCATGAGAAATAGTTAGAACTTGTAAGTATAATATCACAAGAGGCGGCCATACTGTAAAATAATGGTTGAAAAAACAAAAACTAACTATCTAGTTGCAAAGAGCTCGAAAAAATATGCAGTTTAAAAAAAAACGACACTGAAAACTTATTCTGGATGATGAAGTTATGCTTGATCAAAGAAAATGTTGAAGATGTCCCCAATAGTGACGTGGCAGATATTAACTTGACCAACTAAAAAAAAGAACCCCCCTATTCCCAAGATAAACATTTGACAATCACTTTACAATAAAGTTGCTTTGAAGTGAATCACTTTTGTAGAATAAGTGAGGTTCACTTTTACAATAATGTTACTTTTAAATAGTGTGGCAATAAATTAAAAGACTTAAGTGACTCACTTTTTATTTTAGTTTATTTATGTGAGATGCAGTTTTACAATAAAGTAACTTGAAAATAGAAATTGCATGCACTAAAAAGTAGCTTAATAAGACTTGAACTCAAGACCTATTAAGGAATAAAGCAACTTTGTACCAAGCGAGCTAAGTTTAAAATGTATGTAAAAGAATGGAAAGAGGAAGGGTTTTTTTTTTTTTTTTTAACCCTTCTCTCTCGTTCTCCGTTCTTGCCTTTTTTCCTGCAAATCACAAAAAAAAACTAAAAAACAAAAAACAAAAAAACATTTTCCACACAATGGGGTTAGATCTTGGTTAGCTTATCCGGAAAGTGTACATTTTCAAGTTTTCTCGCTGTTTCTGATTTGCTGTGATCGCACAAGGTGCACGACAAAGAGCATACGTAGCTGAGAAGACAAGAAAAAACTTTCTCATACTGTTTCTGATTCGCCGCGATCGCGCAAGGTGCATGAAAAAGAGCATACGCAATCAGGGAAGGAAACAGTACGAGACTAAAACAAAATAAATCTAATAATAAAACTGATAATATATGAAATATTAAAAAAAAACAAATCCGTCACTATAGCATTATACCTTCAGATTTGCCGAAATGGGTGTTTCTGGAACAAACGGAAATAGTTTTCAATGAAATGAAAAATATTTCCCAATGGAAACAATGCTCCGGACGCAATGGCACAACTCCCATAAGCAAAAAATGCACAAAAAATCCAAAACCAAATACCCTTTCAAAGTTTCGGCAACATCGGTTCCAGATCTAGATCAAAACCAAAAGCGGATCTTCATAAAAGCTCTGATGCCATGTTCGGGTACATAGGGTACTCCCAAAATACCAAACACCTTAACAAACTGCTTCACACAAATAGATCACAGATCAACACACTGATGTTTGTCACGTGGTTAAAACCCTTGGGAGGGAAACAGTCCACAACCCCAGCCAAATAGCTACTTGGAGCAATTTATTATGCAAAAGAAATAAAGTTACATGAGGTTCTCATAATTGATCAACTAGCCAAGGACCCTCTATGCTCTTTAAATAGATATCATAGACCAATCGGGTGTTAAGCCATGGATCAATGGTAGGTATGATCTAAGAGAAGTTGAACCGTCGAATCACTCTATGTCTGAAACATATTGTGACCATCGGATTAGAATATTTACAAATGCATACTAATGCTTACTAAAGAAACACACTTTTACCTAACGGATATATTACACAAGTTGATCTTAACTAACTCCTAAGTGTCTAAATATCCTAACATATTCCTTGGAAGGTAATAATGTCTTTGTATTATGTCAGAAGTTGTCTACAATCTTATGTAAAAAAGTAATACATTTAATCCATAGTTATATGGTGTTGTATTTACTTGTGTAGAGTATTTATCCATGGTATTGTATTAAGAGATGTTATTTTGGAGAATTATATTATTCCACATGCAATATGTGAGAGTGATTCCTCCTCATCTCTTAGTATATAATAGGGTCAAGTGAGTCTCTACATAATCATGTATTCTTGATGTAGGAGTGGTACTATTGCGACACTATTGTACATCATCTATATTCTTTGGGATATTTGTGCTTTGTTCTCTTGTAAGGTTGGAGAAGACTTTCTGGAGATAATAAATGACTGTCTTCCCATGGATGTAACCCATTATGATGAACCACGTATATCAATTTCCTCTTGTCCTTTTCTTTACCTGTTCTTATTTTTTATGATATGTTGTTGGTTGCTTATATATGTTAACTAGTTTAGCTTGAATCTACTATTCTAACACTGTCTACCTTAACCTTAATGGTTATGTTCATCTTCCTATATATAATCATCCATAAAAAATTTAATCTTTAAAGTTTTATTTGATCCCTGGGTAAAGGGTGGAGTATCCACTCAAAACCTTAGGTTCTAAATTCCAACATAGTATGATTCTATAAAATTTGACATAATGATAAATTGGGGTAAAGACCTCCACACTCAGAACTGGTAGGAGTTGGTAGCTCCTCCATTACACTTGAAGTTTTTTTCCTTCAATTATAAGTTGTTGGTGACATATATTGTAATGTCCCCATTTTTAATAATTGCATAGGAGAACAATTCCATCAATCCTACTAGTACCCTAGGTTGGATGGATATATTTGGAATTTTAATAAGGGATCTAATAAATGATGTTCATACATTAGAATTGAATAAATATTTAATAATATAACTTATTAAATAAATAAAAGAGAAAATTGAAGTGGCAATGGAGCATGGAGACACATGGAAACTATGGGGCCCACACAAGCTATGAATTTTGTGCCACATGGCATCCTCCTCTTGCAATTTTGAATTCATGGTAAGCCTAAAGGTTATTGGATGAGTTATAAGGCTAATGAACTTGGCCATATGCATCATAGGTCGAATTTGGGAGGAAATGTAATTTACATGGGAAATGAAGAGTCATTTTTGGAGCTAGTGAGACACTTGGACTAGATTCCCTAGCTCTATGACAACAATGATGACTATGCTATGACACCTATGACACAAATCAGATCTGAAGGATGAAATATGACATATCTGACATGTTAGGTCAAAATAGAGCATCCAAGATATCTCTCATGTGATTTGAGTAAGCTCAATGGGCTCCAACTTAAATTTAGGGAAGGTGGAAGGCTAGGAAAGGGAGGACACATGGAAAATCATGAGCACACACCCTAATTCGAATTGGATTGAGTTTTTGGATGGATTGGTAAACTTATAATTCTAAGGATTTTTATAAAATATAGGAAGCGACCAAGATAATTTCTTTTTATCATTTGAGAAATTGTCATTTGTGAATTGTGAGAGCTAGTGGATGACTAGTTTTCTTGCCTTAGCCAATTTCGAGGGTGAAATATTCCCATCCAAGTTGGTGTTTGGAGAGGCCACTCAGGTATTTCATGGATATTTAATGGAGTCTTATTTTCAGGTGTAAGCTACAGGAAATATTGATGATTCTTCTATTGTAGCACTTCCTCTCAACTATTTCCAGTTTTCATGCCATATTCATGCTCATGGAGAGATTGTGCTTTGGGTGAGCTCATATACTCTCTGGGAGAGATATTCTTGATATATTTATTATTGTAATTATTAAATATTCTCTTTTATTCACTCTCAAAAATTTTCAAGTCTAAATACCCAATATTTGTATATCAAAATGACTTTTAATGAGCAAACATTGACCATTTCCACTCTATTTTGATATATGCCATGGTATTGCTTATTATTTAGAATGGAGGAATGTATATATGATAAATGTATGATGAATGGACTGAAATTAATTTATATTTCAAGTCTCATGTTCAGTACTTAAGAATTGGAATCCATTTTACTCATGTTTATTGCATTGGGAGAAGATTTGGTGCATTTCCCCCAAGGGTCGAAATTGTGATTTGGGAGTTGTTTTGGAAAGAGTCATAACAGAATGAATAAACTAAAAAATGATGCATATGAGAATTTAAAAACTTCCCTTACTCATCCCCTACATATTTTCATAATTTTGAGTGACTTTGGGATCATTTGAGAAGCCATTTCCGACAATTACCCAGGGGGAATTGGATGCCCAATTTGCTAGTAAAGACTCCTACTTTGAACAGAACATTAAACAAGTTTGTAGAAGTAATTGGGGGGTCATAATACATCAATTAAAATCATATTTAAGTTATAATATCATTCATACACCGTTTGGGAAATTTTGGGAGCATTTGGGTTAATTTGGAGGTCCAGACATCAGAACTAGTTAAGGTCGAAATTGAGGAAAAGAGTGGAAAAATTGGTCATTTAATAAAATTTCAAAAAGGGAAATTACAAGTGGTATAAAATCATGGTATTGGAACCTATTCATTAATACCATACATTGAATAAAAATTTGCAGACATGTCTTGGCTTCACAATAGAACCACAATTCCCACTTTCCTTCCTCCCCGACCAACAATTACATAAATTACAACCATAGAAATTGGAGCATGACTCTCGGAGTATCAAAATTTGAGAGGGGATATTCAGGAGTGGAATTCTTTCCTAGAATATCTTTTCAATAATGGATTTCGGCACAAGTATGGAAATGTGAATTCATTAAGGGACAATAAACAATCCGCAAGTTTAGAGAAGCATGAAATGAGAAAAAAATCTTCCTATTTGTGAAAAGAGCCTAGATAAACCATTACAGAAAGAAATAGAGGATCATGAAGTGGAGAATAAATTAGCTCAAGGTGATTGTAGAGAATAAAATAAACAGGAAAGTGAACACCAGCACACAATCCTTACTGATGGGGGTTGTGAAAATTAAAGAGAATTTTATTGAACTATGAAAAAGTACCAACTGATGGGTGCTCACAACTCTATGTTGGTGACATAGAGATCAGATTTGAAAGTGTTGCTGCAAGCAAAACTTCCACTAAACATGAAAATGAAGAACTTGTAGTGGTTGAAGAAGAAACAATATTAACTTCCCCATCACCACTTGATCTTCATGAAGTTGGTCTAAGCAAGAAGGAAGAAGATGAGGAGGTTCATTTGCAAGAGCCTTGTTTTCTTGAAGGGTCCTTAAATATGAATGAAAATAATATCCAAGAGTCCCTTAGAATACTCCATGACACTCAAGCATTAGTGTCAAATTCTTGTTGCAGAGCTACTTCATTGGAAGAAACATCCTTCCTTGAAGACATGGAGAAGATTCAAAGAACAATGTGCAACATGAAAGGTAATTTCATGTCTTTGATTTTTAATAGAAAAAATTTCATTGAGCTTAGTGAATGGTTACATGAATCCTACTTTAAGAATAATAAATATATTCATAAGCTTACAATTCACAATAAGCAACTTCTTGAAAAGTTGCAAGACACTTGTTTTCCCTCCTATGTTTCAGATTGTCAAATGGTATATTGTTTGGAGGACTCTCACGACATGGTGGATCATGAGAAATGTGGAAATTTGAATGTGCTTGATGTGTTTAAAGATGAACTTGAAGATATCCAAACACTTGATGTGGTGGAAGAGGAACTTGAATTGTCTCTTGATGAAGGTTATACAATTTTTAAAGAAGAGTATGATTCCTCTACATTGGAACCAATCTATGACAAAGGTTTCACACTTTTGAAGGAGCTGCATGATAATATCCATATGGATCCTTCCCATGATGACACTTCTTCACTTTTTGATCATTTGGGTGAGTTAGTCCATTCTCCTACATCCTACAATTCCATGTTTTGCAGCATTAGTCTCAATGAAGTATGGGTGAAAGGGTTATTTTTTATGGCGCCACATGAGAAGTATGGAACTCCTAGATTTACTTTTTATGATGAAATGATTAGAGCACATTATTATTCACATTTACAGCATCATCTTTTGTTACTTTATGATGATGCACATCTATATGGATGCACCTATGGTATTCACTTGATTCACTTGAAGACTCATGATTTTCCTTGATCCTTGTCTAGTCCATTGGATGTTAAAGGAACTTCATCCCACACTTGGGTAAAGAGATATATGATTGAATAAAATTATTATTGGAAGAAAAATACTATGTTATTTCATGATGATATACATATTCATGGGTGTATTGATGAGACTTCTTTGAGCCACTTGAAGTCTTCATGTTTTCTTTGCTCCTTATTTGGTTCATATTTTGGTGGAGGTTCTTCATTCACTTCTTGGATGAAAGAACACATGGATGATTATATTGATGTACATTATATATTTTTTGAACAAAATTATAGGACATGTGATCCTCACCTATGTCAATGTGGCAGATCTGATATAATACTTTATGCTTATGTGTATGGGCCACATGGTGATCTACTCACTTGGATGTACAAGCACTTTCATGATTCTTTGATGATGTACCTTCTTAACGTACATTTGTATGATGTTGTTATGTACTTTCATGATATATATCTTGTACTCATGATGTTTGGAAGGGTGCAATACCAACAATGGGACCCTGGGATCATTTTTGGTCTCATTGGTTTCAATTTTGGGGGCAACGAGCAACATTGGAGATTTATTCACCACTTGAGAAGATGATTATAATCAGAGTAGTGTAGAAACAAGCATGGTGGTTCCTATATGATATTTTATTGGAATCTTAAGCAATTCAAATTTTGGTAACTCAATACCAAGTCTAAATAATTATACTGAAGCAAAAAGGGGTGAAAAGTCAGAAATGTTTCCAAAACATGGAGGTAAAGATTATTTGCAGAAATTTGGTTTTTATGGACTTGATTAATCCTTTTGTTATTAGTGGTGATGTTATAGGATATATAAATATGCACAATCCACATCTCTTTACTTTTGGGAACAAAAAAATGCAGTACATGAGTGCCACTACTAAAATAGAAGCTAAAGAAAATTAATGAGAAGAACCATAACATAGCACTTGGTGCAAGGGAAGGAATACCAAATGAGGATGACACTTGGGAATATGAAAGAATATTGTAGCATACAAATCTTAAATTTCTTGAGGACAAGCAATCTTGGGTGGGGAGGACTGTAATGTCCCCATTTTTAAGCAGGACAATTCCATCAATTCTACTGGTTCCCTAGATTGGATTGATACATTTGGAAATTTGATAAGGGAGATAATAAATTATGTTCATACATTAGAATGGAATAAATATTTAATAATGGAACTTATTAAATAAATATAGGAGAAAATTTAAGTGGAAATGGACCATGGAGACACATGGAGACTATGGGGCCCACACAAGTTAGGAATTTTGTGCCACATGGCATCTTCCTCTTGCAATTTCGAATCCATGGGAAGCATAAATGTTCTTGGATGAGTTAGAAGGCTAATACACTTGTCCATATGCATCATAGGTCTAATTTTGGAGGAAATGTAACTTACATGGGAAAGGAAGAGTCATTTTGGAGCTAGTGAGACACTTTGACTAGATTCCCTAGCTCTATGACAACAATGATGAAGATGCTATGAAAACTATGACAAAAATCAGATCTGAAGGCTGAAATATGACATATATAACATGTCAGGTCGAAATAGAGCATCCAAGAGAGCTCTTATGTGAGTTGAGGAAACTCAATGGTCTCCAACTCAAATTTGGGGAAGGTGGAAGGCTAGGAAAGGGAGGACACAAGGAAAATCATGAGCACACACCCTAATTCGAATTGGATTGAGTTTGTGGATGGATTGGTAACCTTATAAGGTTGAGGATTTTTATAAAATATAAGAAGAAACTGAGAAAATGGATTTTGATCATTTGAGAAATTGTCATTTGTGAATTGTGAGATCTAGTGGATGACTAGTTTTCTTTCCTTAGCCAATTTCGAGGGTGAAAGGTTCCCATCCAAGTTGGTGTTTGGAGAGGCCACTCAGGTATTTCTTGGAGATTTAATGGATTCTTATTTTCAGGTGTAAGCTACAAGAAATATTGAGGATTCTTATATTGCAACACTTCCTCTCAACTATTTCCAGTTTTCATGCCATATTCATGCTCATGGAGGGATTACGCCTTGGGTGAGCTCATGTACTTTTTTGGGGAGTTATTCCTGATATATTTATGACTATAATCAGTAAATATGATATATTATTCACTCTTATAAAGTTTCAAGTCTAAATACCCAATACTTGTATGTCAAAATGACTTTTAATGAGAAAAGAATGACCATTTCCACTCTATTTTGATATATGCCATGGTAATGCTTATTATTTCGAATGGAGGAATGTATCTCTGATAAATGTATGATGAATGGACTATAATTAATGTTTATTTCAAGTCTCATGTTAATTACTTAAGAATTGGAAGCCATTTTACTCATGTTTATTACATTGGGAGAAGATTTGGTGCATTTTCCCCAAGGGTCGAAATTGTGATTTGGGAGCTGTTTTGGAAAGAGTCATAACAGACTAAATAAACTGAACCATGATGCATATGAGAATTTAAAAATGTACCTTACTCATACCGTGCATCTTTTCAGGATTTTGAGTGACTTTGGGATCATTTGAGAAGCCATTTCCGGCAATTACTGAGGGGGGATTTGAGCCCCAATTTGCTAGTAAAGACTCCTACTTTGAACATAACAGTAAAAAAGTTTTTCAAAAGTAATTGGGGGGTCATAAAACATCCATGACCATCATATTTAAGTTATAACATTATGAACACCCTTTGCACACTCTTAGCTACTAAATGTTGAACTCCAGAAGACATGCGACTATATCTCTTCGAATAGGAAGAACACTAGGATGCAGGCGCCCCATCCTCTTGTTCCATAACTCCCAATTTATCTATGTTATGAACTAGATATTGGATAGGTTCACCTTGTAACGTATATAAATTTCCTTCCCTAACTCTAATCACTTGATATGATCCTGGGTTACACTCCTTGGGTATTATAAGGACTTTCTACTTGTTAAACTCTACTAAAAATCCCTTATCTTCCATGACCAAAATGGATACCAAATTCTTCATAAGACCTAGAACAAACAACAGATAATCAAAGAGTTGAATCTACTATTGGATACTTGGCAACATGGCCAATCTTGACCTAAATTCACAAGACCTGCTATTTTAGACTTGAAAATAGCTCTTAGGTTGATGTCATATTCCTAGAAGCTCCAATATCCACATACCAAGAATTATTCATAATTGTGTTGGAAGAAAGGTAAGCTACCATCAAGAAATCATTTTTAAACTTGGAGAAAAGATCGTGTACTTGAGTTTTAGTTGATTCTTCTACTTGATGTTGTTGTTGCTTCCATTTACCCTTGTTAGTATACAAACACTGTGATACATAATGGTTGTGCTTATGATATATGAAGTACTTGATCTTATTCAACTTCTTCTATCCTGGCTTTGAGGTTCACTCCTCACTCTTTACCTTACCTTTTCTAGGTCATTTACCTCTACCCTTATTTGTTTGATCAAATAGGGAATGGTCATTGTCACCTCCTTTGTTACTAGAATTTGACTCCATCTGAGTATCCTCTTGGATATAATCATCCCACATTCTTTCCCATGAAGGAAAATTATCCTTAGCACAAACACCTTGGACAAATGTTTCCCATTGAGATGGGAACCCAGCCAGTGCCAAATTTACTAGTTCTTTGTATTCAACCTTCTCCCCAACCATTGCAAGTTGATCATGAAACTACATGACCTTCACAAGAAACATGTGATAGTGCTTGATCTGGTCATCTCCACACATCTGAGTGTATTATGCAATACCATCTTTCTATTGATGTTCTCACTTTGGTAAAGGTTAACAAGGACATGGAATATCTCCTTCACCATATTCTTTTTGGATATATGAGGGATTATATGGTCTTTTATAACATCCATGATCATCCTCCTGGATTTCACTTATTTCTTATTATGAACTATCAAAGGCTATAGGTTTGTCAATGGAGTCACTACATCCTTAAAGATATCGCATAGATCATTCCCTTTTAATAGAATCCAGTTACCCTCACTTTCCATGATAGAAAAATTGAGGCACCTTTTAGCCTGTCCTTGAACCCAAGGTTAGTTGATTCCATCTTTGATATGCACACAATATCCTAACGTTGATAAGCACAACCTATGAAACCCTTTGGTTGTTGGTCCTTGTTCCTAGTAGTTGTTTTTGGCAGTTGATCTATTGTCCTAAACTCTTTAGATCCTCTCAATTAAAGTAGATTTCATATCATGTTCAAATTCCGAACCTTGGATGATTTTTGTCCTTATGTTCTTAAATAAGTAAAATTGTTATTTAATTGTAGAAAATAATTTCTCCACATAGTAAATCACACATAGCTAGAAAGTAAACAATTGAAATATAAATATAATGCTAGATAGTTACTCCTTCAAATAAGATTTTCATTAACAAATAAAAGATTACAAAGAAACCTCCATAAACTTTGAAACTAATAGCTATATGGTACACCCAAACAAAATAGGTTTACACACTTGCTAAGGCAAATATGCCTACCATAATTTAGAAAAATAGTATGTTGTTTGTTATCTATTATATGACCTATCCATACAATTGTTCCATATAGCTATACAAATATGTCCATATGGAATTTGTATGATGGTACATAATTCACCATGTTCACCTACCTACTTCTCTCTACTTGATTCATGACCTTGGTTCCTATCCGACTCTCTAACTCTTCCCCGTGGATGAATGAAATCACCTCCCGACAAGACTTGTTTTTGAGTGAATGAATGTGTGCCTTAACCTTTATCTTGACTCACCTTTATATTTGAGAACTATAGTTGAATCAAATTACTTTTGATATATTTGACATTAAAACTGTGCGCAAGTTCATGTATGAGCTATAATCTTCAACAAGTTTATGATCCTTGACTATGTTTTCATTAAAAGGAAAAAAACATTTAGGCAGTCCAATATAGTTTCTCCTTTCATTTACCATTTATACCTATTAAGTATAAGGCCTCCCCCATACTATTTTTTTAATGAATGGATAGGTTATCATTAAGCTAGATAAAGTCTCATCATTACTTTACTAGGGTTCATCATCAAGCAACCATTCAAAAAGTGTATCACTAAATGTTGTGGATTTAGCTATTCAACATCCATGGGAAGAAGTAGTGGGTTTCAGTGCCGTACCCATTTGTCTCTTGTCTTCTTCAACTTTGGCATTGGTCAAACTTCTTAGTCACCTTTGCCTTTGTCTCCACCAGGGATCAAATTTGAAGGGTAGGGTCCCATTTCACTTTGAAGGGTTGTCCCTTCAATTTTGACATGTAAAAATAAATCATTCTTTTCATTTGAAACTAGAAGTGTACAACAAAATTTTATTTTTTATTAAAAACAGTGTATAGAAAAAAATGACAATAAGAAGAAACCCCAAGTGATTCAACATTTACATGGAATTAGTGAGGTAAACCATGTACTCTTCTGGTCCCTAGAGCATATAGTTTATTGAACTTAGATAAGGGACAATTCTGTCGGGCCAGTGAAATACTCGATTGTTAGGTCATTGATAAAATAAGGCATTGGAATTTGGAAAGACCTTTGAATGGAGGATTGATTCAGCTTGATGGTGGCTCTATTGGTCAAGTGTGATTGGGCCTACCTAAAAGAAAAACCCCAGAATGTAATACCTAATGCTTTCATGGAGAAACTTTTTTATTAACCCTAAATTCAACAGTTATTTTTAGAATTGAATCATGTCCTCTCCACATGCTCAAATCAAAGTGATCAAACAAAGGCCCCAATTTTAGGTGGATTATGGATAGTCCCTCCAATGTATATCGAGTTTATACCCCAATTCGAAGTGATCAAACAAAATCCCCAATTTTAGGTAGATTATGGATAGTCCCTCCATTCTATATCAAGTTTATCAGCCCTATCGAAAAGGTTAAGTATTTATTAGTCCACTATCAGGAAGAACTTCAAATTCTCCAACAAATATCACTACAAGTTGGGTGTCTAGAATCTACCAAAGTAAACAAGGAAGACGAATCATAAAGACACGTTTGGGAGGTTTGCAACAATGAGGATGTTGAAATCATGTTCTTCGCTAGATCATTTCACTCCCAGTCCCTCATTCATGAACGTCCATCGAGGGATTCCCTTGTTTAGATATATTGGTAGACAATTTGTACTTCTTGTTTCCATTATTAAAAGGCTGACAGGAAAACGAAGGGGTCAGAGTCTACAACATTTACACTGTCGGTTGTTAAATATTTTATCCTTTCAACTATTGGATTTCATCAAGGAAATTGGAACAATTCAAACAATTATATTCAAATATTGTTCTTTCTTTCAACCTAATGTTTACAATTCATGGCAAATAAATAACATGGACAGATTTGGAACTCAAATACAAGGCTCTTTCTTCTTGCTCCTCCGCCCAAACAAAGTTGTGGTCCTAGACTATGAAAAGTATACATTATTTTGGTTCTGATTTCATTTAAATACTGGGTTTTTTAAGGTTACATCTATTGAGTATTTGAGACTTACTCTGGTGGAAACGCAATCACATAATACATTACAAATTTCAAACAACATTTTGGATGGAGACATTTTAAACCCTTATATTTATAGAACCAGAAGGAACTCCAACAAGAAACACATTTAACTTTTATCCACATATAAAATGTTACACAAGTGTAAAATGCTATAAATACCTGTAAATTCACAACAACGAAGTCGAAATCTTAGATCCGCATAATATTCTGGAGGAAATAGAAATTAGGGAGACACTGAAGCATAGAATTGGAGAGTTGAGAGTCTGAGTCCCGACCTTCGACTATCCTATACTCGTAAACCCAAAATAATGTTTTTTTCACAGACTTCACCAATCTCTTTAAGTTCGGGGAAGCTCAATACAGCCTACCCAACGTTCTACCTTTGCTTCTCTTTCTCCTACCTATGAAAAAGGTGGAACCTTTGAGTTGCCCACCACAGAAGACAACGAGGAATTAGAGTGTACAACCGTTTCCTTCTACAAAAAGACGATTGGAAGAAACACCATCTCAATTCAACAATATCTTGGTGCTCCTGAGTTGGTTTACCTTGCCCGAGGTAGGCGAATGCATGTTTGTCTATTTCACATGATTACAAAAAAAATCATTTTATAATTGCTTCTACATAACATAGATATATCTGTGCAGGGGAGGGAAAACTAGGTATTGTTTTCTTGAGGTTTCCAGAGACTTTCAAAGATCATTCTTCATTATGAGGGTGCTCAGGGTGTAGATCAAACAGCCCACAGGAGGAAGAAGAAGAAGAAGAAGAGGAGTCAAGTCAAAAGGTAAGGTGAGTGAGGAGGGGAGATGTAATAGCGATATTTGCAAGAGAAACCCAATGGTGCTATAATGATGGGAATGAGCCTCTCTAAATTGTAGCCATTGTAGACAAAGGAAACCCTCATAAACAGCTCGGGCACAAGAGTTACCCTGTAAGCATCCCGACAAATTAAGTAATGATAATATTCAGTTAGGTATAAGACACATTCTTTCGTTTGTTTTAGATATGACTATATGCATATTGTACAACCATTCTCTCTGGCTGGCCCTCCATTCCAGTTGCCTTTGTCTCTACTTCCTAACCCCCTTCCTCGGATGAGACAGGTAGACTAAGCGGCCTAGGTGGACCGTGGGAGACTGGGAGTGCTGATTCAAATGATTCTGACCCTAGTAAATGAATGGAAATTGGATTAAATCCTAGAATCTTGGACTAACTAGTATAGGATATGATTCATGAGCCACAAACAAAGGGCGGTGTGTTGCTAACCTGCTACCAAAGATCCATCATCCCAGTCTTGTGGTGGTCATAATAGAAATGTCTAGCACTGGGTGAAACCCTGGTTTGGAAACTTACATACCCATTGGACCAGGTTAGGTTCAAATCTAGAAAAGATTGCTCAATGCGTTGTAAATTGCAACTTGTAAGTTGTAACCCAAAAAACAACACCATTAGTTTTTCCTTATGGAGCCTTGACAGTGGAGGGCTATCAAATCCATTCACCATCCATAGATATGACTCATATGAGTATTTAATTTCACATCATATACTCAAATACTCAAGTGACTTGTAAGTTGTGAGATCACGTGACTCGGTGAACAAAAAGATGACAGATGGAAAATCGAGTTGGCAGGTGGCATCATCTCATACCAAGATTTAATGAAGTTGGTGAATCAGTGATGCATGCTAATGCCATTAAATGCTTTGAAAGTGAACATTGAATCGTGAGTCACAATCCTGACTCACCGACTTGAACTTGGCACTAGGCAGCCTAGTGGCCCACCGCGGTCCATGTCGATTGGGACTGAGATCCTCATCCATGGTCCGACTATTCAAGGGCACTTGGGAATACTTTGAGTCTCGACTCTCCCATAGTCCACTGAATCCCTGGATAGGCAAATTTTGTAGCTGCCCTTCTGTTGCAAATTTACCGAGGCTTACTCAATTTCATTATTAAAGTGCTGAAAATAAAACTAAATTCTTTTTGCATGGTAAAATTCATTGTAGCCTTGTATGACGTTTAAAATGGCCTTTTAATGAGCTCTGAAGGCTTCAAATTTGAAGCCTGGTCTCCACCACTCTCACCTTTGGTGCATTGAATATTTCTTATTGTCAAGTCATAACCATAATATACCTCTCCAATTATTTCAAGTTTCAAGATCATGGGGAACCGAGATAAACACTTGCGATTTTCTTTTGATTTTAGAAGGTTCTTTAAAGTAGTTTCATCATTTTGAAAATCTTGTCATTAGCCTCTCACATCCTACAATAAAATCAACCTCTAATATTTAATGGCCAACTATTTTTAACATATTCGACATTTTCAAGATGATAATAATTGTTTTGTTTAAAAAGATTCGTTAATTTCAAGGATCTATAAGAAAAGCTATTTCATTTGTTTTTTTAATTATTTACTTTTTTTACTTAAAATAATTTAAATAGACTAAATTATTATAACACGGAAAATTATTTTAACCGATTCAAAACTATTTTTTTATAATGTTTTTTCTTATTTATTTATTTGTTTTATTTAAAATTATTTAAATAGGTTGAATATATGGTGAATGATTGAGATTTATAACGCTTAGATTGATCAAATAAGAATAGAACAAGTATAATCTTGTATACTTTGTTTACATTGAGATGTAATTTTTATTTAACGTCTTGTATTATAACAAGAAAGGCTACATAAGTGCAACTAATGAAACTAAAATGTGTTATGATCACTCTTACGTATTTGGATGCTTGATTTGCTGAAGTTATTTGTACAACTGGTAATAGTTATGGCAATCATGCAGGTTATATTGTTCGAGCTTATGAGGATAACTAAGTTGTATAAATAATGTAAAAGCAATGGGTTGCTTTGATTACGATAAGGATAAGGTCATGTGCTTGAAGGCTACATGATTATACCCAACTTTACCTGCTTTCAGAGCTATTACAACGATATCAGCTAACTTGTATTATAGCTTTGATTATGTTAAGGCCATATTCTTGAAGGGCACATGAAAAACAAATGTGATATTATATCAAAAGTATAAGGGATACCATAGTCATTATTATGCTTACGTTAAGGTCATGTGCTTGAAGGCTACCTGCAAAACAAATGTGATATCATAAGAGATACCATAATCATTATTATGCTTACATGGAGAGTGTACTAGCTTTTTACACAAAGAGTGTACGTATTATCCATTATTTATATAATCATTACTATGCTTACATGGAGGAGAGTGTACTAGCTTGGAGTGTACATATTATCCATTAAGAGATACCATAATCATTATTATGCTTACATGGAGAGTGTACTAGCTTTTTACACAAAGAGTGTACGTATTATCCATTATTTATATAATCATTACCCATTATTTATATAATCATTACTATGCTTACATGGAGAGTGTACTAGCTTGGAGTGTACATATTATCCATTATGTATATGATAAGAGTAAGTAACATGAAAACCATTGTTACATAGTTATAGGATTATTGTGATATTTATCACTTCCATAATTGTTGTTATTAATTATACATTATGATAGTTCTTAATGATCTCTAAGCTTGATTATTACTAAAAGCATTTAGTTATATTTAATTTTTTTATTATCATAGACTTTAGAAACCAATTGCTGGTCACATCCATGGTGACTACGTATGAATCTTTGTTGTAGCCTATGTTGACTATTTGTTGCATGAATTCATGCCCTTTAATTGTATGTAGCGGAACTTTTGTAACACGGACGTGGACACATGAAATCAATTTGCGTTTAAGACATGTTGATGACCCTAGAAAGAACTCTAATGTTCGAGGTTTAATTTTTATCGCAGTAGTTATTGTAGGTTTACCTGTTGTGGTTATTTAGAACACTGCAATGAAGTGCATAGACATTTGATAATGGTAACACCTATCTAATCCACCACATGCCACTTGTGCGTTCATATGTGAATCTTCGAATGCAATGGTAATACCATGGTTACGCTGGTAGTGTGTTTGGAGGAGTATAGTTCAATTGTTTTACCTATTCTATATTTGTTTTTACTTTTTAACCTAGTTTTCGTGGGGTCTGTTCCGAATGATTTGAGTTTTGGCTACCAGAGAATCCAGTGCAATGAGGACCTTTAGCCTCTAACCTCAACCATTTTTCATTCAACCCAAATATGTTCTCGGTCGAAGGTGCTGTAGGTAGGGAGCCCGTAGAACAATTTATCTCTCGCCTTTCAGTTTGATGAGCCTACAAGTATTGAGTGACTAGTTCTGCCCAATATGAGTTTTGAGTTCTTCTTCTAGTAGTGGAACAAGTAGTACGCTTTTTCTACTTAAAGATGAGCAAGGAGACAACACGAAATATTGTAGAACAAATGAAAATAATCAAACATGAGCTTGCTTGCAGGAATATTTGAACTATGAAGGATTTGCCAATTCTTTATATCTAATTAACTACTTCTGTGGAATTGTATTGGCCTTCAGAGTGGAAATAATACCACAAACTTGGGCATTTCTGCGCTGAGGAGTCACGACATCTTTCCACAAGAATATTGGTATAGGCTAGGAACTGGCACCTTGTTGAGGTATTCCTTTGAGCGATTGAGTGAATCGTTTTCATTGAAAGATTTAGACTAGATTTGAAGAAGCCGAGGTTTCCATTTGGGGTTCACCACATCTACGTGTTAATCGGTGATGAGAACTATGGGGTCACATTGTCTGCGAAGTCTGGTGTTGTAGATTCTGTCATGGACATGAATATCATCAATATTTGGAAGTTTATATGGTCATCCAAGAAGATGTAGGCCTAAGTCACAAATAAATGTTAGGCCTGCACATTCCAAAGAAAATAAGGGCTATACCAAAGTCAAAATGCATCTGAAGAGAGTCAATTTCATTAAGTACTTGGAAATAAAGATGTACATTATGTTTTGGACACAAAAAATGATTGAAAAAAGTTTGGTTGAGTAAGAATATTTACTAAGGTATGGAACCTCACAGTCTCAAGAGTATATGTGTTTCAAATTGGAAATTTAAGCACTTCACTATAATTACTATAACTTTGGGTGTAATGTTGCCTCCAATGCTTGTGCTAGAACTAACAATTCCAGCAATAGGAAGTGTATGAGGCACAATCGGCTTTCATCTAGAGGTCATGCAGTTGAGAAAGAATAGAGGCACTCAGAGAATCATGCAATATTGTTGAAAGGATATTTTCAAGAAATCCTCCTCAAATCGGATAGGCATTGTTAGCATAAGATATTATGAATAGAAATCATAATAAAAATCAGTTCATTGGAAACCAACTCTTTGAGACAAGTATAAATACATTAAGTAGACCATTAATCCCACACAAAAAGGTAGGTGTTTCTGTTATAAAAACAATTCTAAGATGTAGATTTATCCAAATTTCATCAAAATATAGTAATTGGAATTTTTTAAATGTATGTTAAATGAAGAATGACATATTTCTTTGATTTGGAATTAAAAAAAATTCTTAGTTGGAGATGTATCCAAATTTCTACAAAATTTAGTAATTGACGTTTTTTAAATGTATGTTAGATGAAGAATGAAATATTTCTTTGTTTTGGAAAAGCACCAATAATTCAACCATTTAGTTTATAATTTGTTCTTAAAAATAAATAAATCATTTGGGTCTTGCAAATATTTTCCTGGTTTCTAGCATTATGGCATTATGACTATGGTTGGTATGTGGTTTCCATTGACCAAATGAACAGTTTGGCTATGAAGGTTACCATTCGAAAAGGGGATTTATGCTACAGCCAAAAGTTGTATTATGCAGGGGTTCCTTTCCACTGCATCAAGTGCCACAAGCACGGTCATCTTGTAAATCCTTTTCAACATTTCTTTGTTAATTCTCAGGTAATTCCAGATCATTCTCTTCAGTGGGATGCAGATTGAATTATGAAAGTCTTATGTGCCATTGTCAGAAGTGGTTGGGGTTCTGATTAACTTTGCAGTGAGCATTGTTATTTGTATTTAAATCTTCTTCGACTCGCGAGGAATTCCAAAAATCCTTGAGGTAAGCTAATTAAAAGTATATATTGAGTGCACCAACTAATTTGTTCTTTCTAATGAAATATTAAACATATCTATTGCTAGCAGATTCAAAGATTTTGGAGACGTACCTTGCCAAGATGTATTCTCTTGCCTTGGAATTTTGACAACAACACTACCTGTTTCTGGATGGTGGAAATTTAGAGCAGGACTCAAAAGAGAGTAAGTATAGATTTCGAGCACAACTAATAGAGTACTATTTCAAATGTCAAATGTCAAAGTAGTACTGCCATGCACATGCAAGAGTTATATATTTAATGTAAGCTCGCTTTTGATCTTGAGCAATATTGATAGAGACAGAGGATGGTCAAATGAAAACTGTATAGGATTCCTACATCCAACTTTAATGTCTCATTTCTTGGCAGTAGGGCGGTGTGGGTGGCTGGCATAGAAAAAAATGAAAACAGTTTCAGTCACTGGCATGTGTGAGATGAAAGTGACAGCAACAATAAAATGCAGCGACATGTGTGAGATGAACATGACATGAGTGAGGTGTTAGGATCATAAGGTGCCATGATCATAGGTAAAGAAGGGAATACTACCAAGACCACGCACTAATAGAGGATCATATTAAAAACTTGGATCCAACATTAAATGTTAGAGAAATAATGCTAAGACCCGATTTAACATTAATTCAGATTTGTATATGTCATCTATCTTTTGAATAATAAGATTATGTTAAATTGATATGGAAATTCCTTTGCCTGCCCCCTTGCCTTGATATGAGGCCAAATAAGGCATCAAAGTTTTTGATTGGAGGAAATAAATTGTACACCTCAAATTGAGCTTGAAAGGTAGGCTAAATGAGAAATAAAAACTTTGATTTGCATGCAAATTACTTGAACTTAGGATAAATGTGAAATAAGAACTTTGATTTGCGCGTAACGAGATTTGATTTATGTGCATAATAATTGAAATGGCTGTAAGCCCTTTCATAGAGTCCCTTCCAGCATGAAGGCAAGGACTAATAAGGTAGGGAATGGTGGTGTAGTCTTCATTAAAAATTTGGTTTTGATGACAACCATAAATATTTATTTAATACTTTATATTGTAATAAATTATATTAAAATGATTCTAATTTTATATAGCAATTGACTTTGATAATAAGCTTATGATAAACATGATATTTTAGAATATTATACAACATGATAGACATCATATTAAATCCTAATAATGGTTGGTTTACAACTTAGAATGAATAGAATCATAGATATTTAATCTTATATTGTTTTTTCAATTAGAGAAGTTGGTGTGAGGAGGTAGCATGACATAATTTTTGACTTTTTATATTATCTAGTTTTTTCATGGCTTTACAAACCCTAGTCGGTTTGTCAAGAAAACCCTAGCAGGCTCTATAGTATCTTGTTTGATCTCACCTTGGAGATAGCTGGTTTAATTGCAAGAGAACTCCCGTAGTGGATCATGGAGTCCAGTCCATATATCAGGTGGGCCTATACCAACCAGGTTCTAAAAATGTGGGAACTACATTATGGGATCCTTTGCAACATCCAGTCTCTGAGGTGGTCACATGGGAGAGTTGAGTAGACGATAATGGATGCGGTTAGTTTCGGTTCCATCACGTGAGATGTAGTTATGTGCACAGGAGATGGAGTCATCAACACATGGGATCCTTTTCTCGATGTCTCTATCTAAGGTTTTTTTGGGAAAGGGTGTAAAGACAAACCCTTCTCATAACATATTTTTTTCTCCTAGATTGTGCTCTAGAGAGGGGAAGTCTTCTAGGGTTCTGGTGGAGTAGGTTTTTTCTGCTTATGGGAAGCAGGTTGTTGGTGGTCAGAGTGCTCGTTCTAGTTTTTCAAGGTGTGGTCCTAAGTCGAAGAGGAAGTTTAATTTCAAAAAAAAGAAGAGAGAAAGGAGTTTGTGCATGTTGGGCAAAGACATCACCATGGATTCGATTGTTTCCTTATCACAGAGAGATTTAGTTTGTAAGTTTGAATATATTTTTGATCAAGAGAAGATATTCTTGAATGGATTAAGGTCTCTTGGAATCCATTCATAATTACTGTGATGAGGGTTTTGATTCTTGTGAACGGTTGGGTTATTTTTCTATTTCTTTCGGCTGATGAATATAAGGAGATCGAAGGTCGTTTTTGGGTTTTGGGTGAAGGATCCTTGGTTCTTTCCCATTGGAGCCTAGATTTTGACCCTCGTTCGGAGAAGTTGGTACGCAAGAACTTATGGGTTCTCCTACCAGGTTTTCTGCTCCACTATTGGAACTTGAGGTGTTTTACCGCAGTTCAGAATTATATTGGACACTTTATTTTGGTTGAATAGGAACAACTCAGTGAGCGTGAATCATAGGCTTCCCCATTTTCTGGTTGAAATTGACTCTCTCAAGGGTTTTCCAGAGGATTTGGAGGTTGTTTGGGAAGGGGGTTCTTTCAACCAACAACTTGACTATTGGTGTATCTCGTTTCATTGCCACTTTTGCAAGGAGGTTGAGAATGAATTGGCCTAATGCCTACATTATCTGGTCTCTATGAAGAAGAGTGATGGGGAGGACAACTCTGAGGGGGATTTGAATGAAATGAAAGTTGGTATGAGGTTCCATATTGCACTTGAACAAATATCTGCCTCGGCTTTCGTGGGCAATTTTAAAAAACATTCCATATCTTATTACACTTTTTGTCTATGGAATATTTATGTTCTTCTTTATCCTGTGAAGAGGATTTTGATCTAGGTCCTACAAAATCATCTGCTTCCTTGATGAAGTATTTGGATCAAGGGGATCTGGAGGGGTCTCCGTTGGGGTGGATTTAGGGTATTCATCAAAGGTTTTGTCTTTCTCGAAGGTATCCATCTACAGTAATATCAGCTCGAATCTACATGTTTTGGATGAGAATACTTCAGAGCTTGCTCCTTTTGGGTTACCCGATCGAGATTACACTATTCTCTCTTTCTTAGGGTTGTATTTCCCACCTTTACTTGGTCAGTTGGGTCCTCCTTTGGGTATTGATATTTTCAACTCTCCGTGTGGGGATTTGAATGGCGAATCTTCCTCTCCCGAGGGGTGGGCCAAGTCTTTACCCATTTATTCTAATTTTGGTGTGCTCTCGGTAATGGTGGATTAGATGTGATTCCCATTTCCTCCATATTTAATGGGAATGTGACTATTAGAAAACCTAGAAGGAGAAATAAGGAGCTTGGTATCCATTCCCTTAATCAGTCTCCCGGGGAAGGGGAAGACCATCACGTGAATCCAAACTTTCTTCTTTATTTGATAAAGGATTAGGAAGGGAAGATGTTAATTCTCCTACTTCTACCTTTCAGACTCTTAGAGAAGTTGCAACCCTTACTGGGGTTGATAAATGAATAGTTTTTATTTCAATGTATGAGGGTTTGGAAGTGGCCATAAAGAACTGTGTCCAAGAGGTTTCTAGAAGTCAATAAGTTGGATATCATTTGATTGTAAGAGACTGTGACCTCCTCTTTATCGGCGTGTAATTATTTCTTGTATTTAAAATCGTCTTGGAGGGTTTGTGTTGTGAATTCCATGGGTCACTCGGGTGGTATGTTGCTGGTGTGGAATCTTTTAGTATCTTATTTGAAGCCTATTATTACTATTGCAGGTATCTTGGTCGAAGGAAACTTGTGGGCATTAAAATGGAGGATCAGACTCTTGAATGTTTTTGGGCCATACCAAAATAGGCAGTTTTTTCTTTCTTTCTGGGACCGTGTTGTGAATGTTGGTTTACTGAATGACCTTCGTTAATCTTGGTGGGTGATTTTAATATGACCCTATTAGTAAAGGATATTTTGGGGGTGGGTATCCTCCTGGATCTATTAGCTGAATTTTTTGTCTTGCTTTTTGTAGAAGATGGTTTGGTGGATATTCAACCTAGTGTCCTAGTCTAATGGGAGATGTGGCAAGGTAAGCATTGCTAAGAGGGTGGATATATTCTTTATGGAAGAGGATCTTTGTGATTTGATGGGACACTATCGTTCTTAGTCATATGCGATTGGTATCTCTGATCATAAATCTATTATCCTCCAATTGGATTTCAATGGAAGTTTCACACCTTTACCCTTTAAATTTAATCCAATCCGGTTGAACGAGAGCCCTTCATTTGATTTGAATTGCAAACATTAATCAACCCTAGCACAATGAAACTCCGGGAATAAGTATGAAACACTATCACCTACATTATCAAACTCAAAGCAATCACCCAAAATAATCTACAATGCTGCGGACTCTAAATATAGCCCCAGTAGGTCAATTAACTAGACAACAAAACAACACAATCTAGTTGAGTAGTTGACTAGCCACAAGGACAATAAGTATATGCAATATCTATCTAGAAATAGATTCTCTATACATGCAATAGTACTTAATCAGATCGCTATAGAAATAATCCAATAGAACATAGTTCAGTCATTCGAATCGATTCAACAAGAAATAATTGAGTCAACAAAATTTGGGTTTACACAACAAATAACTTCATTGTATATATGTTTTCATAATAAGAAGACATATTGATATTTAATTTTTTATGTATATTATCTAATTTGAATTTTCAACGTTTGTGTAGACATTTCACCCATCATCGAGTGTTCTTGCAAAAACTAAAAGATATAAGAAAAAAAATATAAATAAGGAATCTATATAAAAAGTGGTAGAAGAGGCATAGTCATTAGGATTAAAATAAGAAATGGTCAAAATAATAAATAGTTAATAATATATTAAATTGAAAACAATATATTCAAATAAGGATTTGTCAAAAATAAGTAAGTAATGGTTAGAAAGTATTAAATAGATAATTATGTAAATAATGAACTATTCTTAAGGTAAAACAATGAAAATGGGAGAAGACAGAGGAATCTTAGTAAAGGAGGGTATAGAAATGAAAATATTTAATTTATTAAACTTTAAAGTTAAAAAATGGTCATTATAAAAAAGGAGACGGAAAGGTTAAGGAAATAAAATAAAAATCTTAAATAAATAATGTTAAAGCTTTTATATTAATATTAATTTAGAAAGAATTCTAATTTAAAAAATAAAAACAAAAGCAAAAAGTTGAAAAGGGAAAGTGAAGACATGTAATGTTGACCTTTGATTTAGTTTGATTGGTGAACTTTTGAGGGAACTTATTTGAAAGTGACTCATTTAAATAAACAAGAATACATGTTTTTCTATTTTTGTATAATAAAATAAAGATTGTTGATTGATTAGCAATTAATAAATATGCTAGAATGCTTAATATATTTTGGAATTGAGAATAAAGCAGGATATATGCTTATGTTATGCAAAAATGAAAATCAATGAAGCTTTCCTTACTCCATTGATGTGAACACATATTACTTACTAAATTGAAATAGATGAATAAATGTTGAATAAAATTTGAAATTGATATAAATCATTATAAATTATTATAATGTGTTGCACTAATAATATGCGTGTTGATCGTGCGCATTGATAGGTATAAAAATTTGCTAAATAACTCTCATATCGAAATAAAGGGGTTGCAGAGGATGAAAAAACACACATAAGAACACACCAATTGACTGTCAATTCTTAATAGCAACCCACACATGAGTTGAAATCCCTATCAACTTTGCTCGGGTGGTGTGTGTCGTATGGGTAGGCCATAATGACTTGGTCACATACAAGGAAGTTGAGGAGCATGCAATAAGAATGACCTTATTCCTCAGTAGCCATTTGTCTCACATAGGTGGTAGTAGAATGTTTTGAGGTGACAACTCTTAAATCACTACCTCACACTCCCCACACAAATAAATGAACAATAATGATTGTTTGAAAGACACATAGAAGTGTCACCTTAACAATAAAGTGAATTGGAAAGGATATAAAATAAGATGTTGTCTTAAGGACCCATATAAGAAACACCTTGAGAATCATGATAATTAAAATATGTATGCATGCGCATTCACATATAGGAATTTGCATTTAGTTTTTATTTGCAAAAGAAAATAAAAAAAGGTTTAATTTTTACTCATGTAGATTATAAAATAATGTTGTGCACATATTTAATAAATAAAAGAAAATAGAAATGGAGCACATATTAATGTCTTAATAAGACTAGGAGTTCTAAATGAATCAACTAGAGTTGAAATCCACTTGCACCCACAGATTAAAGACTGAGATCCTAGGATAAGGGAACACACAGGAGTGATATGTGGAACTCATGTGCACTTCCATGAGAATGAGACACATGGACGATGAATAATAAAAATTAAAATTAAAAAAAAAAGATTAATTCTTCATTTAAGCGACATGTGTCATGAAGGATTTTCCTCTTAAAGAAAGAGAGCATTGAGGGGAAAGGCATCTTTGACTTCCTAATGCCGTATGACACTTGCAATAGCCATTTGTGAACTTGTGTGACTATTGTGAGTTTGGCATTGGGATTAACTTGGTGATCGAGAGGTCATTTCTTGGAATCCATGGCTTGTGTGTTGTTCTCTATATCCCCTTATAGGTCGAGGGACTAGGAGGAAGGAGAGTAATCCTAGTGCAGTAAGGTGGTCGACCAATAACTAGGTCGACATTTGGAAAAGACTTGAATCGGATCGAGAACATCGTGGCATTCAACAACATGTAGGTAGATGGATTGATCTACGAAACAGGTTCCTTATTGTGTATTTTACTTGTCAATTAGTTTGATGAATTTGTCTTGCAAGAAGGTTATATTATAGGATTTGTTAGGGTTATGATGCATTTATTTTGTTTCACTAGCACTATCTGGTAAGCACCAAAAGCCAAGAGGTTTCCACATAATTCTTTAGTTTGGAATGAGGCATTTTCTAAGGTGTGATACACTTAAAAAAGTGCTACCGTTGAAGTAGATGTTAAGTTTTTTTATGAATAATAAGGTGTGATGCACTTCATCCGTGAAATGTAGAAAAATTGGTGGTGGGTTATGGTTAAGACACCCCCTAAGATGAAAGGTTCTTGGTTCTAATACTGTGGATACCAAAAAATCCAACCATGATAAGGGTTGGTGCGGTCCAGGCCAGGTGCAATCCCCGGGCGATTTTGACGGCTTAGACCCCCCTGGTTCGTGGTAACTTAGCCAATGGAAAACCTACTAGTCAGGGGGGTTCCACTTCAAAAAGAAGTGTGATGCAGTTCAAAAAGTGCTACCGTTGTTGCATTTAACTCACCAAAAATAATCATCATTAGTTTACACTCACTCCTAAGAAGAACACAAATTTTATCATTATAAAAGGGATTTGGAAAACCATTATCAATAAAACACAATGTTATAGTTTCAAGTTATTTGCTTGAATGCTTTTGTTCATTGTCATATAAATTTTGAGTACCACATTGAAAAAAAATGTGACTTGAAAAAAACTATATTGAATGGATATTATTTTTAACATTTATAATAAAAGTAGTATCCATAACTTAATAATAAATAGTTAATAATATATTAAATTGAAAACAATATATTAAAATAAGGATTTGTCAAAGGTTAGAAAATATTAAATAGATAATTATGTAAATAATAAACTATTCTTAAGGTAAAACAATGAAAATGGGAGAAGATAGGGGACTCTTAGTAAATGAGGGTATAGAAATGAAAATAATAATAATAATAATGAATAATAATAAGGAATTATTATTAAAATTAAAATTAAATAATAATAATAATAATTATTATTATTAAAATAATAATGAATTATTTAATTTATTAAAATTTAAAGTTAAAAAATGGTCACTATAAGGGAAATAAAATTAAGATCTTAAATAAATAATGTTAAAGATTTTATATTAATATTAATTTAGAAAGAATTCTAATTTACAAAACAAAAACAAAACAAAAAGTTCAAAAAAGAAAGTGAATACATGTAATGCCGACTTTTGATTTAGTTTGATTGGTGAACTTTTGAGGGAACTTATTTGAAAGTGACTCATTTAAATAAAAAAGAATAAATGCTTTTCTATTTTTATATAATAAAATAAAGATTGTTGGTTGATTAGCAATTAATAAATATGCTAGAATGCTTAATATATTTTGGAATTAAGAATAAAGCAGGATATATGCTTATGTTATGCAAAAATGAAAATAAATGAAGCTTTCCTTACTCCATTGATGTGAATAAATATTAATTACTAAATTCCAATAGATGAATAAATGTTGAATAAAATTTGAAATTGATAAATCATTATAAATTATTATAATGCATTGCACTAATAATATGCATGTTGACTGTGCGTAGTGATAGGTATAAAATTTTTTCTAACTGACTCTCATATCGAAATAAAGGGGTTCTAGAGAACGAAAAAACACACATAAGAACACACCAACTTGTTAGAATAATCAACCCATAGTTACCTACCTTAGACATTAATTTAATCATTTTTGTGTTATTACCTAGTTTCCTAGATTCCATTCTATGCTAGTTGCCTTCTACATGTCCTAGAAGTCAACACATGCTAAAACTAAGTCATGGCGCACTTGGGAAACATCTTGGAAACCCATTTTAGCATGTCTTCTTTATTCCAGATTCTCCAAAGCGCATATTTTCTTTTTCTGTAAAGCTGCCTTGTTTTATTTCCGATTAAAGACAAAGCGAAAGCTAGACTAGTGGTAACTACCTTGTTTTTTTCCCACAGCATCCTCCCTCCTTTTTTCTGAATAAAAGCATGTATGAGTTGTATTTCCATCCATCTTTATCTTTCCTACTTGACTTATCCAATTCGTGAGCATCTACCTAGATTTGGAAACTGCTCTATGCACCTATGGGGGATTTGACTAGTTTTGGTAGGCCTGCTTTTTGACTATTTCGAATGGAATATTTATGCATTCAAATATTTCATGTAATTATATATTACAGTAGTCTATTACTTCACAATGTTGGCTACTGTACATTTACTCAATACAGATTAGTGTTATGCTCCAATTTCAGTCTCCTTTGGTGTTAATTTTGCATGTTTGATTAGCAATTTTGTGAGTGTAATTGTTCTATCTCTTGGGTTCAATTTCCACATGGTATCAAATCCTTTGTAGATCAATTTATCTCTTTCCATATTGCTATTGCAGGTTCGACATCTTGACTGGGAGCATATTCTGTTGACTGAAGGGCACAATTTCTGAGCTATGGACCAATCTCAGAAGATCATCTTGACTCCATTCAATTTATTTGAGTGGAAAATTGAGATGGAGATATTGTTGAGAGAAAAAGGTCTCTATAGGGTGACTATGGCAACTGAGGCAGAGCTCAATATAGCTGCAAAGAAAATCAAATGGCACAACAGGAGGGATGAGGCCTATGATCTTTTGTGTCTGAGCATTTCAAGAGACCTCATCTTCCATCTTGATGGATTGACATTACCTAATGAAGTGTGGGAGAGGCTTGTAGAGCTTTTTGGTAAGCAAGATGAGATGAGAGGACATCAAATCAAGAATGAGCTGATCTCCTTGAGTCCTAATAGCTTGGAATCCTTGAAACTATACTTTTCCAAGTTTAAAGCCCTTGTGTAATGCCCCGGTTTTGACCCCGTTGCATTAGATATATATGATGTATATATTGTACATGAGCATGATGTGGAGCTAAAGGCCAAGGCCCCAACATTGATCGGTCATGTTATGTTTTGGATTTAAATTTGTCACCGATTGTATATCGGGGCATGCGGCATATATTATGTTGGTCATCATGTAAATATGCATCTATAATTAATTAAATGAACCCGACCAGCTATGATCGCTGCAACTAAATCGAAAGGGGCATGATTTTACCAAAGATAAGGATGTGGGGGGGAATTGTCAAACCTTGGGCCATTGAGGGAAAATACCCATGTGTCTTCTTCCCTTGCTTATTCCAACCGCTTTCATTAAGAAAGGCTGCTGGTGGTTGAGGCAGTTAATGGTTTTGGGAGTGGGGTGGCAGGACTGTCAGTCCTCACCCACACGCACACTCCACTAGCAATAAGCTCTCACACACTCTTCACTCATGCAGGCAATACCATTCTCCTCTCCACAACATTGCTGTGACTCACGCACATCCAATTTCGCGTCCCCTCCATTGCTGTGCACTCTCACGCAGAGGGATTCCTTCCTGTTTTTCGTCTTCACGCACAGGATTTTGCTGGATTTACCCATGCACTGCAATTTCGCGTCCTCCTGTAGTTGCTCACCTTCACGCACTTCCAATGGTCTGTTCGTTGTTTTCACGCACAGGAATTTTTCCTGGTTTTTACCCACGTGGTTTTTCTTTTGCGGATTGGTGAATAGTGCGGCTGTATCCTTTCCTCATGGGCTGATTCATGGGGTCTGCATTGTTTGTTGCTCACACACAGGTCGGGAGATGGTAGTTTATTTCCTAGCATGGTCTGTATATTTTTCCCGGTGATTTTGTTGCCCGGGATGGGCTGTGATTTTCCCCTGTTGGAATTGTGTTTGCTGTTGTGTTTGGGACTGTGTAATTCGCTGGGGAGTCTTTTCCTTGTTTAAGCTGTGATAGCTAATTGATTGCATATGTGCAATGGTTGGTCTCTAGACTGTGTAAGGAGCAGGGATGTTGGCTTGGTTTGCTTGATAAACCTGGTGCTGGAAACCACACAGACAGAGCTAGAGGGCTGGCCTTATTCTCCATCACCCCTGAATAGCACTGGAAGGGAATGCAGGGCCTGAGGGACTGTGTAGCAGAGAAGGGACTGATTCCTTGTGTTGGGTGTGTTTGGGTGTCTTAGAGGTCAGGCTAGTTCTGGTGTAGGTGTTCTTGGCTCTGTAATGAGCTCACCAGCTTAGCAATTTGCCTTCTCTAGCTCCTTGATGGCCTGATAAACCCAACTGTGTTGGCTTGGTTGTGTTGTGTATATCCCTAGCTATGTGTAAGCCTGTTAGTTCTGTTATTCCTTGGAGAATCATGCCCAGCTTGGGGGTGGCAGCGCTGTTGAGAGATTCAGGAGCACGCTAGCCTATGGTTGGGTGGAACGTTGCAGCGACGTAGCTGGTTGCGGATCGAGTTCATTATAAGATAAGTGATCTTGTTCATTTTACTTCTGCAACCTTATTTTCTATTAATAAAAATGATGAACAGGTTAAATGATTGCATGTGTATATGAGTGCTGATGGTTTTCGCTGTGTGTGTTAATTAAATTGCATATGTGCATGATATACTGCAACGCATTTTATTTCAGCATTCTGTTATGCAAATTTTATGCCTGTACATGTTCATGGGGCTCTTATCCCGCTGTGATTGAAGCTTGTAGTCGCGTCCTCCTTGCCGGTCGGAGGCATGGGGACGTGACAGTATGGTATCAGAGCCATAGATTGGCAACAATGGGCCTCTATGGGCCAAGAAGATGCAATGACAGAAGCATAATTGCCTTCTGCCTAGCAGCAATCAGGGATTTGAGGACAACAAGAAAATTTTAAGAATTTTTCGAAGTGCTGACAGTCAGGTCATCGGAAGGTTAGAGGTTCCGACTTTCGATGTGGCGAAAGGGCTAGCGGTTTCCCATTCGTCGTTGCGGCTGCAGAAGGGATTCGGTCACCGATTCTGCAGAAGAAGGAAAGGAACAGGCGTCCGCCGTTGCAGATGGAGAAACGATTAGGAATCCGCCGTTGCGGAAGCCAAACCGTTAAGCCGTCCGATGAAGAAAGACTGCCAACAACTGACGCGGTCAAAGAAAGACAAATTTTCAAAATTTGTCTAAGTGATGAAGTGATAATTGTTCCGCCGTTGTGGAAGAAAAAGCAGTTTCCAGTCCGCCGTTACGGAAGCCAAAGCCATTTGGCTTCCGATGTTGAAGGACTTTCGATGTTGCAGAAGAGAAAGTGGCTGATGTTCCACCGTTGTGGATGGATAAACGATTCGACGCCCGATGGAAAAGCCATCCAATTGCCAGCAATGTAGAAGAAAAATCGTGGAAATTTTCTAAGTGTCTACGGCTAATCGGAAGAAGTTTTCCTTTGGCGAGCCACCGTTGCGGAAGCCAAAGTCATTTGGCTTCCGATGCGGAAGAACTGCCGACGCCGCAAGTTGAAATTTTTCTAAGAAGACGGCCGCCAATCGGAAGAGAAAGTGGTTTCCCGTCCGCCGTTGCGGAAGCCAAAGGCATTTGCTGGCCGATGAAAAAGACAGTCGACGTCGCAAGAGGAAGTGTGCCAATCGGAAGAGAAAGCAGTTTCCCGTCCGCCGTTGCAGAAGCCAAAGTCATTTGGCTTCCGATGTGGAAAGACATCCGACAGCCGATGAGAAGTGAAAGGCAAATTCTGAGTTTTTTCCATGGGATTTCTCAGCAGATTTCGACTATTTTCAAAGGGATTTTTCAGTGAAATTTCAGGGCTGAAAAGGAGAGAAGAGGCAGCGATCTTATGCGCCAGATTGCGTGAAAATCAATAATTTACAAAAAAAAAAAAATGAGGGCGCTGCTCTCGACCCGCCCTGCAGTGGCGCAGGGAAGCCACAAGGGGGAAAGCCCCCTTGACCCCCATCGTCCCCCTCAGATAGACATTCTTTGATGAAGAAATCTTGTGTTGGGAAACTTGTTATTTTATGAATATTCCAGGAGAAGGTAAGTGATTATGATTTATATCAATGTTATGCATCTAACATTTGTGTTATTAACACGTTTGCAGAATCATAGTCACTTTCAAAGGAAGTATTCCAGGTAGTGCAGTTTGACAAGTGGTGGTTCAGTATGAGAACCCATGATGGGTATGATGCTCGGGATTCTTATGAACGAGCAGAAGATGCCATGGGAGAAAATGTCTGTAATAGAAATGATGACATTGAGTCTAATGGAAGGAGATTCCAAGAGACACGGTCAGATGTTGCAGCTACTATGAGAAGCTTGATCAAAGCCTAGGAAGAGCAGCATCAGTTGAATGCTGCTATGTTGCAGATTTTGACAGACTTGCAGAGAAAGATAGAATCTAGACGAGGTACAGCGAGACCAGAAGGCAGTAAGAGAAGTACTAGGAGAAGGAGAAGGACTTCTAGTGGATCATCTGATTCTAAAGAATCCAGTGGGGATTCCATTTCTTCTTCTCATAAAAGAAAAAGAAAGAGGCACCATAGGGATCGCACTCGAGATGAATTCAAGAAAGCTAAACCTCCTACATTTGATGGTGAGGTAAAGACTGGACAAGAGGCTGAAGCTTGGCTTCTTGGTATTAAGAAGTACTTTCAAGTGCATGATTATTCAGGAAACATGAAGGCAAGAGTTGCCATATTCAATCTGAATGGAAAAGCATCCATTTGGTAGGAACACTTTAAACAAGTAAAGAGGATCAGTGAAAGGAGACTGAAGTGGAAACAATTCAAGAATTATTTCAAGCAGAAATACCTATCTGACAAGTATTATGATGACAAGATCAAGGAGTTCCATGAGTTGAGATTGGGACAGCAGACCATGGAAGAGTATGCTAATAAGTTTTTGGAGCTATTGAGGTATGTCCGGTACATCAGAGATGAAAAAGTAAAGGTCCAACATTTTCTGAGTGGATTACCTCAGTCTTACAAAGATAGAATTGAGTTCTATGAACCTAGAACTCTTGAAGAAGTGATAATAAAGGCTAAGTATTGCTATGAGCAAAGCAAAGGTAAACCAGATTACCATAAGGCATGGAAGGACAAGAAGAACGAGAATTTTGACCAAAGGAAGAAAGGTTTCAAACCTTCTAATTTCAGGAATCAACAAAAGCAGCCATCCCAAGCTGTGAGCAAGCCAGTTGGAGTGATAAGAGAAAAGCCTAAGGATCCACAACAGAATAGAGGACCACTTCAATGTTGGAAATTTGGAGGACCCCACATGCGCAGGAATTGTCCACTCGAGAATGAGAGTGTAAGACTAGCTTATAACATTCAAGAAGCAGAAATAGTGGGTCAAGTAGCAAGGGCAATTCCTAGGATTTATGCAGCACTGGAGGACCGTCAAGCGGATCACCAGTCAACTATGGTTGAAGTAGCAGGTAAGATTGTTGAGCAATCTGTTTCTATTTTGATTGACCCTGGTTCCACGCACAGTTACATTACTCCTAGAGTAGTGGAGATTTGTGCCTTTAAGAAAGTAAAGCATAGGAAGTCTTGGTTAGTTCAGCTAGCCACTGGAACTAAGAGAAAGGTCAGTGAAGTGGTAGAGAAATGTCCATTGGTCATGAATGGATTGGCCACTTGTGTAGATATGAATGTTCTACCGCTTGGTTCCTATGATGTTCTCATTGGAATGGATTGGTTAGAAGCTCACCGGGTGAAGCTTGACTGTTACAATAAGACTTTCGAATGCATGGATGAAGAAGGAAACCTAGAAGTTGTGAAAGGCATTCCAAAGGTGATTTCAGTATGGCAGGTTTCAGCAATGCAGTTAAAGAAGTTCTGTAGGAAGGGTTGCCAGTTGTATGCAGCTCAGGTTTTGGAGGAAACAAGAGATGAAACTCCTAGGTTGGAGGACTATCAGGTGTTACAGGAATTCGGGGATGTGTTTCCTGACGAGATTCCAGGGCTTCCTCCAAAGCGGGACATTGATTTCACAATTGAACTTGTACCAGGAGCAGCACCAGTGTCCAAGGCACCCTACAGGATGAGCACACCGGAGATGCTAGAATTGAAGATGCAACTGCAAGAATTGTTGGAAAAGAAGTATATTCGGCCGAGTGTGTCTCCTTGGGGAGCACCAGTTCTGTTTGTAAAGAAGAAAGATGGTACACTTAGGTTATGTATTGATTACAGACAATTGAACAAGGTTACTGTGAAGAATAAATATTCTTTTCCTAGGATTGATGACCTCTTTGATCAAATGAGAGGAGCAAAGGTATTTTCCAAGAATGACTTAAGGTCTAGTTACCATCAGGTGAGAATCAAGGATGAAGACATTCATAAAACAACCTTTAGGACAAGGTATGGGCATTATGAGTTTGTAGTGGTACCATTTGGTCTCACAAATGCACTAGCTACATTTATGTGCCTCATGAATAGTGTCTTCAGCAGGTATTTGGATAAGTTTGTGCTTGTTTTCCTTGATGACATTCTTGTTTACTCTAAGAATGAGGAAGAGCATGAAGAGCATTTGAGACTGACATTGAGTTTGCTCAGGGAACATCAGTTGTATGCGAAACTAAGCAAGTGTGACTTCTATAGAGACAGAATTCAGTACTTGGGTCACATTATCTCAAAGGAGGGTATATCTGTGGACCCTGAAAAGATTGAAGCCATTATGAATTGTCCTACTCCAAGAAATGTGACAGATGTAAGATCTTTCATGGGACTTGCAGGATACTACAGGAGATTCATTGAAGGATTCTCCAAAGTTGCACATGCCATCACTTCTTTGCAGAAGAAGGGGATGAAGTTCGAATGGACATCGAGATGCGAAGAAAGTTTCCAGCGGTTGAAGAATCTTCTCACCAGTGCACCAGTATTGAAGATTGCGGATCCAGAGAAAGATTTTGTGGTGTGTACCGATGCATGCGGACAAGGGCTTGGAGGAGTCCTTATGCAAGACAACCACGTGATATGTTATGAGTCAAGAAAGTTGAAGGAGCATGAGAAGAACTATGCCACTCATGACCTAGAGCTTGCAGCCATAGTACATGCTCTCAAGATGTGGAGACATTACTTGATGGGCAGGAGATTTGAGCTCAGGACAGATCATTGTGGACTGAAGTACCTATTTGATCAGCCTACTCTGAATGCTAGGCAAGCAAGATGGCTGGAGTTTTTATGTGAGTTTGATTTTTAAATCAAGCACATAAAGGGAAAAGAAAACAAGGTAGCTGATGCACTCAGCAGGAAGATGCAGGAAATGCATGTGGCATCTCTTAGTGTTTGTCAACCAGATTTGAGGCAGCAGATCGCTGATCATGTTGCTGGAGATGAATTGTATGAACAGGTCAAGGACAAGTTGCAGCAGCAAAGTTTTGAGAAGAGGTATGAGGGATATAAATTGGGAGAAGATGGACTTCTCACTTTTAAAGGTAGAATTTATATTCCAAATGTAGCAGATTTGAGGAGAGTTGTTATGGATGAAATCCATCAAGCTCCATATTCTGGTCACCCAGGATATCATAAAACAATCACTACAGCTAGAAAGCAGTACTTTTGGCCAGGTATGAAAAAGGACACGGCTGAGTACATTTTGAGGTGTATGAAATGTCAACAGGTAAAGGTTGAGCATCAACATCCAGCAGGTTTGTTGCAGCCTTTGCCAGTTCCGGAATGGAAATGGGAATTTATTTCCATGGATTTTATTACAGGATTGCCAACGACTTGGAGACAACATGATTCTATCATGGTTGTGGTAGATAAGTTGACTAAGGAAGCACATTTTATACCAGTTAAGTCTACATATGAGAGTGGCGACATTGCAAAGATCTTCATGAAGGAGATATTCAAATTGCATGGATTGCCGAAGGCAATAGTTTCTGACAGAGATGTCAAGTTCACTTCCAACTTTTGGAAGGGGTTGTTTGTAGATTTGGGTACAAAGCTAAACTTCAACACAGCATACCATCCTCAAACAGATGGTCAGACAGAGAGAGTTAATCAAGTGCTGGAAGACATGCTTCGCATGTATGTAATGGACAAACCGACCAAGTGGGAAGATTACTTGCACTTGGTAGAGTTTGCTTATAACAATGGACATCAAACATCCTTGGGGATGAGTCCGTATGAAGCTTTGTATGGAAGAAGGTGTAGGACACCAGTGACCTGGGATAATCCAGTGAACAGGATTGTGATTGGTCCAGAATTGCTCAAGGAAATGGAGCAAGAGGTTGTAAAGATCAGGCAGAACCTAAAAGCAGCGCAGGATAGACAGTAAAGCTATGCATATAAGCATAGGGTGAACAGGGAGTTCAATGTTGGGGATCATGTTTACCTTAGAGTGAGGGCAAGGAAGAGTTCCTTGAAGCTTGGAAGTTGTGCCAAGTTGTCACTGAGATATTGTGGGCCGTTTGAAGTGCTTGAAAGGATAGGGCCAGTTGCATATAGAATTGCATTGCCTGCTAGCACTAGAGCTCATAATGTTTTTCATGTTTCTTTGCTTAAGAGATATGTACATGATCCTAACCATGTGATAAATTGGGATGCGATTCAGGTGGAACCCAAGGGAGAGTTCCGAATCGAACCAATACGCATCCTCGACAGGAAGGTCACAATGCTCCGGAACCGAGCCATAGGTCAGGTAAAGGTGCAATGGGAGCACTTCAGACCTGAAGAGGCTACATGGGAGCTGGAGGATGCCATGCGGTTGGCCCATCCATTTTTGTTTAATTTTGTGGAACACTGAGGCGATGCCAGTGTAGCATTTTGTTCAATTTTGTAAGCACTGAGGACAGTGCTATTGAAGGGGGAGGGGAATGTAATGCCCCGGTTTTGACCCCATTACATTAGATATATATGATGTATATATTGTATATGAGCATGGTGTGGAGCTAAAGGCCAAGGCCCCACCATTGATCGGTCATGTTATGTTTTGGATTTAAATTTGTCACTGATTGTATATCGGGGCATGCGGCATATATTATGTTGGTCATCATGTAAATATGCATCTATAATTAATTAAATGAACCCGACCAGCTATGATCGCTGCAACTAAATCGAAAGGGGCATGATTTTACCAAGGATAAGGATGTGGGGGGGAATTGTCAAACCTTGGGCCATTGAGGGAAAATACCTATGTGTCTTCTTCCCTTGCTTATTCCAACTGCTTTCATTAAGAAAGGCTGCTGGTGGTTGAGGCAGTTAATGGTTTTGGGAGTGGGGTGGCAGGACTGTCAGTCCTCACCCACACGCACACTCCACCAGCAAGAAGCTCTCACGCACTCTTCATTCACGCAGGCAATACCATTCTCCTCTCCACAACATTGCTGTGACTCACGCACATCCGATTTCGCATCCCCTCCATTGATGTGCACTCTCACGCAGAGGTATTCCTTCCCATTTTTTGTCTTCACGCATAGGATTTTGCTGGATTTACCCACGCACTGCAATTTCACGTCCTCCTGTAGTTGCTCACCTTCACGCACTTCCAATGGTCTGTTCGTTGTTTTCACGCACAGGAATTTTTCCTGGTTTTTACCCACGTGGTTTTTCTTCTACGGATTGGTGAATAGTGCGGCTGTATCCTTTCCTCACGGGTTGATTCATGGGGTCTGCATTGTTTGTTGCTCACGCACAAGTCGGGAGATGGTAGTTTATTTCCCAGCGTGGTCTGTGTATTTTTCCCGGTGATTTTGTTTCCCGGGATGGGCTATGATTTTCCCCTGTTGGAATTGTGTTTGCTGTTGTGTTTGGGACTGTGTAATTTGCCGGGGAGTCTTTTCCCTGTTTAAGCTGTGATAGCTAATTGCTTGCATACATGCAATGGCTGGTCTCTGGACTGTGTAAGGAGCAGGGATGTTGGCTTGGTTTTCTTGATAAACCTGGTGCTGGAAACCACACAGACAGAGCTAGAGGGCTGGCCTTCTTCTCCATCACCCCTGAATAGCACTGGAAGGGAATGCAGGGCCTGAGGGACTGTGTAGTAGAGAAGGGACTGATTCCTTGTTTTGGATGTGTTTGGGTGTCTTAGAGGTCAGGCTAGTTCTGGTGTAGGTGTTCTTGGCTCTGTAATGAGCTCACCAGCTTAGTAATTTGCCTTCTCTAGATCCTTGATGGCCTGATAAACCCAACTGTGTTGGCTTGGCTGTGTTGTGTATATCCCTGGCTATGTGTAAGCCTGCTAGTTCCGTTATTCCTTGGAGAATCATGCCCAGCTCGGGGGTGGCAGCGCTGTTGAGAGATTCAAGAGCACGCTGGCCTATGGTTGGGTGGAACGTTGCAGCGACGTAGTTGGTTGCGGATCGAGTTCATCATAAGATAAGTGATCTTGTTCATTTTACTTCTGCAACCTTATTTTCTGTTAATAAAAATGATGAACAGGTTAAATGATTGCATGCGTATATGAGTGCTGATGGTTTTCGCTGTGTGTGTTGATTAAATTGCATATGTGCATGATATACTGCAATGCATTTTATTTCAGCATTTTGTTATGCAAATTTTATGCTTGTACATGTTCATGGGGCTCTTAGCCTACTGTGATTGAAGCTTGTAGTCGCGTCCTCCTTGCCGGTCGGAGGCATGGGGACATGACACCTTGTTTTGCAGCTAAAATAGTGTGGGATCGAAAAGAAGGAAGATAAACTAGTTTTGTCCATACTTTCTAATATTGGCCCTGACTATTCAGTGTTTGTTTTGACCTTCCATGCCACCAAGTTGATAGCTCGAGCTTGGAAGATGCCTAAGCTTGCAAAGTTCATGCAATCCCTCAAACAAGAACAAGATAAGTTGGTGATGATGGACACCATCAAACCTTCCAAAGACCAAGATTTGGTTGCTGGAGATTCAAGGGTGGATTCAAAAAGAAAGAAAAAAGCTAAAAATCCACCTGAGCAAAAGAGAGACAAGAACAAGTCTCAAGAGGAGCCCCAAGGTTCCAAGAAGAACTCTCAGAAGAAGAAAAACAAAGGAGAAATGAGAAAGTATGCATACAATAGTAAGGGCTATCATCCTAAGAGCTCTTATATGAAGAAGCAAATTGACATGTTGACCCAACTCCTAGAGAAGAATAACATCTCCCTTCCTGATTGCTCAAAGAAGAGGGAAGGAGGATCAAATTCAGAGGACAGAGAGAGAGTACATGCCTTGGTTGCTGGCGCATCAAGCTCACCTAACTTCATCATAGACTTTGGAGCTTCTAGACATATGGTTTTGACAAAAGAGGCATTCTTCTCTCTTGACATGTTGAAAGATCCACCAATAGTTTTGGGAGATGACTCTGTCACTGACAGTTTGGGGAAGGGAAGGATTGGTCTTGACCATTGTAAGTTCAATAATGTGTTGTATGTTCCAGGTCTTGCCTCTAATCTCTTGTCAGTGTATCAGATGACTCACACTGGGTCTCCAAAGAAGGTCATCTTCTCCCCTGATGATGTTGAAATCACAGAGATTTCGAATGGTAAAGTCATAGCAAAAGGTGTTGTTTATCACTCTTCGAAGGTATACATGTTTTCCCATTTTCTACCCTACTCAAACCCCTGTGCTCTTTCGATTCATGCTAATGAGGCAAGCAAGCTTTGGCATGAAATATTTGGCCATATTAACTACAAGTATTTTTCTAATTTGAGTGAAAAAGATATGGTCATAGGGTTACCAAAGAAGTTTTCTAAGGGAGTCTGTTAAGGTTGTATCCTAGGAAAACACCCAGAGCACAAATATGAGAGAGCTAGTCATGAGAGAACCTCTTCACCTCTTGAGTTGATCCACAGTGAAATTATTGGTCCATTCCCTCATATGTCCATGATTCAAGCCAAATATGCATTGACCTTCATAGATGAATTTTCCAGGTATTGTTGGGTTCACTTCCTAAAGAATAAGTCTAAATTTTTTGACCTCTTCAAAGTCTTTAAAGCCTTGGTCGAAAACTAGTCTGGGAGGAAACTCAAGATCCTCAGATCTGACAATGGTGGTGATTATGTCAAGTCTGAGTTCATTGAATATTGTAAAGATGCAGGTATTCAGATGCAACATTCAATCCATTACGCACCACAAAAAAATGGTGTTGCTGAGAGAAAGAACAGGTCACTGAAGGAGATGGAAACCTGCATGATGGAGGCTAAGACTTTGCCACCAAAGTTTTGGGCCGAGGCTATAAAATATGCATCCTACATCCAAAATAGGGTGCCTCATAAGCAGCTTGATAGTATGACTCCTTTCGAAGCTTGGAGTGGGCACAAGCTAGATGTGACCCATTTCAGGATTTTTGGCTCAAAGGCTTGGGCTAGAATTCCAACTGAAAAGAGGAAGGCTTTGCAGCCCCAAAGCCAAGAGTGCCTATTTGTTGGTTATTCTAAAGATTCAAAAGGGTACAAGCTGATCAAATTGAGCACTAACAAATCTTTCATTGAAATAAGTGTTTAGTTCCAAGAAGATCCTTTAGCAGCAGTTGAAGTTGGAGAGTCCTCTTCACCACCATAACCATTGATTGTAAGTGAAGAGACTAATGAGTTTGTTGATTATGATATGTATTATAATGATAATTTAATTGTATATCCTAATATTCCTATAAGACCAAAATGGGCAGCAAATACCATTCATGCATCTGGGGAACTAGCTGGAAATCCTAATGACACTAGGAGGACTAGATCTCAATTTGAGAGTGCCCTTTGTGTGAAAGATCCCCTACTTGCTGAGAAGTGCTATATAATGGTTGAATCAGACCCACAAACATATGAAGATGCAAGACATGATCCAAGATGTCAAACAACCATGAAATAAGAATTCAGCTCGCTCCAGAAGAACAACATTTGGGAACTGGTTGATCTCCCCCCAGGGAGGAAGCTAGTTCAATGTAAGTGGGTTTTCAAGACTAAGTTTGCTGCTGATGGTTCACCTTTGAAATATAAGGAAAGATTTGTATCCAAGGGCTACTAATAAGTACATGGTATTTACTACAATGAAACCTTTGCACCAGTGTAAAATATGGACTCCATGAGGATAGCTTTAGCCATTGCAGCTTCGAAGCAGTGGGAGGTACATCACATGGATGTGAAGTGTGCTTTCCTAAATGGAGATCTCACTGAGGAGATTTACATGCAGCAACCTGAAGGGTTATTTGTTTCTAATCCATCTTTAGTGTGTAGATTAAAGAAATCATTGTATGGGCTCAAGCAAGCCCCCAGGGCTTGGTATGCCAAGATTGATGGATTTTTGCTATCACTGAGTTTTGTTCGATGCAAGTCTGATCCTAATGTCTATTTGAAGCTGATTCATGGTTCTTTGATGATTATTGTCTTGTATATGGATGACCTTCTGATTACAGGAAGTTAAAAGAAAGAGATTGCCTCCTTAAAGGATGCAATGAACCATGCATTTTCTATGATAGATTTGGGATTGTTGAGCCAATTCTTGGGTCTCAAAATTGCTCAATCCCAACATGGAATCAAAGTAGATCAGTCCAAGTATGCCTTATATTTGCTGAACAAGTTCAACATGAAATATTGCAAGCCAAGCAAGACTCCTTTTTTTTCAGGATTTAAGCTTGAAGAAGCAGGTTCTTTTCCTATGGTAAATAATACACTGTATAGGCAGTTGATTAGGTGTTTGCTTTATCTTACACACACTCGACTTGACTTATCTTATGCAGTTAGTGTGGCTTTGAGATACATGGATTAGTCTCATGAGATCCACTAGAGGGCAGCCAAAATGATCCTAAACTTTGTTCAAGGAACAAGAACTCATGTGATCTTTTAGTTGGTCAAGTTAATATCTGCCACGTCACTATTGGGGACATCTTCAACATTTTCTTTGATCAAGCATAACTTCATCATCCAGAATCAGTTGTCAGTTCCGTTTTTTTTTAAACCACATATTTTTTCGATATATTTGCATCTAGACAGTTAGTTTCTGTTATTTCAGCCATTATTTTATGGTATGGACGCCCCTTGTGATATTATACTTACAATTTCTAACTATTTCCCATGGGAATCTCGTATGGAGGATGTTCTACGAAGTAGGGGACTTTTCAGGATAACCTCAAGGAAAGAAATATAACCCACCGATGATGATAAGAAAATTAAATGGACAAATAGATGTGATGAAGCTCATGGATTGATTGGGATGTCCATCTCTACTGATTTGCGAATCCACATATTTGGAATCGATGAACCTGATATAGCTTGGGAAAAGTTGGAATTTGTTTTTGGTAAACACAATGAAATTCAGGGTCATCAACTTGAGAATGAGTTGCTTTCCTTGAATCTAAATGATTTTTCATGCATTCAAGACTATTTATCTAAGTATAAAACTCTTAGACTCTTATGTGCAGAATGCAAGATTAAGAAAGAAGACAAACAATGTATTTATCATATTCTTTCCAAACTTGGACCTGCATATTCTATTTTTGTATCTACATTCTACTCCATGAAACAATCATTGACTGCAGCTAGCTATCAAGAGCCTAGTCTTAAATCCTTTTGTGATTCCTTAATTATAGAGAAAGATAAGATCATTCCCCTTGGAATAATTAACAATGCAGATTAATATGGGAAAGCTTTATTGTCCCAACAGAAAGACAAGCCCAAGCCTCCCAAGAAAAAGAATTTTCGCAATAATAATCCAAACAACAAGGGTCCCAAACCCTCTCAGTCAGCTCCTTCTTTAAAAAATGACAAAGGATCCAAGCCAAAAGGAAAGAAGACTGAGCGTCATTGCAATTTTTGTGGGAAAGATAATCATGATGAATCTAAGTGTTTCAAGAAGATGGTAGCCTTGGAAGCAGCAATGAAGAAGCACCACATCAGCCTAGATTCGTCTTCAGAATCTAACTCTCATGGACATGCACTTTGTGCTTCTGGTTACTCTTATACTGCATCTTCTTCTTCTACTTCAAATGAATGGCTCATTGATTTTGGAGCATCTTATCATATGGCTAAGGATCAAGCCATCTTTTCTACTATGCATGATTGTAACACCAAACAAATATTTGTTGGTGATGATAGATCTCTAAGTGTTGTAGGATCTGGAACAGTTCCACTAGAAAATGGTCATTTCATTGATGTACTATGTGTTCCAAAAATTTCCTACAGTTTGTTATCAGTCTATCAAATTACTCACTCAGGTGAAGGTAAAACTGTGACGTTTACACGTCACCAAGTTGTAATCAAGGATTTTAAAAATCCTCAAAATGTCTTTGCTACTGGAACTGTTGATGATATTACCAGGTTGTACAAATTTAACAACTTTGGGTCATCACCTTTCCTTCAGTTTTTGTTGCTCATAGTGATAACTTGAGCAAAATTTGGCATGAGCGATTTGGTCACTTAAATTACCGCTCATTGCAACAACTATGTAAAGACAATATGGTGACTGGTATTCCGATGGTATCTTGCAAGGATGGTGTTTGTTCCAGTTGTGTACTCGAAAAACATCATCGAGACAGTTTTGACAAACGTGCCTCTTGGCACGCCTCGGTTCCCTTGGAGCTTCTGCATAGTGAGTTTTTTGATCCTCTTCCATCTGCTTCCTTTTTTGGTTTCAAATATTTCTTAACTTTCATTGATGACTACTCCAAACGCACTTGGGTTTACTTCCTAAAACTTAAGAGAGAATTATTTAACATGTTCTTGGCCTACAAGGCCCTTTTTGAAAAACAATCTGGTCATCAAATTATTAAGTTAAGATCTGACAATGTAAGAGAATATGTTAGCAACAAGTTCATTACTTTCTGCACTGACCAAGGAATCCAACAACAACACAATGTTCCATATACACCACAACAAAATGGTGTAGCTAAACGGAAGAACCACACTTTAAAAGAAATGGCTAATTGTATGATCCAATCTAAGGGACTAAGTCTTCAATATTGGGCTGAGGCCATAAATTGTGCAAATTACATAGTTAATCACACACCCACTAACGTTTTACAAGGTATAACATCGGAAGAAGCATGGAGTAAAATTAAACTAGATGTAAGTCACTTTTGTGTGTTTGGTTGTGAAGCATGGGCTCACATTCCAGATGAAAAACGGAAAGCATTGCAGCCTAAAAGTGAAAAGTGCATATTTGTTGGATATTCAGAAGATGTAAAAGGTTATAGACTTCTTCAGCCACATTCTCATGATATAATTATTACAAGAGATGTTAAATTTGATGAAAATATCTTGTCCTGCGAGCCTAACTTGGAGGGTGTGCCATCTTTGGCCTGCGATCCTGATTCGGGGATTGTGCCTTCTTCTTCTTCTTCTTCTTCCAACTTCCTTGAAAGGTTTCCAACTCCAATTTCTGATGATGACAGTGAGGATGAAAATACATCTCCACTTGCTCATGTTCCTCAAATTGCACTAGTAGTCATACTTCCTTGATGGGTCCATTCAACATGTGAAGCAGTTGGGGATCTTACCGGTGATCCTAGATATCAACGTTGAACACGTTCTCAGTTTTAGCGAGCCTTTTCTCTTTTGTCTCAAGTTTCCAAGAATCATGATCCAGAAACTTTTGCAGAAGCTTCAAGAGATCCAGATTGGGATGTAGCTATGGATGAAGAATATCGTTCCTTAATGGCGAATGATACTTGGGATATTGTTACTCTTCCAAAAGGAAGAAAACTTGTCATATGTAAATGGGTCTACAGAACTAAGTATGCATTAGATGGAAGTGTTGAAAGACTTAAGGCAAGGTTAGTTTCCAAAGGTTTTTCCCAAGTTGAAGGGATTGACTACAGTGAAACCTTTGCTCCTGTCACAAAAATGAATTCCATCTGCCTTGTTCTTTCCCTTACAGCCTTACATAACTAGGAATTCCATCAAATGGATGTCAAGTCTGCCTTTTTACATGGTGATTTACAGGAGGAAATTTACATGGAACAACCTCCTAGATATGTTTAGGATAAATCTAGCCTTGTCTGTCTCCTTAAGAAATCCTTATATGGCCTTAAGCAAGCTCCTAGAGCTTGGTATGCCAAAATGGATAACTTTCTCCTTGACACTGGTTTTTCTAGATGCCATTCTGACCCCAATGTCTATACTAAGAAAGTAGGAAACCATCTCATCATACTTTTTCTTTATGTTGATGATCTTATCCTTACTGATGGTGACCCTAACCTTATAACCCATGTGAAATCCAGTCTTAAGCAAAATTTTGAAATGTTAGACTTAGGACATTTTCATTATTTTCTTAGTTTCCAAGTATTGCAAACCAAAGAAGGAATCTTTCTTTCCCAGGCTAAGTATGCTTATGACCTTCTTCATTGCTTCCACATGGAAGATTGTAAACCAGCCCCTTCTCCCTTCCAGTCTGGAGTCAAACTTTCTGCCACTTAGACTTCCCCTGAAGTAGATGCCACCTTGTATCATCAACTTGTTGGTATTCTTTTATTCTTGACTCATTCTTGTCCTGACCTTTCCTTTTCCATTGGTCATTATGCCCGTTATATGCAAACACCTCATGAAAGTCACTGGAAAGCAGCAAAAAGAATACTTCGATATATTCGAGGTACAATTCAATTTGGGATTCATTACAGTACAGGGGGGAAACCTTTGTTGCTTTGTTTCACTGATTCAGATTGGGCCGGCAATCCTGATGATCGAAAGTCTACTACAGGTTATGTTTGTAGTCTGGGATCTGGACCTGTCACTTGGGATTGTAAGAAACAACAAGCTCTTGCTCTTTCTTCAGCGGAAGTAGAATATCGAGCCGTGGTTAATGCCAGTCAGGAAGCTTTATGGCTTCGACAGGTCCTTTCAAGGTTTGGATTTGAGTAGCGTCAGCCTACTCCACTTTGGTATGACAATCAAAGTGCCATAAAGCTTGCCAAAGATCCAATTCTACATCAGCGTAGCAAACACATTGAGCTACACATGCACTTCATCAGAAATCTTGTTCATGATCATGTTATTGAAGTGCTCTATTTCCCTACAGATGATCAAGTTGGAGACATCTTCACCAAGTCTCTTACAGAAGCGAAGTTTTCTAAACTTCGGTCTATGTTAGGAGTTCAGGAATGTGTCCTTAAGGGGGGATAGGATCTAATTCCTCCTTCCTTCTCCTAATAGTGTCACTTTTGTAAATCCTTCAATCCTATCCCAAGTTGTTCTTAAGGGGGGATGTTAGGATATTTAGACACTTAGGAGTTAGTTAAGATAAACTTGTGTAATATATCCGTTAGGTAAAAGTGTGTATCTTTAGTATGCATTTGTAAATATTCTAATCCGATGATCACGATATGTTCTAGACATAGAGTGATCCGACGGTTCAACTACTCTTAGATCATACCTACCATTGATATGTGACTTAATACCTGATTTTTCTATGATCTCTATTTAAAGAGCATAGAGGGTCCTTGGCTAGTTGATCGATTATGAGAAGCTCATGTAACTTTCTTTCTTTTGCATAATAAATTGCTCCAAGTAGCTATTTGGTTGGGGCTGTGGACTATTTCCCTCTCGAGGGTTTTAACCACATGACAAACATTGGTGTATTGATCTATGATTCATTTGTGTAAAGTGGTTTCTCTTGGTGTTCGGTCCTTTGGGAGTACCCTGTGTACCCGAACACCCCCAGGGGTTGGTATGCCAAGATTGATGGCTTTTTGCTATCACTGAGTTTTGTTCGATGCAAGTCTGATCCTTATGTCTATTTGAAGCTGATTCATGGTTCTTTGATGATTATTTTCTTGTATATGGATGACCTTCTGATTATAGGAAGTTAAAAGAAAGAGATTGACTCCTTGAAGGATGCAATGAACCATGCATTTTGTATGACATATTTGGGATTGTTGAGCCAATTCTTGGGTCTCAAAATTGCTCAATCCCAACATGGAATCAAAGTACATCAGTCCAAGTATGCCTTAGATTTGCTGAACAAGTTCAACATGAAATATTGCAAGCCAAGTAAGACTCCTTTCCTTTCAGGAGTTAAGCTTGAAGAAGCAGGTTCTTCTCCTATGGTAAATAATACACTGTATAGGCAGTTGATTGGGTTTTTTCTTTATCTTACACACAATCGACTTGACTTATCTTATGCAATTAGTGTAGCTTTGAGATACATGGATTAGCCTCATGAGATCCACTGGAGGGAAGCCAAAATGATCCTAAACTTTGTTCAAGGAACAAGAACTCATGTGATCTTCTACAAAGCAAAATCTGATCTTGATTTGATTGGGTTTACTGACAGTGATTGGGTAGGTGACAACATAGATCGAAAGTCTTCATAAAGATATGTGTTCATGCTTGTAGAAGAGCCAATCAGTTGGTCAAGCAAGAAGCAGAGTGCCATAGCACTCCATCTACAAAAGTAGACTATAGAGGAGTTGTAAATGCAACAACTCAATGTTTGTGGTTGCAGGGAATACTTGGAGAATGTGGCTTTGAATAAGAGTTTTCAACTATTATCTACTGTGATAATCAAAGCACCATTTGAATCTATAATGATCTAGTTCAGAGACAGTGAACCAAGCACATTGAGATCCATATGCACTGCATCAGACAACTTGTGCATGATGGTACCATTCATCTACTCTTCTGTGCATCTTCAGAAGAAGTAGCAGACATCTTCACCAAATTTTTTTCTGAGAAGATATTCAGCAATCTCAAATCACTGTTGAGGATTGCTGATCATGATGTGAAGCATGATTGATGACAAGATTTCCAAATTTTTTTTTCATGTCCATGTTTCAGGGAGGATGACTTCCTAATGTTGTATGACACTCGCAATGGCCATTTGTGAACTTGTGTGACTATTGCAAGCTTGGCATTGGGGTTAACTTGGTGATCGAGAGGTCATTTCTTGGAATCCATGGCTTGTGTGTTGTTCTCTATATCCCCTTAAAGGTCGGGGGACTAGGAGGAAGGAGAGTAATCCTAGTGTAGTAGGGTGGTCGAGCAAGAAGTAGGTCGACATTTGAACAAGACTTGAATCGAATCTAGAACATCATGGCATTCAACAACATGTAGGTAGACGGATCGATCTACGAAACAAGTTCCTTGTTGTGTATTTTACTTGTCAATTAGTTTGATGAATTTGTCTTGCAAGAAGGTTATATTATAGGATTTGTTGGGGTTATGATGCAGTTATTTTGTTTCACTAGCACTATCTAGTAAGCAGCAAAATCCAAGAGGTTTCCACATAATTCTTTAGGTTGGAATGATGCATTTTCCAAGGTGTGATACACTTAAAAAAGTGCTACCGTTGAAGCAGATGTTAAGTTTTTTTATGAATAATAAGGTGTGATGCACTTCATCCATGAAATGTAGAACAATTGGTGGTGGGGTATGGTTAAGACACCCCCCTAAGATGAAAGTTTGTTGGTTCTAATCCCACGGATACCAAAAACTCCAACCATGATAAGGGTTGGTGCAGTCTAGGCCAAGTGGAATCCTCGGGTGATTTTGACGACTTGGATCCCCCTGGTTCGTGGTAACTTTGCCAATGGAAAACCTACTAGTCAGGGGGGTTCCACTTCAAAAAAATGTGTGATGGAATTCAAAAAGTGCTACCGTTGTTGCATTTTACTCACCAAAAATAATCATCATTAGTTTGCACTCACTCCTAAGAAGAACACAAATTTTATCATTCTAAAAGGGATTTGGAAAACCATTATCAATAAAACACAATGTTATAGTTTCAATTTATTTACTTGAATGCTTTTGTTCATTGGGATTTCAAAACACCCACTCCGCTTAGGGGTCGGTGCGGGATGGTATTTATTTACGACCGACTTTTATTTTAAATTTTTACTTTAAAAAAATTAGGTTTTAATTGTAATTGAGACATAACACTAAAATGAATATCACCTTTTTGTTGCAGCTGCAACTGTTTTCCCCAAATTTCTTAAATTTTGGTCCCCTCCTCATGATTTAGCATTGTTTTTAATCGTTTGGATCCTTGAACCTTTTGGTCGTGCTTTAATTTTGGATGGTTTTTTGAAGATTACCTTTCGTCCTGGTTTTCAGAAATTGCTCGTGTTTGGAATTGTTGTAGATCACAGTTTTTAGAGTTTGTTTGCTGAGTTGAAAATGGATCGATCCTTTTGTCCCTTGCAAAAAACTGTTCCATAGGCGAGACAGTTTCAATCGCTACCAAATTTAAAGTTTTGTCACTTAGATCAGAGGCTGTTGTCCTTTTTTGCTTCCGCCATTGCGGTTCCCAAAGTAGCTAAGCACCCGAAGTGTAAAACGCTCCGCTCTCCGATGCGTGTCGCATGGCTATAACCTTTTGATATTCCGCCGTTGCGGCTCTCAAACCGACTAGTTACCCGAAGTCTAAAGCGCTCCGCCCTCCGATGATAGTCGCATGTCCGTAGTCTTTTCTCTTCCGCCGTTGCAGCTGTGAAAAGATTTCATCTTCCCATGTCGACATCCTTCCGGCTTTCGATTGAGGAATTTCCCGCCCGTATCTTAGGTCTTATCTTTCCCGACCCCGATAGGATTAATTGGTTTCGCAGTGCCCGTAACTTTTTCCGGTGTGAGTTTTTATTTTATTTTTTAGCCATCGAGGAGTTTTTAGTTTTCCGTCGTGGATGATGTCTGTCGAGCATGTAGGTGGACGAGGTAGTGGTGTCGGCATTTGTTAAAATTCTCAGATCAAGTGGTGCACCTGGCCATTTCTTGTGGATTAGTCGTTTGGTTGTTTTCATTTGGCGTTTTGTTTTAGAATGCAATCCCGGTGAATGATGCACATAGATTAACTGTAGGAAGATCCAAAATACTTTTCACATTGCCGTGGTGCGAAGGCACAGATAGGAGGCAAGATCTCAAGGGGAATAGACAAAGTAAAAGACAAAATTAAAAGCAACAAAGGTGCAGCTCTGAAAGGTCCGTCAGTTATTCAGCTGATCATGAGCATGCACGGAAAAGATGAAAAGAGGGATGTGAAACGTTCGAAGAACAAAAAAGTCACACGTTTGGGGGGAACCCAAGCGGTCTACTGTTTTGTTTAAATATTTGAAAATGAGAAGTGACAAGGGGCTTTTCCCAGGGGAAAACTCGTAACTTAATGCTTGTAAGAGGAACTATTTCGTTTTACAACCAGAGACTGCAAATTTTGACTGTTGGAGGAAGTGCTATGTGGAATGTATCAATGTGATTAAACGAGCGATGTTGAATGTGAACTATTTTGTTTTCAGCTGTGTCTCATTAGCTGTAAGAGTATTCTAATTTCCTGAACCTATGTTCTTGTCTGAATGTTCTTCAGCACCTTTATGATGTTTTTCCACTATGAGTAATGGGAGTTTTTTTTTTAACTGTTGATGAGCTATCTTATCATATATACTTTATTCATGTTTATATGTTTGGTTATAAGAATAGCTATCTGTGATTTTCCATAACACATGAACAGGGTGCATTACTCATGAATTAATACCCAGTTCTCTAGAGATAGTTTAGTTAGTATTTATTTTCTTGCATATATGCGATTTGGATGCTTGTGAGTTCTAAGACGAGAGGTAAGAACCTGCGCATCACATTGTGACTACTCTCTGCATCTTTATCACCCTGCATTGTTAATTAGGTATGTACATATCATACTTTAAGTAAAAAATACAAAACATACGGTGGACCGGGCCGCAACCGGTAAACCCTTTTGTTACTTGACCTACGGTAGCCGGACCGCAAACCGGACAAATTCCCTATACCAAACAGTCACGGACTAGTTGGGAATGTTGACTGGGTAGAATAGCTTGTTGTTGTTTCCCGCGAATTTCCAGGCCTCAACAGTTTTCTGGTGCTAGAAGGAGGGTCGCCAGTGCATGGGTGGCCGAGGAAACCCGTTTTCCCAAGATTATTCCACCGGTAACAGTTCTGAAAGCAGTGGGATTCATAATCCAATTCCAGAAGAAAGGAGAAAAGAACATTTGTTTTCTGTTGACAACGAGGTTGTTAATAATATGAGAAGACACACCAGGGCATATGTGAAGAAGATTGGAGGATTTCCAATCATCCCTGAATTTCCCAGAAGAGAATATAAAAGAAAAGATCATCCTATATTGGAAGACTCAGTGCTGGTTGGGGATTGGGAAGAACTTGTAGAAATAGCCTTACAGGCAGTTGTACTACCTTTGAATCAAGAAGGCCCATATACTCCTCACAGTTCTCCTACTCACACTCCTGTTTGCTCACCTCCTCACTCTCCACCCAGACTCATGGCAAACGCCAATCCACCACCGAACGTCAATCCACCACCTAATCCACCAAATCCACCACCTGCCTGGAGAGCCAGATCACCTTTAAACCTGACACCCCCGTTACATGATCTACCTCAACCTTTTGACAAAATGTTGCCCAAGTTTGACCCAAGTGAGAGGATATTAGTAGATGACCACCTACAAAGTTTTTACTTGGCAATAGAAGGATTAAGGGTCAGGGAGTATGAAGATGTAGTCTGCAGACTGTTCCTGCATACCCTTAAAGGAGCTACAGCATCATGGTACTTCGGGTTTCCTGCAAACTCTATCCTTGATTGGGATACCTTCGGAAGAATTTTCAGAAGTAAGTATGTGAATCAAAAGACTCATGCAGACCTCATGAAAGGACTATGCGCCTTGAAGAAAGAGAGAAAGGAAAAGGTGCACAGTTTCACCCAAAGGTTCACAGCATATGTCAAGAATTTTTCTGAAGCAGATAAACCTTCGGACAAGGTCCTGATTGAATATTATACTTCAGCTTTAGGCCCTGAGTTGGCCATGTTTGCCAAAATAAGGGCCAAGCCTACTTTGGCAGAAACCTATGAAGAGGTGGAAATAGTGGAGGCTGAAAGAGAAAGTATCGAAGATTATCCCGAACAGTCAGGAGAGAAAGGTGTGGGAAGGAAAGCCTTATTGTTTACTAAGCCTAAGGAAGAGAAATCGCCAGATTTTGAAAATATGGCAAAAATGATGCAGAAGCTTTCCAACAAAATCATTGACTTGGAGAAAGAGAAGGAAACACAAAAGTTCTATAAGCCCTATTATAAGAAAAGAGAGGATAACAATCAGTCTCAACCTCCTCCACACAATTCTGCATCTATGAATTTAACAGAGGTAGGCATGGACAATTTTTGCACTTTCCATCAACAACCACACTCTAAAAAGAATTGTCCTAAATGGATAAACTCAGTGATGTTGGTTATGAATCAGATGTTGGACTCGAAGTTAACAGAAGATGGAGATGAAGAAAGAAAAGAGAGTACCACTTCAACGAAGGAACAAGAAGAGGAAACCATGGTTCTGTGGAATTCTATTTCGTTATTTGATATTGAAGAGGAAAATAATCAGAGAAAGGACGTCATGGAAACCAACATTACAACAAGGAGCCAAGGGGCGGTTAAAGAAGACAGTCTCATACTCCCAAAAATCAAAAGGCTACAGAAAAATGTTAAGAAGTTTCAAAATAATTCTGCAATTGATAAAATTCCCGAATTCACCATTACCAGCCAAGATCCTAGGCAGAATGATGCGCTGTCCAAGCCTGATGAAGAAAAGATGAATATTGGTAAACTGCACCCCATTGAACCACAGATGGATTATGATATCGTGGAGGACATAAAGAAGATAAAGGCAAACGTTTCGCTGTTTGAAATGTGTAAAGTGCCGCAGCAAAAGGAAAGATTATTGAAAGTGCTTGAAGCATTAGATGAGAGGCTTCCCGCTGAAAATCGGCCTAAAGAGGAAGAAGAAATCAGAGAAACCAGCATTGGAGGTAAGTCTAAGAGAAAACATCCACCTTTCCTCCTCACTTTTGAAATTTTCAATCACAATGTACATAATTGCCTAGTAGACTCAAGGGCGTCGGTTAACGTCATGCCAATATCAGTCTACAGAAAGATAAATGGGAAGCTTAAGCCATCCACGTGGAGGGTGGTTCAGTTGGACAGAACGGATGTAAAGGTAATTGGTGAGATGGAGGATGTCTTAGTCCGCCTGGCATCGAATAATAAAGTGTGCCAAGTCATTAATATTGTGGTGGCTGATATACCAGATGCGTACGGTCTTGTTCTGAGCAGAGATTGGTCGGCCAAACTAAATGGATATTTTTCCTCAGATTGGTCGCATCTGTGGCTGCCATATAAAGGAATTCTGAACCAAATTAAGATTTTGAGGGAGCCTCACATGAAATACAACGTTACTCGACTTGAGGAGAAGAATGAACCGGTGGATTCTGTGTTGGGAAATTATTTTATTGAGTTGGAGCCAATAAATTACCAAGCAGAAGAAGCCAGCAACACATCAGACACCCAGCCTGATCCCCTTCGATTCTCACAGGCTGATGAAATCGACTGTAACATAGTAAAATTAGCAGTAGGAATAGACTCTCATGCAGTAGTTAGCGATTTTTGGACTTTGTTTTTTGATGGCTCTAAGACGTTAGAAGGGTCAAGGGCCGGATGTGTCCTGATTGACCCCAAGAATAATAAACATTTTCTTTCCTGTAGATTAGAGTTTGAATGTACGAATAATACGGCTGAGTATGAAGCATTGGTGCAAGGTTTGAAGAAAGAAATCGAATTAAAGGTAAGTAATCTAAAAGTTTTTGGAGATTCTGAAATAATTGTTAAACAGATCCGGAATCAAATACATTGTGTTTCCCCTCACCTGAAATCTTATCAAAATGAGGTATGGGATCTGCTCAAATGTTTGAGCGCATTTAATATTGTTTCAATTCCCAGACTTAAAAATGCAGCAGCTGACTTGTTGGCCACATCAGCCGCTAGGCTTGTACCTACTAATAATCGATGCTCTGTTGAATTGCTTTTTAGGCCCTTGGTTCCTGACATGATCACCAACTTACGAGTATTCGATGATGATCAGGAAATTATAGAGTGCTTAACGAATGAAGAGGTATTTAAAGGAGCAATTATAGACGATGAAGAACATCAGGCCGAGCTGAAGTATGATAATTTCATCCCTAAAGGAGCCAGAACGTTAGAAAGAATGTTTGATTTAAATGAAAAGTTCAGAAGACCAACCAATGTGAAGACTCACAGCTCATCTCTACAGTTCGAGATGATAAATTTAGGGACTAAGACGAATCCTAAATATGTGAATCTTGGCAAATGTTGTTCACCAGTAGAAAGAGATAAGTTCGTCAGTATGTTTAAACAATATAAAGATGTTTTCTCCTGGACATACAAAGATTTGAAGACATATGACACCAGCATCATCAAGCGTGTTATCTTCATCAAAGCTGGCATCAAGCCGTATCAGCAACCTTTAAGAAAAATGCACCCAAAATTACAACCGCTGATCCAGAGTGAAGTCAAGAAATTGTTGGATGCTAGAATCATTTTTAAGGTCAGACACTCTGAGTGGGTCTCAAATCTGGTGCCATTAAGGAAAAAATCTAGAGAAATCAGGCTGTGCATGGATTTTAGGAATTTAAACCGTGCTTCAGACAGAGATAACTATCCTGTTCCACCCATGGAGCAACTGCTACAAATGGTCTCAGGGTCTAAACTATTTTCTTTACTAGATGGATTCTCGGGCTACAATCAAGTATTAGTAGTTGAAGAAGACAGGTTGAAGATGACATTCAGGACCAAATGGGGAACTTTCGCTTATAGAAGAATGCCCTTTGGGCTTATAAACGCTGGAGTCACATTCCAGAGGGCTATGGACATAGCCTTCTGCGGTTTGATTGGACGTAGTGTGGTGATATACCTCGATGATATTACAATATTCTCAAAGAAGAGAGGAGAACACACGTTCCATCTAAGGCAGATTTTTGAACGCTGTCAGAAATATGGCATCTCACTCAATCCCAAAAAATGTGTGTTTGCTGTTGCGGAGGGTAAGCTTCTTGGTCACATAGTTTCAAAGAAGGGAATCTCTATCGATCCAGAAAGTATCAAGGCCATTGAATAGATTCCCTTGCCCCATAATAAAAAAGGGATGCAATCCTTTATGGGAACAATTAACTTCGTGTGAATATTTGTGCCTGATTTCGCTCAGATTGTCAAGCCTCTGCAGCAGATGGTGAAGCAAAATGCACAATTCAAGCGGACTGAGATTGAGAAGAATGCATTCAGCAAAATCAAAACTGCTGTTGCACACTCACCCTCCCTGAAAAGCCCAGATTTCGACAAAGATTTTATTCTGTATACCTTCGCATTCGATGATTCGCTAGCAGTTGTGCTTACCCAAAAGGAAGAGGGGGGGGATGAATTCCCAATATCTTTCATGAGCATTGGTCTACAAGGGGCCGAATTAAATTACCCAGCCATTGATAAACAAGATTACGCAATATTCAAAGCAGTGAAACAATTCAGGCCTTATATATTAAAAAATCGAACCAAGGTGATCGTCCCATACCCAGCTGTAAGGTCCCTTTTTGTACAGAAGGAGTTAGGAGAAAGAGGGGGAAATTGGGTAACAGCTCTTCAAGAGTATGACCTCGAATTCAAGCCAGCTTCTATAGTTAAATGGCAGGGACTATGCAAACTGATGACTGAAAATGGGAACAATGACGAACACGCCTGGGAAGACGAGGCTGAATTACATTTGATGGATGTATGTCCTTTGTTCACAGCTCTTGATTCTTGGTATAGGGACCTCGTGCATTACCTGCAGGTAGGACTATTGCCAAAACATTGGAATTCCAAGCAAAGAAGAGCGCTGCATCTTAAATCAGCTTCCTATCAAATTGTTGAAGGAATATTATTTAGAAAAAATTACGACGGAGTTCTTCTTAGATGCCTAGAGAAAGAATATGTGAAGAAAGTAATGACGGATTTGCATGATGGGCCTGCTGGGGGACATTATTCAGGAGATACTACAGCGCACAAAATTCTCAGAGCCGGTTACTATTGGCCTACGCTCTTCAAAGATGTACACGCACATGTCAGGAGGTGTGATATTTTCCAAAGGTGTAGTGGGAGACAACCCAAAGCAGACGCACCCCTAAATCCGGTGATGATCACGAAGCCATTCGAGCAATGGGGGTTGGATATTATTGGAGAAATAAAACCGAATCCCTCCCTACAACACAAGTACATTCTGACCGCGACCGATTATTTCACTCGCTGGGTCGAGGCCGTCCCACTGCGCAAAATAAATGAAAACGCGGTCATCATCTTCCTACAAGATCATATCATGACCAGGTTTGGAGTTCCAGTTTCGTTAGTCTTTGATAATGCTACTTATTTTCATCAATTAAATTAACTGCTTTTGCTCATGATAAAGGGATAAAATTGCATTATTCTGCGAATTACTATCCACAAGGAAATGGCTTGGCTGAATCCTCTAACAAAAATCTGATAGAATTTTAAAGAAGACTATAATAGAAAACCAGAGGAGTTGGCACTCAACGCTACCGAATTCCCTTGGGCTGATAGAGTCACCCCCAAGTCTTCGATAGGAGTGTCTCCATATACCCTTGTGTACAGTAAAGAAGCCATTCTTCCTCCCAATATCATGCTACCTTCCTCCATAATATCTCAAGAATCAAGAGGATCGGATGATGAAGTTTTACAAATAAGGATATATAATCTTCTGAAAGTAGAAGAGGCTAGATCTAAAGCCAGAGAGCACTTTAAGCAACAACAGGAGGTAATAAAGAGATGGTTCGACAAACATAAGGCAGGAACAAAATATTTTGAAGTGGGAGATCTGGTTCTCAAGTGGGATCACCCCCATGATGAGAAATGAAAGCATACTAAATTCCGGCAGTTGTGGGTAGGTCCTTTTCAGATTGCAACAAAGCTTGGCCCTTCCACTTATAAGTTACAAGATCTGCAAGGGTGGGAAGAGAACTTACCAGTAAATGGTTTAGTTCTCAAGCCTTATTTTTCCTGAGTTTCATCTGTCTTCTTCTATCTTGTATATAAATAATCTGGCTTGGCCGTCTTTTGAGTCTTTAAGTCATGAAGTTGAGCTTTTGTTTTCTGTTTGATTTTAATAAAAGGAAGCAAGCTTTGGTTGCATGGAGAGCATTAGAATTCTGGACTAACTAAAACCCTTGATTATAAGACTGTGTATTATGATTTTATCTGATAGAATTTCTTCTAGTTTAGCAGTTTTCCTAAATGGCTATGAATGCATTGAAGTCCGACTTAATCCCTGTAAAGTAACTCAAGAATAAAAGGTCTAGAATACTATTTCAAGGCTCCATCCATCTCACACTTTAAAAAAAAATTTCCTAGGGGGTGACAACAAAAGACCCATGGAAAGGAAGCAGGGTAAGCAGTATATTATATATAAATGATCCCATGCCAAGGATTGAAAGCCAAAAGATTATGACGAGTCAAAACTCCTAAGAAAGCAATATGTATCAAAACAAAGTACTAAATCATATGAGTATAAAATTGCCAAAAGTTCTTCTCCGTTCGTGAGCTGAAAATTACATACATCTCTCACACAGAAGGACACTAGGGATAGAGGAGCCTGAATGAAAAATTCAGAAAGAAAGGCATGAGGAGGACTCAAAAGGACAAAAAAGTCCAAAAGCACAAAAAAGGTGCAAAATGGCATGGGAATGAGGAACAAATGAATATTTCTGTTTACCATATGTTACGATCCTGTGGTGTCCAAGCTGGAAGCTACCCAAAGACAGAGGTAAAAAATGAAACTCACATGCTTGGCCTCGAAAGAGTTATCTTGACTATGAAATCTGTGTTTCCATTTTCCTAAATCGGACTAGCCTCAATGATTAAAGGTACATATATTTGCCATTTGGGAAATCCATACATCTAGAAGAATTCAACATGTAGGTTTTATTGTTAAACAGTCTGTTACTTAAGGAAGAAATTGTCCAGAGATCTAGGTTCACCAGGTAATCACCAATTGTTGCAGCTGCAACTGTTTTCCCCAAATTTCTTAAATTTTGGTCTCCTCCTCATGATTTAGCATTGTTTTTAATCGTTTGGATCCTTGAACCTTTTGGTCGTGCTTTAATTTTGGATGGTTTTTTGAAGATTACCTTTCGTCCTGGTTTTCAGAAATTGCTCGTGTTTGGAATGGTTGTAGATCGCAGTTTTTAGAGTTTGTTTGCTGAGTTGAAAATGGTTCAGGCCTTTTGTCCCTTGCAAAATGCTGTTCCAGAGGCGAGATAGTTTCAATCGCTGCCAAATTTAAAGTTTTGTCACTTAGATCGGAGGCTGTTGTCCTTTTTTGCTTCCGTCGTTGCGGCTCCCAAAGTAGCTAAGCACTCGAATTGTAAAACGCTCCGCCCTCCGATGCGTGTCACATGGCTATAACCTTTTGATCTTCTGCTGTTGCGGCTCTCAAACCAACTAGTTACCCAAAGTCTAAAGCGCTCCGCCCTCCGATGATAGTCGCATGTCTGTAGTCTTTTCTCTTTCGCCGTTACGGCTGTGAAAAGCTTTCATCTTCCGATGTCGACATCCTTCCGGCTTCCGATTGAGGACTTTCCCGCCCGTATCTTAGGTCTTATCTTTCCCGACCTCGATAGGATTAAGTGGTTTCGCAGTGCCCGTAACTTTTTCCGGTGTGAGTTTGTTTTTTTGTTTTTTTTTTAGCCACCGAGGAGTTTTCCGTTTTCCATCGTGGATGATGTCTGTCGAGATTGTAGGTGGACGAGGTAGTGGTGTCGGCGTTTGTTAAAATTCTCAGATCAAGTGGTGCACTTGGCCATTTCTTGTGGATTAGTTGTTTGGTTGTTTTCATTTGGCGTTTTGTTTTAGAATGCAATCCCGGTGAATGATGCACATTGATTAACGACAGGAAGATCCAAAATACTTTTCACATTGTCGTGGCGCGAAGGCACAGATAGGAGGCAGGATCTCAAGGGGCACAGGCAAAGTAAAAGACAAAATTAAAAGCAACAAAGGCGCAGCTCTGAAAGGTCCGTCAGTTATTGAGCTGATCATGAGCATGCACTGAAAAGATGAAAAGAGGGATGTGAAACGTTCGAAGAACTGAAAAGTCACACGTTTGGGGGGAACCCAAGCGGTCTACTGTTTTGTTTAAATATTTGAAAATGGGAAGTGACAGGGGCTTTTCCCAGGGGAAAACTTGTAACTTAATGCTTTTAAGAGGAACTATTTCGTTTTACAACCAGATATTGCAAATTTTTCCTGTTGGAGGAAGTGCTATGTGGAATGTATCAATGTGATTAAATGAGCGATGTTGAATGTGAACTATTTCATTTTCAGCTGTGTCTCATTAGTTGTAAGATCATTCTAATTTCCTGAACCTATGTTCTTGTCTGAATGTTCTTCAGCACCTTTATGATGTTTTTCCACTATGAGTAATGGGAGTTTTTTTTTTAACTGTTGATGAGCTATCTTATCATATATACTTTACTCATGTTTATATGTTTGGTTATAAGAACAACTATATGTGATTTTCCATAACACATGAACAAGGTGCATTACTCATGAATTAATACCCAACTCTCTAGAGATAGTTTAGTTAGTATTTATTTTCTTGCATATATGCGATTTGGATGCTTGTGAGTTCTAAGACGAGAGGTAAGAACCTGCGCATCACATTGTGACTACTCTCTGCATCTTTATCACCCTGCATTGTTAATTAGGTATGTGCATATCATACTTTAAGTCAAAAATACAAAACATACGGTGGACCGGGACGCAACCGGTAAACCCTTTTGTTACTTGACCTACGGTAGCCGGACCGCAAACCGGACGGATTCCCTATACCAAACAGTCATGGGCTAGTTGGGAACGTTGACTGGGGAGAATCCCTTGCTATTGTTGCCTGCGAATTTCCAGGCCTCAACACTTTCTTAAACTGCATTTCCAGAACATAAAAAAAATATTATCATTTTATAGAATAATAAAAATAGTAGCTTATAATATTGTGTAACTTTATGTAAACATAATACATTGTTACAAAAATTGTAATATGGTGTAACTTTATATAAACATAATATAGTGTTACAAAAATGAGAGGTGTTGTAAATACAAAAAATATACTAAAATTTATGAGAGGTGTTGTAAATATAATACATCTAAGGTGTTGTAAATATAATACATTGTTACAAAATTTTTATAAGAGATGTTGTGACTAGTGATATTGTGTAATTTGATGTAAACATAACTCAACGTTACAAATATTGTTTTTTCTAATTTAAAGTGAAGTTAAAATATTAAATATATATATATATTTTAATAAAAATTAATATTAATTAAATTGACATAAAAAATTAAGTTTTAATTAAGTTTTAAAAAATATAAATAATTATATAAATAAAATAAAAAATAAAATATTATATTAATTTTAAAAAATACAATAATATTTTTATTTTATTTTTTTAGTAAGTATAACACAATATATGTCTAAATTACAACTTTAAAATGATCTGCAAATTACCATTAATACTTATATAAAGAACACTTATATAATAGTCAAAGTGCCCAAAGTTTCTACTTGATAAATCTTTTTTATAAACATGGACTATGTACATGTTAATAGTCTTCTTTGTAAACATTGACTATGCATTTTGTTGTAAATCTTAAAGGATTTGCATATTTCATTAGGATTATAATGTCATTTACTTTTGAGGGTTGTTTATTTTTCTTTTGAGATATTTTTTTGGAGGCCTTTTGTGCTAAATTGTTCTAGTCACCTCTAAATAAGGTATAATATATAAATGCATTTTTATTAGTAAAATGATTACTAATTGTGGGTATTAGCTTAGCCCAACAAAGCATGTAAACGTTGAAGTAATGTATCTATCCACATTTAAGATCTTGATATATTCAGTTTATGTATGTAGTTGTTTTGATGACTTCATCAAAATATTAAGTACTGCTAAAAATCAACTTATAAGTTGGGATATAATTGATGATGATGCAATTTTTTTTGTGAGTGGTTGATTAGTCAAAACAAGGGATTCAGGAGTTCATTTATTATTTTTTACTTTTCTTTTTTAAGACTTATCCACTTCTCTAAGTTGTATTTTATTTCATGTATTATTGCTTACTCATTTTAGTGTGTTCCCTCTTCACATGCTTAAAATAGTTAGGATTTTTTTATTTTTTTATCATGTCATATGATATTATTTATTTATTTCTGATTTAATATATTTTCCTATATAAGAGTTTTTTCTCATTGTATGTTTGTATTTGGAGGATAAAGCATTTTTGTTACTTTTCACTCTTGTTACTTATGTGTATTCTCTTTGTTGGTTGTATCTGGGTAATATTGTAAAAATAAGTTGAAGCTCTAAGTGTTTAAAGCCTAAGCATTGCTTCTTTATTCAAATGATGATTATACATGAGCATAGATCCATTTTAAACCTGGATCTATCAAGCACCTAGAATCCAGAAAATATTTACATCTCTAGATCTATGTTTTTTATTTTATTTATTAAGCCAACGTGGATTTTTCTAATAACCTTTTATTTGGTTTTAAATTTAAATTATTTTATGAACCTACTTTTTTTCTTTTTTTTATTAATAAAAAAACATACATACATACATACATACATACATACATACATACATACATACATACATATATATATATATATATATATATAATTTAGATGGCATAACCTTAGGAGCGTGACAACATCTCCCCCATACTCGGTATACTAGGTTGTAGAGCACCTCGCTACTCTTGGCGCAATGAAAAGGTTTAGGTAATCTAGTTTTAAAGTTTAGTTTAATTTACTTACTAAGTTGCTTAAAATAAACTCTTGATATTATTGCTTCTAGGGTGTCGATTGTGTTACTCTATAATGACTCATGTATCCTAGATTGCTAATACCTAAAGAAGCATTGTTGTGTGGTTATAATTATTCATTAGTTTAAGTGTATGGCCTTATAAGTCGAGTGTATCCCTAGGAATTTAAGTAAGTGTGGCACCCATTTCATATCATTCACAACATTTTATCTAGTCATTTTTCATGTCATGTCATTTCACCCATTTTCCATCATGTTCTCTTTCCCAATTAACTTATCATATATTATGTTCTAAGGTCTCTATACTACTCCCATGTATGTATGGCTAAGATAAATTTAAAAGAGTGAAAGTACTCTAAGATAAATGTAGTTGAATGATAAATGTTGTATATGTGAGTGATTCCCTCCTGTATAAAATCCATGATCCATATATCCAAGCTTATCAAAGTTAATTCTAAAGCAAAGGGACTCAAATAAATTTTTGTATAACAGGTATCACAAAACAATGACACAAGGAAAGTGTAACTCAAGAAAAGATCTCCCTTATAAGGTACACATGTGGAAGAAAAATAACTAACCCCTAGCCCTTGATAGCTACAAGGTATACCTAGCACTCGTGGGTCCTTGCAAAAAGACGAGGGACCTTTTAGATGAAATGCATGTGTTGCAAAATACAATCTTGTTATAGAATTCAACAACACATACATGTTTATTAAACAAAGAAATGGAAAATCCCAAGGCATCCAAGTGGGATGCCACATGTTGCCGCATTTTACACACCTGGGGTTAAGCGCAAAAAAAATATTCAAGCTGCTAGGTTTGCCCTTGGGGAAAAGTCTCGAGTCAAGTACTGTCACTTGATATTGACTCCTCCATTTAGGAAAAAATCCTAACCAAGCCAAGGGGGGTGGTCCCTAAGAAAGAGTTCAACTAAGGCTCTTTATATTTTAGTTTCTAATGAAGAAATTAAGTTGTTTAGGAGTTTTTGGCAAATAATTCCTTCGTAAGACTAATGAAAAATTGTTTAAACATTCAACATCATATAACATGAGTATATAAAGATTGATATTGACAAAACTGATAATAAAATGAAAATAATATTGTTGTGTACTCAGATCAGTGCCAAATGGAGTAAAAAAAGCTGCTAAAAAGGAAATGTTTTGCAATGTGACTTGGTTAATTTTAATTATTAAAGATGAGTTGATTTAGGGAAGGGGGATTCTCGATATACTTATGAAGTACTGAGAATATGTTCGGAGAGATGACACAATTGGTTACTGAAGAAAAAAAAATTGTGGCAACAAATTAAAACTAAAGCCTAAAAGAATCCATAAGTTTGCGTCACTTTATGATCATCGACCAATAATCGGTAAGAAGCCTTTGGTTGGTGGAGAGAGCATACTTCATGGAAACGAACGAGGGAAAAAACTTATTTAAAAAATTAAAAGATGGAAATGAAAATAAATAAAAAACTAAAACTACATTCAAAGAAAGCGGATTGTGTGTGTGTCATTATTAGAAAAATTCAAGCGACGAAAGAGAAACTACCAATCCCCCCAGGGGGAATGAAGTGTGGGCGTTGTGTAGCCCAATTTATTTATTTATTAATTATGATTACAATATCAAAAAATGAAATTAAAAGATGTCTTAGGACCTATAAAAAAGGTCTAAAGACTTATACACTTTATGGAGTGAAGGGGAAAGAAAAATAAGGGAAAACTGAGGGGTTTTGGTGTCCCAAGAGACCCAAATATCAGATTCTGAGCAGAGCTTCCTCCTCTTTTTGTTTGGGCCTGCTAAAAAAAACATGTTAAATTATTATAATATGATGGAATGAATGAATAAAGGATAAAAACTAAAACTAGTTTCAGTAATAGCAAAAGATTGGAAAATTTTACTAGTTTTCAAAGCATTGACATGACAACTTTAGACTCGACAAAAGATGATTATTTTTTAGAACCTATAAATATAAATTATATGATATGCTAAATAATTATATTGAAATTATCATACTTTTAAATCAGATCTATCAAATTTTCATATTCAAACTATGTAACCGAAAAGAGGAGAGAAAATTGTTTTGAGAAGATGGAAAGAAACTTCAAGCCTCTCTTGATCTTCTTATGAAAAATTTGGAGACCTTGTATAAATAAGAGAAAACTTGAGATATTTTCAAAGATGAAGAATATACAAATGATTTCAACTCTTCCTATGAAAATGTAACCTGCAAAACAAACATATGAGAAACTCCTACATAAAAAGTTAGATCTACTGTACTCAAAATCAGGAAATGAGAAAGAGTTGAAATACAACTAAATATGAACAACTACTCTCCTATATATTGATATTTTAATACTAGTAAGAAATTTACAACAGTAAAATCCTACTCTATGTGTCTTAGGATGACCTTCTAAGTTAGATCTAATAGTAATTTTAGACAAAAAGAAAAATAATTCAGAAATTTAACAATGACACCTCAAATATTCGCAAGCAATCATCTCATAACACAGAATGGACCTCCAAATTATGAAATTTTATTCATCAATATAACAACAATACAAAATGGCATATTTTTTTTGCATCCATTATCAACAAAGGAGGAACACCCTGCTTTTATAGCCACATAAGAGCTCAAACCCTAGGGGGGTGCATTTTCCAAGTGGAGAGGAGGTTTAGGAGGTTGAGAAATCTATAGGAGGAAGGCCTAAGTGTTGGGATGAATGGCTTCCACCTCATAGGAGGTGAGCCACATGTCTCAGGGGGACTCCCCCTCTCCTAACCACCTCAACTACATGAGGGATTGCACCATCCTTGAGGAGAATGCGCCCTCCTTTAGTGGAGAGCTTCCTGACACCTTATAGAGAAGGTTGTAGATGCTCTTTAGGCTCATAAATTCCCCAAAAAGACCCTCAACCAACCTTCCACCTCATAGACAACTCCCAGACAAGATGCCTTTGATTTAGGATTGGGGTTTTCTCCTATTTTTCCATTTATTTGACCCTATGATACATTTTGGAGAGAAAATCCAAATTAATATTTGAAAATTACAAATTTGACTCTCAAAAGTGGGTTTAGGGGTTAAGTTAGGTCTTAGGGTCCAAAAATGAGTATCCCCATGGGAAAATTGGATCCCTAGAACTAATTTTATCACCTTTTGAAACATTACAATTAAAATACACCTTATCAATGATTTCATTAAAAAACTAAAAATTAAAAAATCCTAAGGGGACTTATCGGATGTTCATGAAACTTTGGACATATGAATAGCATGGTATAATACATAGACCCTAGGCTTTAATAACCTTTATGAGAAAATGGTTTCCAAACTCACCATCCCGGGTTTGGAGGATTTTGAGTGAAAAACATGAAAATTATATGTCGCTTAAAAAATTGTCATATAATTTACAAGGGAAAAAAAACTAAAGGATGATGACCTTGATGACCAAGTCTAAGAATTCCAATCCTTTTACATAAGAGAACCTCATTCTATGTCATTTATTACAATTCCCTCAAAAGGGTGTGAACATCCAAAAAAGGCCACAACTAGCCCTGATGAAACCATGAAACTTCCGAGCACTAAGTAAGAAAAAGTGATTTGTTCTGATCCTTGGTGGTTCGCTTGAAAAATCCCCTAAGTGCAACTTAGTGGATAACACCACAAAGGCTAAGAGAACAAAACACGTACGCATTTTGGTTTTCCAAAACAAGTACACGTTTTAGAGAACCAAAATGTGTACATGTTTTAAAGAAGAAAAACATGTATGTGTTTTTTAAAGCATTTTTTATTCCTCAAATCAAGCCGCTAATGTCCCCCCCCAAACCCCCTAACACACCATATCTAACTCCTTAACACCCTAACACCCCCTTTTAAATTCCTGTTGGCAAGCAACACCCTTCGGAGCATTTTTAACACAAGTAATTTGAAGATTGATAATTTTCAAACAATATTGGTTATTTTTGTCTGGATCAAAAAACTCATCATGGATATCTTGGGAGTGCCCTAAAAATATTTGATTCTTAAGGCACTCCATGATAGAAGCTTACTTGATTGATTGATTCGGATGGGTTGAATATTAGTTATAGCAAAACTCGACTCTTATGATCTTAATTCTTCATTTCTGTCAATCATCGGGAGGGCTATAATTACAAAAAATTAGTAGCTCCTATTTTTCCACTCATCACTCATGTTTGATTAAAATTAAATGAATTTATTAATTATTAATTCAAATTAGTTACTGCATGGTGTGATAACTGTTATTGTCTGATTCATATGGAAAATCTGGTGAAGCTTAATCACTTCTGAATTATTTATCTTATCTTAGTTGTCATAAGTTTTAAAGTGGATTTAATGCGATCTTCATGAACCCTACTATACTATATGCTCATCGCTTATTTTGAATTCGTATTTCTGAAATGGGTTAGTATCAGAGTTTGTGATGAAGGTCTAAAGTCACTTTTTAGGTTTTGACATTGGTTTGGTCACATTATAAAATTATTCTCTGATCAGTTTTGACCTTTAACCTAAGGTATTGATTATATAATAAAGTGATCACCTTATTATGATTGTATTCAATAAATGAAGGATTAGGGTTTTTGACAATTATTTAGTCATGTGTTAAAAAAACAATGAGTTAACCTCCATTATCAACACGTTATGAAATCACAATTAATGCTGAAGTAATGGTGGAGATAGGGTTTTGGTAGTCGTGTTTCTTGACGGTTGTTATCTGTCAATCTTTAATCATGCAAACAGCACTTGTAATAACTCACCTACGTGACTCTCCTACGGCTCATTATGTTTTGTTAAGTTATTTTCGAAACCTCTTTTCTCTGCCAATTCACGTTATGATGAACTTACAGGGGGATTTTCAGGGTTTTGATAGTATAGGGTATTTCAGAGTATTGCTGGTAATGCCTAGACTATTGATAAATCGACTACATCTTTTAATATGTATTTCAAAAATCCTAGGGGTTTGTTTATCTGCTTTCATGGCTCCAGTGTCTAGGTTCGAGCTTATTGGTGACGAGTATCTGTATGCTGCTCCCGAGTGTCGAGAGGTCGCGTCGAGGTTTGGATGGTTGGAGTTCTTACGAAAGTTTTCTGGCTTTAATATGGCAGTATCTAAGGCATTCGCAGAGTCATTCAATGAGGTTCGTGCACATGTGGGAGACGTTGAACTTAGGCTGTATGAGAAATTCATTTCTTGAGCCATTGGCTTGCCACAAATCGGTGAGAAGTGGTATAAAGGAAAGCATATTAAGAATGACCAGTGGAAAGGGTTTCTTACCCCTGCTCATCGACAAACCAATTCAAATCCAGCTTCCCCTCCCGATTATTAATGAAGAAATGGCGAGATCTTTTGGAGCTAATCATCAGGTATGTAACTTGCGAAGGTAGGCTGTCTCAGACGCAATTTTATCACCTTCGGCTGTTGATGATATTCAAAGGGTACCTTGTCAATATGCCCTTTTTCTTTTTGAACAGTTTACACAAAATGGCATCCACCTATCAGTCTAATGTTGGGGATAAAAACAGGAGTTTATTCCATCATGGGTTAATTAAAATCCTTGTCCTGTCGATTGGAAGAACTAGGTCAGACCTGAGATTATTTCCTTGTACGAAATGGGTTTGGTGCTAACAAGGAATGGCCCAAACAGAGGCCTAGGGTTAGACGTACGCATGTTAACAATGAAGAATCCGAGCTTGAAATCAAGGAATCTGGTTCTCAGGATGATTTGGGTGATGAAGGGTTTCAACCTGACCAAACTCTAAATCTTGATGATGTAAAAGTTGAGGCTGAAACTAGTGTTGAAACTCCTGTTAATAATTCTCGGGGTCGAGTAATGAAAACCCCAATTCCCATAACCTATCAAAACAAGAATTCTTCTCATTCACAGGTTGATATGAAGCAAACAGAGGCTGAAGATAAGACTAGCCGTGCTATGAGCAATCGGGCTATACACAGAACCACATGTAGCATGATAGCCGCTTTGCTAGCTAGAAGGAATTTGAGTGTTGGGGATATCTCAGTTATTGAGGTGAGTGACTCTTTATATGTTCGACCAAATCTAGCTCCCATAGGTCCATCTATGCTAGACCTTAAATACATTTATGTCTCTGCAAACGAGGTTGTTGACAGTCAGCAAGTGAATCGCAAGGGTGACCAAGAAATTGATAGAAAGCCTTACCTAGATGAAGAAGCCCGAATAAACATGAATAGAGAATCGAAGGATCAAACTGATCCAAATCCTCATGCCCAATTGATTTCCTCCCTGCAAATAGATTTAAAGGAAGCACAAGTTATACAAACAATTGCCCTGGAAGAAATTACATCTTTAAAAGCTGAATTGATCACCTAGATTGAGAAATGGGATGTGTTAAGAGGAAAGAAGTTGAAATGCAAAGAACCGATTAAAAGGATTTTGTTAAAGAATCAAAGGTTGAAATGACAGAATAGGATTAACATAACCAGAGCTATCAGGTTCAGAGCTAAACTGAATGAAGCTAGGAGAAGTGTACCTATTCGATTCTTAGTCGAGTCGGCCTTAAAAACCTGATATTTGTTTTTCCAGTGACTTCTAAATTTTGTCTTTTGTATCTTACATTATGCCTACAGAGGATTTTGGATAGATCCTTAAAGGTTAGTGATTTTTTGGTTTCATCAGTTTTTGTTTTCAATTCATGGTCTAAATGATTAAATTGAGATATCTATAGAATTAAAATTCTGCAGATATCTCGTTCATGCTTAATTGATCATCATTAAATCTTGCTAAACAACTTTTTGTTAAATATTTACAGGTGTCAAAGAAGCTGTTGGGATAAAACTGGATGCTGGCCTACATTCGTGTCTTTTGACTGCAAGTGGCTACTCAATGAAGAATGTTCGGGATTTACAACTGATTGATGCTCAATGATTGCTTCGCTCCTATTTCTAAGCTTCTATTGGCATGGATTATCCAATATGGTGTTACTATGATTTGGACAGTATAACGCTGGATTTTCTCCAGTAAGTTAACCTCTTGGCATATCTTTCTCTCTGGATGGTTTTGTAACAACATGCCTATGATTCGGGTCGTGGTTGAACCATATTTGGATAAGATTTTGATTTTTTCTGAGGAATAGGATTTCTAGTTAATCAGTTGTAGTCTTTTAGTTTTCTTTATAAGCAACTTCTAAACTGAAGCAAAGGGTTGGAATCCTGGAACTTGTGACAAACAAATATAATACAACACTTAATATTATTCTGTATATTTGTGTTCCTTTAGAACTATTTCTGAGGATTACTAGATTTTACAGAGATACTGAAGACATTAGCTAAGTCTATCAGTTATATCATGTTGTCTTAATGTTGTTTTTCCTATGTTGAATTTCCTTTTCATATGTATGTATCTTTATATTATATGTGAAAGCACTTTTGTTAATGGATTCTGATAAAGTACTTAGTGTTGAAGTATGGATGATTAGTTGTCATGTGGGAAAGTAAGTGAGCTTCTTCATGATTCTTTTCTTCATTTGATAATGATATGGTTTTATACGAAGTACTGACTGTGTGAGCTGACTTTGTTCATTTCGGTGTTAGTACCTGAGTGTATTTTTCATGCTTCAATACTGTGTTAAAATTTATTTCGATTATGAGTTTTATTTCATGTTTAAATTAATTTATGATAAGATGGTATTTTATTGTAAGTTGATTTAGATCTATTCCTGCTGATAGTAGGCTCTCCTAACATTGCAGGATCATAGATCGAATTTTTAAATAAAACTTGTTATTAGAGTATTAATTCAAGCTCCCAGTTTGGGATAGTTATATTGCATCTTAGTTCATTATAGAGGAGGATTAGGAGCTACTATTATTTTTCTATTTTAGCTTAAGGTATTTGTTAGCATTAGTTAGTCATTTTAATTAGATCTTTTGATTTGAGTGAAGATTTGATTAAGTAGAACTTACCATATACATCCCAAGAGACTCTCTACCTTGAGAGCACATTTTACAGGAAGCAGGGCCTTTGTCCTGTGAAAAACAGTTACACCAAACACATACAAGATTGCAGTAAGTCGAGTGTGTGGGCTGTCTTTCCGTAAGTTGGACTAGGATAGTTTTTCAGGCCAACAATTCCCTAATAACCCCTACCCGTAATCACCGACACCTCCTAGGCCCCTAACACTCATATTCATAATCTTTTTCTGTGTCACTCACTCCGTTCCTCTTCTCCCTAGCCCTTAATAACCCCTTCTTTCACTCTCTCCCCCTTGCTCCACTAGCCTCCAATCTCATAACACCCTCTATGCCTCTACATCTAACCCCTTAGCCACCAACCTCTCTTTCTAC
>LPNX010975993.1:482457-556190 GCA_001517045.1 Pseudotsuga menziesii | reverse complement strand
CCCCCCCCCCCCACACACACATTCCCCCTAGCTCTTAATTCAACCACAACATTTGTGGATGAACATGGGGTGAAAGGATTTTCCTTGTTGGTGCCACATAAGGATGAACAGGCTCCCACATGTCTTCATGATGACTTAATGAATGCTCTATTCCCTTCCCAGTAGCAATAGATTCATCCAGTTGCGTTCTTTGATGCCTCCTTCATTCACTTGCTCCCATTGACTGGAACAGGTGGAAGAGAGTTTATCCATTGGAGTTGTGCACTAGTTGCATGATTGGGGGATGATACTATTTTTTTACACGAGGAAGAATCATATATGGAGAAGGTACCTGAGTGCATTCCACTCAGAACCAACATCCATCATCTTTATTTCAATCCATTGGGATCTAGCAGTAGAAAAGTCTATCCACCTATGGATAGATGCACTTCACCGTTTGAGATTCTAGGAGGTAAAATTTCCTTTTATAAATTTATTGATGCCTCTAATATTGACATGTTTTGTGAACAATAGCATAAGCACACATTTCTACCATTTGATGCCATTCATACACATATGGATTGGGTAGAAAATTACATGTCACACATTGAGTCTTCTTGCAGAAATATTTCTGATCATGGTTGGTGGAAATAAGCTAAGCAAGGAATATGCAAAGATAAGTTATTGATACATCTATCTTTCACAAGGTGGCCTCTATGAAGGAAATATATATCTTTGTATGGATTCTTGCACCCTTTGACTAGTGACAGAGAGTTGAGCCATTGGATTTCTTCACATGGATATTTTAGTTTGAGTGTCTTTCCATTCCTTTGTTGGATGAGGAGGAACATGTTTGTATTTCTTTCTTTCTTTCTCAAAGATATTTTTGATGCATCGTTTTATTGTGGCCAGCCTAGGCATACTTGTTTGTTTGATGATTCCTACCCTTCTTGTGGTTGGACATCAGATTTTCACCCTTTTCACTTGAGCTTGATTGATTACATATTTGATTCTTGTGTGTATTGGGAACATAAGAACCTTCTTAGGAGATTGAAGAGACTCGTTTGGGTTTGGCCTCACCTTGGGGACATGTATTTTATGATGGACAATCTCTCTATGTTTTGGACTAGCTTGGAGGGTGACTGAAATATATTTTCCAAAATGATATAAATATTTATTATTGAATGATGTATTTTACAAGATTATAATACAAATTTTATACAATTCAAGGGCCACCATTAAATGGTGTGACCTATCAAGATGGATTTTAATTAATAATTAATAACTAACTAGGTTTACTAACTATTTAGTTTTATTACAAGTAATCCCTCTTTGGAATACTTCGTCCATGAAGTATTGGTAAGGATGTTTTGTGCAAATGAAAATAATCATTCTCCCATGTAGCTTCGTCATATGACAAGTTTATCCACTTGATAAGGTATTCCTTGATTGATATGGAGTGAAGTGTTCTGGTTTTAATTTACAAAATGCATTATGGTTCGAGCACTAATTTTCCTTCATCATCTAACATAGGAAATTCAGTTTTTATGTGAGTGGTTGAGCCCAATTTATTCTTTAGGCATGGCACATGGAAGATGTCATGCATTTTCCCTTATTTGGGATGTCTAGAGCATAAGCCACTTGTCCCAACCACTTTCGAACTTGATATGGCCCATAGAACTTGGGTGCAAGTTTGTGATTTTTGGAATTTTTTAGTGAATTTTGTTTGTATGGTTGAAGAGGAACAATCACCCAATCATCCACTTCAAATTATCGATCAGTTATTTTTTAGTCTATTTGTTGTTTCATGCGATTTCTCGCTTGTTCGAGATGGTTCTTCAAAATGCGGATGACCTCATCAGATGTTGCTAGGTAATCTCTTACTGCTGGAACTTTGAAATTGTTGATGACATATTCTCTTGTTGTAGGAGGTGGGTATCCATATAAAGCTTCAAAAAGTGACATTTTTGTTGATGTATTATATGTACTATTGTACCACCATTCTGCAAGGTGTATCCATTGTACCCATTGAGTTTGTCGGTCATTCACAAAATTCCTTAACTATCCTTCAAGGAATTTGTTTACTACTTCTATTTGTCCATCTTTCTAGGGGTGGTATGAGGTACTCATAGTTGGTGAAGTCCCAACTTGTGGAACAATTCCTTCCAAAAGTTGCTGGTAAATTTCGTGTCCCTATCACTAACAATAACCTTGGGAAACCCATGGAGCTTAAATATATTATTTACATAACTATATGCGACTTGGATTGCTTTTGCTTTGGATGAAATACTAATGAAATGATCATATTTTGTTAATCTCTCGACTACTACAAATATTATATCCTTTCCTTTTGATGTAGGAAGGTTGGTGATAAAATCCATGGATACCTCAGACCATTTTTGGGATGGAATATGAAGGGGTTGTAGAATACCGGGAGGAGCCACCGTCTCGAATTTCTGTCTTTGAGATGTATCACATTCAGCCACATATTTTTCGATATCAATCTTAATTCCCTTCCAAAAGAAGGATTGGTGGATATTATGGTATGTTTTAAAGAAACAAACATGGCCTACTGTTGGGGAGTCATGGTTCTATTTTAGGACTTGAGTTTTGAATTTTGATGAACTCGGTAAATATATTCTTTGTTTGTACCATATTATGTCTTTTTCCCATGAATATTTGGATTTTGTTTCTTTGTTGTTTTCAACTACTTTAATTAGCTTCCTTGTCTCTAGGTCTTTCACATACTCACTTTGGACTTCCGAAATCCATTCAAGAACAACTATGGATGTGGCACATAGGGAGGAATCACTTTCATCTTTTTTTGATAAGTTGTATGGAACCGTATTCTCTTTTCCCTTTTTATAAAAAATGTCGAAATCAAAGACTTGCATTTTTCTTACCCATTTCTATTGTTCACGATAGAGATTTTTTTGAGTTAAAAAATATTTTAGGCTATTGTGGTATGTTTTAACAAGAAATTTTACCCCGAACAAATATTGCTTCCATTTAACAAGGGTATGCATTATTTCAAACATTCCCTTCTCTTATTTGGATTTTGATTGCTCACTTGGTTTAAACTTTCAGCTTTTGAAGGCAATGGGGTGTTTATCTTGCATGAGAAAAGCTCCTAAGTCCATCCCTGAAGCGTCACACTCAAGGATGAATGTCTTCGTAAAATCAAGATTTGCTAACAATGGTGTGGATGTAATTAGATTTTTCAATTGTTCAAAACAAGTTTATGCATCCTTATCCCATCTGAAAGCATCCCTTTTTAATAGTGATGTTAGGGGTGTTGCAATTTGGGCGTAGTTACGAACACATATTCTATAATAACCTGTGAGACCCAAAAATCATCTTAATGATGTAATTGACTTGGGAGATGGCCACTCTGTGATCACCCTAATTTTTTTTGGATAGACCTTAATGCCGTTGGCTGGTACGATGTGCCCCAAAAATTCTATTTCTTTTTTTTCCGAAACTACATTTTGATTTGTTAGAAAAAATTTGTTTTCTTCTAGAAGATTCAATATTGTTTCTACATGCTTGAGGTGCGAGTTCCAATTTTTACTATAAATAAGGATATCATCAAAAAACACTAGCACACAATTCCTTAGGTACAGGAGAAACAAAGTCATTCATTACTTATTGAAATGTCGTCGAAGGGTTGGATAATCCAAACGTCATCACTTGAAATTCATATAATCCTTCGTGGGTGCAAAAGGATGTTTTGGGGACATCTTCTTCTCGAATATGGATTTGGTAATATCCTGAATTTAAGTCTAATTTAGAAAAATATTTTGCACCATGTATCTCATCAAGCAGTTCATCAACAAAGGGAATGGTGAATTTATCTTTTATGGTGACTTTGTTTAATGCTCGATAATCAATGCAAAGTCTATACGATCCATCTTTTTTTCTAACGAGTATGATTTATGCAGAGAAAGGAATATTACTATGTGTGATTATTATAGCATCTAATAGCTCCTGTACTAAACGTTCGATCTATAACTTGTTCCTGTAAGATTGTATGTATGACCGTTTTCTGATTGGAGTTGATCCTGGAATCAAATCGATGATGTGATCCCTAGAACGTGGGGGCGGAAGACCACGAGGAGGGTTTCAAAAGATGTCACTATGTTACCCCAAGAGTTGTTCTAATTCATGTGGGTCCATATTTTGTCTCTCGTCAGTTGTTCCTTCCATAGCATAGCAGTGTAAGAAGAAGCCTGCTTGAGCTCCATTTCTTACCACCTTTTCCATTTTGTTAGATGAAACAATTTGGGGGGTACGAAATTAATACTATAAAGCTCTTATTTTTTCCCATTTTCATAGAAATTTATAAATTGTTCACGTAAGTTTAATCCAACTATCCCCATTGTTTCCATTCAATGTGCACCTAAAACAATGTCAACCCCTCTGATTTCCATAGCATACATTGATGACTTTAGCTTGTAGTCCCTTATAGCTAGTTCTACTTTATGGAATTTACCGTCGCACAGTGTAGTCTTGTTACTTGGTATCGATACTTGGAAACTCATGGTAGGGTATATGAATATGTTTAAATGTTTCCTACCCTAGAGTATATGAAGTTGTGTGTACTCCCACTATCGATCAACACCGTCATTTTCATGTTTTTGATATGGCCAAACAATTTGATTTTTTTTGGTTGAGAGATACCTGTCATTGCAGCCACTGAGAGCGTTGGTGTGATATTATCCTCCTCCTTTCTAGTCTCCTTGCTATCGGACTCTGTGTCGGAGGACAGTGTGTCACTTGCTTTTTCATCATTATTGTCACTCGTATTACTTTTTTTGTAGAAGAACAAATTATTATTTTTACATTTATTCCCCTAGGCACCAATTAGGGGCATTACGCCTATGACATGCATTGTCGTCCCTTTTCCCATTGGCTCTAATGTGAGGTGGTATGTAAACTGACGAGCGTTGCATCTTTTTCTTCTCTTCAATTAATTTTGCTTTTTGACGAGCTTGTTCTACGTCTTTTACATATAATAATTTTATTTCACTTTGGATACTCTGTTTTAGCCCACCGGTGGCAATTTCCAAGAGTCATTCTTCAATTATATCTTTAACATGAGTGACCAAGACCAGTAGATTGCTAAAATACTCATCTACAGTTCCTTCTTGTTGTAAACGAGTGAGCTTGCTGTAAATTTTGGCCTATTCCATGTCTTGAAATCATTTAAAGAATTTTTTCTTGAAGTTGTCCTAGTCTCTAAGTAATCAACCTCCCTTTATTGCCGAGTCCCACCATAAGAACCAGTCACAAGCGGTTTTATCCATGTACATTGATGCAACATTCAATTTGTCATCGTCGCCATAGATATTGTACATTTCAAAATATTTTTCAATTTTTTGATCCATCGGATCCCGTCTTGATTACTTTCGCCATCGAACCTTCGTAAGTCGATCTTGACCTTGTGAACGACATTGTGGGTTGGGCCTTTATGTGAGCTATTGTTTCCTTTAACCTGATCTCTTAGTGAAAGAATTTCAAGCTTTAAGTTGTGAATGTACTCATCTTTTTGTTCAAGCTTTGCGAGTATTTTTTGAAATGGATCCTTCTCCAATTCTATGGATACATCTTTGTTCTCAGACGGGTTTCTCTTGGTGTTTCATGTATTCATCTTGTTTAAATTTGAATATTAACTATAATTATTACTTTTTATTTGTAATATAATTTATTACTAAAAATAATAATAAATTTATTACAAAATTTAATAATTATAAAATAAAATTATAATAATAATTATTATGAATTATAATCATTTTTTAAAAAAAAATGGCCGCATGTGAAGGGTGATATGAAGCAGTGTGAAATGGAAGAGCAACATGGAAGGGATCTCGGAGGTAGAAGGCAGAAACGGAGGGTGAGCAGGCTCTCATACCACTTGGAATATATTTTCCAAAATGATATAAATATTTATTATTGAATGATGGCTTTTACAAGATTATAATACAACCTTTATATAATTCAAGGGTCACCATTAAATTGTGTGACCTATCAAGATGGCCTTTAATTAATGATTAGTAACTAACTAGTTTTNATATATATATTCAAATTCACAGATATATATGGCGATGAACACAGTGATACAGTAAACTTGAATTCTATTAAATGAATGAAACAAAACAGACTGTCAAACAAAAGTAGCTAGAATGGTGGTAGTTGTATCTCCGAGAAGATATGTGGTGGCTATGCTCACTTGTGACAAGATGAATACAAAAGGAATGTCAAAGGGCCTTTTATCATAAATCCTTGGAGAGGTAGATGAACTTAATCCTAACCGTAGGAGATGAATCATCATGAATTTTACGGCCCCAAGCTACTTAGTTGAACAATCAACTTCTCGGGGTCACAAATTTTGCAAATGATCTCTGTTTGGGGTGCTCGATATCTCATTGGAAAGGTATATTTGAGCTTTGAAAATTTTGAATATGGCCAAATGCATGCCAAATGAAACCATTCCCCCCCCCCCTCCCCTCTCCCTCCCCCGAATCACCAAAAACATCGTTTAGGGCCTCAAAACGGCCCCAGAAGTATAGGACCCGAAAAATTGTAGAAAATTACAAGAGAATTTTTCAACATGAGAAACTATTTTGAGGTAGTGTAATAGGTGGGTGGTCACCTATACCCATATGGATCAGTTCTTCCCCTTAATAAGCAATGGTCTCCATTGCGTTGAGCTCCCCCATCAAATGGGGAAACTTCTATTGAACTTGACTCTTTGTGAGCCACTTGCCTTGGTGGAGAAGTTTCCCTTCTTTGACAACTCGATATAGTTGGGTCTTCTGTTGGTGGGTGCCCTTAACCTTTGTATCCATGATCTAATCAATGGTTGCTTTTTCCATGCAGTTGGGATTAAGCTTTGTAGGTGTCAATTGTTCTGCCACATCCGAGGTGTCCAACAATGGTGCAAAATATGGTCAAAGGAGCTCCACATTGAATATTGGGTGTAGGCTAAGGAACGAAGGAATTCTTAATTCGAAAGTGTTGTCACCAACTACCTTAGTGATGTTGTATGGCCCATATCGAGGTGGAAAAATATTGCAATGGGGTCCCATGAGCTTCTCTTTTTGTAGATGTAACCAAACCTTATCCCCATCCTAGAACTTATGGGGAACCCGATGCTGGTCATGTCGTTGCTTGTATTTAGTATCGGACTTCTCCAAAATATCATAGACCTATTGGCAGATGTGATAGATTCGTTCAACAAATCTTGTGGCCTTATTAACCTCGACCTGAGCATGGGAAGATCCCTCCTGTGTGGATGCAAGGGGCAGAGCTACATCAATCGGGGGCAATGGTTGGAAACCTAAGCACACCTGAAAAGGGATGTGACTGGTGGAGCTATGCAGAGCTTGGTTATAGCTATGTTGAACATAAAAAAGGATCTCATTCCATGTGTGGGGATCTTTAGAATTGCACATTCTTAGAATATGCACAATCATCCGGTTGACTGCCTCTGTTTGTCCATCAGTTTGGCAGTGGAAGGCAGTCGATTTAGTGAGCTTGGTATCCATCAAGGACCATAGAATAGACTAGAAAGTGCTTAGGAACCTGTTGTCCCGATCTGAAATGATAGTCTGTGGTAGCTCAAAATGAACCCAAAAATGCTCAAAGAATAGCTTAGCGATGGATTTGGCATAGATGCTCTTCTTACAAGCTATCATAATGGCCATCTTAGAGAAGCGATACACAACCACAAACACACATTAATTACCATGCTTAGTTGAAGGTAGTCTGAAATGTAATCCATGGAGATGGATTCCATGACCCATTTGGAGTGGGAAGGGGGGTGTACAACCCTTTCTTTTTAACGACTGTTTTTGTGATGGCGTAGGCGGTGCATGATCTGATATATCGACCGACGTCTTATCAGATTTTGGGCTAGTAAAAATAATTCTATAAAACTTCCACTGTCTTCTCAATGCCAAAGTGCGCTGCCACTCAGTTGTAATGTGCTTCCAAAATCATCTTTGCACACTCGCTTGAAGGATCACAGAGATGGCCCAGGTGGCATAAAAATCCTTCCTAAAGATGAAAGTTTTCCACTAGTGTACCTGGACACAATTATTGATATATAGGAGTGAACTCAGGATCATTTTCATATAGTTGATGCCACCCAGAGTTATCGTGGCCGCAAGAGTTGAGCAACGTGGTTAATGTTGGCACTGGAGGTTGACTGGGGAAATCAACGACTCAATTGGTGCTTCCGTTCTTACATTTAATGTTTAGGTATAACTATTGCAAGTAAGTAGACAACTTCTGGTGGCGATCATTCTATAAATTTCCTTGGGTTCACATGAACTGCAAGGGATTATGATCAGTGTGGATGACTGTTTATTTTCCAAGGATTTAATGCNTCTTGGACAATGAAGTACATTTCCTTGTCATAGGTGGGGTACTTATGTAATGTATCTGAAAGTGTCTCACTATGATATGCCACTAGATGTCCATTCTGAGTGAGGACTGCACAACCAACATAGTCCAAAGCATCTGTCTCGAACTCAAAGGGTTGTTGTAGATATGGTAAGGTAAGGATGAGAACTGAACATAAGATTTGCTTTAGCTCCTCAAATATGTGTTGCTGTGGCTTGCACTAGATGAAATTTTCCTTAGATCCCCCTTTATTCACCTAGCTAATGGACTAAGCAATATTAGAGAATCCCAACACAAATCTTCGATATAATTTTGCAAGGCCTAGGAAGCTGTGAAGCTTTATGAGAGTCATCGCGGTTGACCAATTGTGAATGGCTTAGATCTTGGTCGGATCTACATGAACATTGTGTTCATCCACAATGTATCCTAGATATTGAACCCTTTCCATTCCAAATGAACACTTCTCTAAATTGGCATATAACTTGTGTTGTCACAGGGGGCTGAGGACCTCATGGATATGCTGGACATATTCTACCCATGTTATACTATAGATGAGGATATCATCTAGTTATACGACCACATCCATAATCCAAATGAAGTTTGTCGGAGCATTATTCAAGTCAAAATGCATGACCAACCACTCAAAAATTACTTCCTGATATTTGAAGGCAGTCTTCCAGACATCGATCTGCTCAATAGACACTTGATGATAGCCAAAATTTAGGTCAATCTTGCTGAAATACTTGCCCCCCTTGACATGATCGAGTATGTCATCGATCTAGGTAATGGGATACTGATCCTAGACTGTGATATTGTTTAGAGATCCGTAGTAAATACAGAGTCACCATGTCCCATCTTTCTTTTGTATGTGACACAATTGGGCTCCCACATAGTGAGGAGTTGGGTCGAATGTGCCCCTTTTGGATAAATCTTCAATCTGGAATTTGATTTCTTCATTCTCCATGAGGGAATTCCTGTAGACTATACCATTAGGTAAAGGCGGACCAGGGATCAAATCAATGGAATGATTGACCTGACAATGTAGCGGAACCCCAATAGGTGTGGTGAGTATGTGTTTGTATGATTCCACAATATTTTCCACTTGTTTCTGCTACATAGAGAGATTCAATTTGGAGGCACTATATGTTGCTGTGATATTTCATTCCCCCTCATAACGAACCATGAAGAGTTTGAATTTCCCTATCTGGGAGATTACCTACCGGCACTGCTTCATTGTAATGAGAGACATTGCAGCAATAGGAGGTGTATCTGGTATACTGTAGAGTTTCCTTCCCAAAGTAATCATGACCCTATGAGATCTAGACTCATATAGAGCATGGAAGTTCCACATATATGGTTTTCCTAAAATAACATCACAAACTTTAAGTGGGAAAACATCACACATTACCTAATGTTTGAAGGGATTGATGTCATAGGAGAGGAACCACTGTTGACTAACGCATATGTCTCGTCCATGGCTCAACCAACCAATGTTGTAGGGTTGGGGATGTGGAAACTTTGGAATATTCACTATTTTGATGACCTCGACCGAGATGAGGTTCTTCTTACTACCATTGCCGAAAATGAAATGTAGTGGAGTTCCCTGCACCCATATTTGTGAGTGGAAGAGGCACCTAGGTTCCTCTGGCTCCTCTGAATCTTCTGATTGGATCTTCGCGGTTGCTATGGTGGAATTAGGTTATGCGTCAATGATATTCTTACCCGTTTCTTTCTCTACATCAATGTCTGATTCAGAGTCTAGATCCGGGGATTTTGTCTCGGCTAACAATCACTGCTTTGAGTGGCATTCAACAGTGTTGTGCCAAGGTCTTTTATGGAACTTGCACCACTTGCTGGTGGATTTATTCGATTTAATGTTACACTTCTTTGTATGTGGCTTGGACTAGTTTTCAAGACTTTGGCCACCCTTGATCCGTCCTTTGGGTTGTGAGTTAGGGCCATATTTTCCCCGCTTCTACTGCTGATTTGCAAACCCAAAATCCCACTTATTCTTTTTCTTAAGCATTTGGTCGATTTTGATGGTGTATCCGTAAGCTTCTCCCAGTGAGGATATGTTTAGGAAATCCATCTTTGAATGAATGTACCTATGCATACCACTATGGTATTTTAGAACCAAGTTTTGTTCACAATCTCTAATACCCAACTTTGAGCACAGGGTATGGAATATATTAGTATACTCCAACACTATTTGATCCCTTTCCTGGAGTAATGTCGTCCATTGGGTGTATTGGTCATCATAGTTTCCGAGAGGGTATAATTCCTCTTTAACGTCATCAAAAAAAGATGTCCAAGTGGTTTTTGTTTTGAATGTCTTGGATTCATCCTTTTCATGCCTCTCACAGTACTCATCCCACCAATCTTTGACATGAGGGAGGGACTTAAGGAGCGCTGAGGTGATCTTTTCGCTATCGAAAAATTTTTGAACATAGAAGTAACCCTCTAATAGACTTAACCATTTTTCCAAAGCATCTACATATATATTTCCTTCAAATAAGGGGATTTCAAATTTAACTTGTACCTTGAAGGGAGTCCCACAGCCGAAATGGTTAGTTGTTGAAGGCGCGTCCGATTCCGTCGAATTTCTTAGAAGCTCCTAAGCGAAGTTATCCATAATCTCAATCCTTTGTTGCATGAGGGATTCCTTGAGAAACATTTTAATAAGATCTCATGCTCCGTCATCTCTCTTTTCTTCTCCAGCCATGTGAGGCTGCTTGGGAGGAAGAGAAGTATTTTCCCCAAGCTGAACTAGTTCAAGACCCAACTCTCAATATTCAGTTCTCATCGGGGACATGCACTAAGAAACCACAAGAGCAGAAAGATCTAATACCACTTATCCGGATTTATGTGAGAACGGAATGAAAGAGAAAATATATATATTCAAATGCATAGATATATATGGAGATAAACACAGTGATACAGTAAACTCAGATTCTATTAAATGAATGAAACAAAACAGACTGCAAAACAAAAGCATCTAGAATGGTGGTAGCTGTATCTCTTAGAAGAAATGTGGTGCCTACGCTCACTTGTGGCAAGATGAATACAAGAGGAGGCCAAAGGAACTTTTATAATAAATCCTTGGAGAGGCAGAAAAACCTAAACCTAACCCTAGGACATCAATCGTTATGAATTTTGCGGCCCTAAGGTGGTTAGCTGAACAATCAACTTCTCAAGGTCATAAATTTTGCATATGATCTCCATTTGGGCGCTCGATATCCCATTGGAAAGTTAAACCATATGCCCACACCACCCCCCCCTCCCCGCTCTGAATTACCAAAAACCGTCGTTTAGGGCCTCAAAATGGTCCCAGAATTTTAGGACCCGAAAACCCGTAGAAAATTACAAGAGAATTTTTCAACATGAGAAACTGTTTTGAGCCAATGGAATAGGTGGGTGTCCACCTATACCCATATGGATCAGTCCTCCCCCCTTAGGAAGCAATGGTATCCATTTCATTGAGAGCCCCCATCAAATGGGGAATGTTCTTTTGAACTTGACTCTTGGTGAGCCACTTGCCTTGGTGGAGGAGTTTCACTGCTTTGACAACTCGATATAGTTGGATCTTCTGATGGAGGGTTCCCTTAACCTGTGTGTCCATGATCTGATCAATGGTTTCTTGTTCCATGTAGTCAGGAATAATCTCTGTACGTGTCAATTGTTCTGACACCTCTGAGGTGTCCAACAGTGGTGCAAGATATGGTCAAAGGAGCTTCACATTGAATACTGGGTGCAGGCCAAGGAACGAAGGAATGCTTAAGTTGAAAGCATTATCACCAACTTCCTTGATGATGTTGTATGGCCCATGTCAAAGTGGACGAAGCTTGCGATAGGGTCCTGTGAGCCTCTCTTTATATAAATACAACCAAACCTTATCCCCAACCTAGAACTTGTGTGGAACTCCATGCTAGTCATGTCGCTGCTTGTGTTTAGTATGGCCTTCTCCAAAATTTTATGGACCTATTGGAGGATGTGATGTATTTTTTTAACAAATTGGGTGGCCTTATCAACCTCGACATGAGCATGGAATATTCCTTCTGTGTGGATGCAAGGGGTAGAGTTACATCAATCGGGGCCAATGGTTGGAAACCTAAGCACGCCTAAAAAGGGTTGTGACTAGTAGAGATATGAAAATCTCAGTTATAGATATGTTGAACCAAGGAAGGCTCTCATCCCATGTGTGGGGATGTTTAGAATTGTACATTGTCATAATATTCACAATCATCCGGTTGAATACCTATGTTTGTCCATCAGTTTGGGGGTGGAAGGAAGTCAATTTGGTGAGCTTGGTATCCATCAATGACTATAAACTAGACCAAAAAGTGCTTAGGAACCTATTGTCTCAATATTCCAATGATAGTTTGTGGCAACTAAAAATGAACCCAAACATGCTCAAAGAATATATTAGTAGTGGATTCAACAAATATGCTCTTCTTACAAGCTATCAGAATGGCCATTTTAGAGAAGTGAACCACAACCACAAACACACAGTCATTACCATACTTAGTTGAAGGTAGTCAAGACATGTTATCCATGGAGATGGATCTCCATAGCCCATTTGGAGTGGGAAGGGGAGTGTACAACCCATGCTTTTTAATGGCTGGTTTTACGATGGCGCAGGCAGTGCAGGATCTGATATATTGACCGACGTCTTGCCAGAGCTTGGGCTAGTAAAAATACTTATGTAAAACTACCATTGTATTCTCAATACCAAAGTTCCCTGCCACTCGACTTTAATGTGCTTCCCAAATAATCTTCACACACTCATTTGAAGGAACATAGAGATGGCCTAGGTGGCATAACAATCCTTTCTGAAGATGAAAATTTGCCACTGGTGTACTTGCACACAATGATTGATAGATAGGAGCAAACTCGAAATCCTTTTGATATAGTTTAGGCCACAAGAGTTGAGCACTGTGGTTAATGCTACCACTGGAGGTCAACTGAGACAATCAATGACTCTATTTGTGCTTCCCTTCTTATATTTAATGTTCATGTGGAAATACTGGAAGTAAGTGGACCACTTATGGTGATGGCCATTCTGTAACTTTCCTTGGGTTTGCATCTACTGTAAGGTATTATGATTAGTGTGGATGACTATTTATTTTCCAAGGATGTAATGCTTCAATTGGCATTAGGTTTGGATAATGGATTACATTTCCTTGTCATAGGTGGGGTACTTGTGGATTGTATCTGAAAGTGCCTTACTATGACATGCCACTTGATGGCCATGATGAGTGAGGACCTCACTAACAACATAGTTCAAAGCATCTGTTTCGATCTCAAAGGGTTGTTGTAGATATGGTAAGGTAAGGAAGAGCATTGAACATAAGCGCTGCTTCAGCTCCTCAAATGTGTGTTGTTGTCACTTGGACCAGATGAAATTTTCCTTAGATCCCCCTTTTGTCACCTAGCTAATGGACCAAGCAATATTAGAGAAGCTCAACAAAAATCAGCGATAGAAGTTTGCAAGGCCTAGGAAGCTGCGAAGCTCTATGAGTGTTATCGAGGTTGAACAATCATGAATGGATTGGATCTTGGCTAGATCTACATGAACACCATGTTCTTCGACAATGTATTCTAGATACTGAACCCTTTCCATGTCAAATGAGCACTTCTCTATATTGGCATATAACTTGTGTTGTCGCAGTGTGCTGAGCACCTGGTGGATATGATGGAGATGTTCTACCCATGTTCTACTGTAGATGAGGATATCATCTAGATATATGACCACAAAGGAATTTGTGAATGGACATAGAATGTCATCCATCATCATCATGAAGGTTTTCATTGCATTAGTCAAGCCAAAAGGCATGACCAACCACTCAAAAAGGCCTTCCCGATATTTGAAGGCATTCTTCCAGACATCGGTCTACTCAATCAACACTTGATGATAGACAGACTTCAGGTCAATCTTGTTGAAATAGTTCCCCCTCTTGATATGATTGAGAATTTCATTGATCTAGGGAATGGGATACCGATTCCAAAATGTGATCTTGTTTAGATCTCGGTAGTCAATATAGAGTCGCCATGTCCCATCTTTCTGTTGTACCAACATAATTGGGCTCCCACACAGTGAGGAGCTAGGTCGAATGTGCCCCTTGGGATTAGATCTTGAATCGTGCATTTAATTTCTTGGTTCTTCATGAGGGAACACATGTAGACTAGCCCATTAGTTAAAGGTGCACTAGGGATCAAATCAATGGAATGCTTGACCTGACAATGTACTGGAACCCCAACAAGTGTGGTGAATATGTCTTTGTATGATTTCATGATATTTTCCACCTGTTTTTGTTGCGCAGAGAGATTTTGTATGGAGGTGGTGGATGTTGTTGTGATCTTTCATTTCCCCTCAGAATGAACCATGAAGAGTATGAATTTCCTTGTCTGGGAGAATACCTTCCTGCACTGCTTCGTTGTGATGAGAGACACTGCGGTAGAAGGAAGTGTCTCTGGTATCCTGTAGAGTTTCCTACCCAAAGTAGTAATGACACCACAAGGTCTAGACTCATACAGAGAATGGAATTTCCATATATATGGTTGTCCTAAAATAATATCACAAACTTCAAGTGGGGAAACATCACACATTACCTCATCTTTGAAGGGATTGATGTCGTAGAAGAGGCGACACTGTTTACTGACGCAAATGTCTTGTCCATGGCTCAGCCAACCAATGTTGTAGGATTGGGGATGTGGAACCATTGGAAGCTTCAATATTTTGGTGACCTTGACTAAGATGAGGTTCTTCTGACTACCATTGTTGAGAATGAAATGTAGCAAAGTCCCCTACACCCATAGTTGTGAGTGAAAGAGGCGCTCCACTTCCTATGGGTCCTCTGACTCTTTTGGATGGATATTTGTGGTTTCTATGGTGGCACTAGGTTCTACGTCAATGATATTCTTACCCCTTTCTTTCTCTGTACCATTGTTTTATTCAGAGTCTGTATCCTAGGATTTTTTCTTGACCAACAATGATTGCTTTGAGCGGCATTCATCAGTGATGTTCCAGGGGCTTTTATAGAACTCGCACCACTTGCCGGTGTGCTTTGATTTGTCGTTACCCTTGTTTTTCTGTGGCTTGGAATGGTTGTCCAGACTTTGGCCATCCTTGATCTATCCTTTGGGTTATGAGTTAGGGACACTTTTTCTCGGCTTCTGCTACTGATTTGCAAACCCAAAATCCCGCTTATTCTTTTTCTTAAACTTTTTCTCGATTTTGACAGCATATCGGTAAGCTGCTCCCTGTGAGGATATTTCAAGTAAATCCATCTCTTACTAAATGTACATGTGCATGCTAATGTAGTATTTTAGAACCAAGTGTCATTCATAGTGTCTAATACCCAGCTTTGAGCTCAGGGTATGGAATATATTAGTATTCTCTGGCATTGTATGGTCTCTTTCTTAGCGCAATGTCGTCCATAGGGTGTATTGGTCATCATAGTTTCAAACATGGTAGAATTCCTCTTTGATGACATTGACAAAAGATGCCCAAGTGGGTTCTTTTTTTAATATCTCAGATTCATCCTTTGCATGCCTTTCACAATACCCATCCCACCAATATTTGACATGGGGGAGGGAGTTAAGGAGCATGAAGCTGATCTTTTCGCTATCAGAAAAATTTTGAACAGAGAAGTAACCCTCTAACATATTTGACCATTTTTCCAAAGCATATTCATCTATCTTTCCTTCAAATAAGGGAATGTCAAAGTTAACTTGTACCTTGAAGGAAGTCGCACCCCCGAAATGGTTTCTCGTTGAAGGTGTGTCTGCTACCGTTGACATTCTTAGAAGGATATGGGAGAAGTTATCCATCATCGTTTTCCTCTGTCATGCAATGGATTCCTTGAGAAACATTTTAATAGGATATACTGCTCCATCATCTCTCTTTTATTCTCCCTCCATGTGAGGCTTCTTGGGACGACGAGAAGTATTTTCCCCAAGCTCAACTAGTTCAAGACCTAAGTCTCAATATTCATATCTCATCGAGGACATGCACTGAGAAACCACAAGAGCATAAAGCTTTAATACCGCTGCTCCAGATTTATGTGAGAATGAAATTAAAGAGAAAATATATATATTCAAATGCATAGATAAATATGGCAATAAAAACAGTGATACAATAAAATCAGATTCTATTAAATGAATGTAACATAACAGACTGTAAAAAAAGAAGCTAGAATGGTGGTAGTTGTATCTCTAAGAAGAGATGTGGCAGCTACACTCACTGGTGACAAGATGAATACAAAAGGAGGCTGAAGGTCCCTCTATCATAAATCCTTGGAGAGGTAGAAATCCCTAAACTTAACCTTAGGAGATGAATCGCCATGAAAATTGTGGCCCCAAGGTGGTTAGTTGAACAATCAACTTCTCGGGGTTATAACGTTTGCATACAATCTTCGTTTGGGGTGCTTGATATCCTGTTGGAAGGTCTATATGTGATTTATGACTTTCGAATGGGTCCAATTGCATTCCAATGGGAACCATTTCCCCCCATTGAATCTCCAAAAAATGTTGTTTAGGGACTCAAAAAAAACCCGAAAGTTTAGGACCCGAAAAACCGTAGAAAATTACAGGAGAAATTTTCAACATGAGAAACTATTTTGAGCCAGTGGAATATGTGGGTGGCCACCTATACCCATCTGGATCAATCCTCCACCCTTAGGAAGCAATGGTTTCCATTGCGTTCATTTCCCCCATCAAATGGGGAAACGTCTGCTGAACTTGACTCTTGTTGAGCCACTTGCCTTGGTTGAGGAGTTTCCCTACTTTGACAATTCGATATAGTTGGATATTTTGCTGGAGGGTTCCCTTAACCTGTGTTTCCATGATATGATCAATCATTTCTACCACCTCCGAGGGGTCCAACAGTGGTGCGAAATTTGGTCGAAGGGGCTCCAAATTGAATATTGGGTGTAGGCCATTGAACGAAGGAATATTTAATTCGAAAGCATTATCACCAACTGCCTTGGTGATGCTGTATGGCCCATATCAAAGTGGATGAAGCTTGCTATGGGGTCCTGTGAGCCTCTCTTTTTGTAAATTCAACCAAACCTTATCACCAACCTGGAACTTGTGTGGAACCCGATGCTGGTCATGTCGATGCTTGAATTTAGTATTTGACTTCTCCAAAATGTCATGGACCTGTTGGTGGATGTGATGGATTCGTTCAAAAAATATGGTGTCCTTATCAACCTCGGGCTAAGCATGGGAAGATTCCTCCTGTGTGGATGCAAGGAACATAGCTACATCAATCAGGGCTAATGGTTGGAAACCCAAGCACGCTTGTATGGATGGCAATCTCACTGATGGGGATGCAATGAAAGATATGGGGACCATGACATTGTTTTTTTTTGGAGAAACTATTTGCATGTTGTCTTGATGGAGAAAGTAAACATTTATTCACATGATTTCATCTATGTGATATCATGTTCCATTTTTTATACATGGGGAATACTTCTTTGGGTGTACTTGTGGTTTACTTTCAGGGTGCATTGGAGGATGTATCCATTGAATTTTGTGATCTTGTAGATGATTGGGGATGATAGTATTATTGGTACTTGGTTATTACACTAATTGCATGGTTGGATAGTGATGGAGATATTTGTGGGGAGATTTCATGAACAATTTGTAATCATAGCCGAGCAATAAAAGAATGATGAAAATTGGTGCTTGGTTGGTTGAAAATTCCAATGCTAGTCAGTAGGAAACATATACTAAGGAATAAAGCAAGCAGTGATATGATTCCCATGACTAATTCCCTTAAATTTTGCTTCATTGGTGTGCATAAAGATATTTCTCTAGACAAGATGCACTGGAATATTGAAGCAACATGTTGGAGGGAGTGCTTATGTTCATCATGGATCTTTTCATTTGCTTGAGGACAAGAAAATTTGGGGACGGGGGATTGAAATGTACCCAAAATTTATGATAACACCATGGAGAACCCCATAGTACTTTAGAACACCATGATTCCTAGTGGAATAATAAATTAATTAATAAGGAGTCATTTTGGCAAAGCAATTACGCATAGAATTTAAATTTGTCAAACTGAGGATTATAAATTTTTCATTAATTACATATTTTGAAAATATTTAATTTTTGCACATAGTAGATGTGATAGGGGCATAAGGTGGTGCCTAGGGCCATGTGGAACCATGTAGTTTTCATCCAAAAAGGAAACCTATACCAAACCAAGAAAGAGCCAAAAATCCAGGAAAAAGATAGAAAGCATGCATAAAGCAGCCAGTTAGAATAGCAAAGATAAAACATTTAACTATAGGAAAAGATGTCAAGATGAAAAGAAGAAAATTTTTGGAATTCAAGGGGTGTAGTTTCCAAAAAGGAGAAAAGAAATTCATCCCAACAATAAGGAGGGCGTAGTTTCCAAAAAGGAGAAAAGAAATCCAGTCTAAAACTAGGAGGGTGCAATTTCCAAATGAAGAAGAAGACATGTTAGTTAAAAAGCAGGAAAGTATGAATTCAACTAATGAGGGTGCATTGGTTGAGGCAAATGGGACACATGAAGAGTAAATTTTACCTAGAATCCATGTTTCCTATAAAGTGATGATAACACACCCATCTCACATTTTCTGGCATTTTGAGTTTGTGTGAGTGAGATTTTAGCTTTTCTAGTGCTTGGAGATGTTCCCAAGCCAAATGTGGGAGATGTGCCCCATGGTATTGTCCTAGATTTTCCTCAGTAATTTGAAGAGTAGTATATGAATCAAATTATGGAGGTTTAATTTCAATTCCAGAAATCTATTTAATCCATGTTTGAGATCTCTTCTCAGTGATTAAAGGATTCCTATTTGAATTCTTCATCGCCTTCTCTTCTTTCTCTCTAGTTATTTGAAGGAGACAAGATCAAACAATGGATGTATGGATTTAAGCCATTAATGATTAATATTTTTATTTTTCTGATCATATACATAGGTGTATTAGTTTCATTGAAGAGTTTAGAAGTTATCCCTTTCAATCCATATGAATTATGGTCTCCAATCCCCCTAGTAATGATGTTTTTTCTAAACAAGTCTAACAATGATTATCAAGTGAGGTTTATTTCGACCTCTCTAAGTTATAATTGATGTAATATTTCCTCTCTAAAAATTATATGAAAAATCGAATTAATATCATGAAGTTTCATATGAAAATTTTCTTTCCTTGTGTTGTTATGGAATTTATCTTATGGCTGGGGTTGATGCCACCAACTTACTAGGGGTTTACAGACTGATATCTAAAGTTTCACAAGTATATCGAAAACTGTTTTTGTTTGTTCCAGAAACACCCATTTCGGCAAATCTAAAGGTATAATGTTACAGTGACGGATTTGTTTTTTTAAATCTCTCATATTTTATCAGTTTTATTATTAAATCTTTACTGTTTTAGTCTCAGACTGTTTCCTTCCCTAGCTGCGTATTCTCTTTGCCGTGCACCTTGCACGATCGTGGCGAATCAGAAACAGTAAGGGAAAGTTTTTTTTTCTTGTCTTCTCAGCTATGTATGCTCTTTGCCGTGCACCTTGTACGATCACAGCAAATCAAAAACAGCGAGAAAACTTGAAAACGTATACTTTTCGGGTAAGCTAACCAAGATCTAACCCCATTGTGTGGAAAAAGTTTTTTTTGTTTTTGTTTTTCGTTTATTTTGTGATTTGCAGGAGAAAAAGGCAAGCATGGAGAACGAGAGAAAAGAGTAAAAAACAAAAAAACCATTCCTCTTTCCATTCTTTTATGTACCTTTTAAACTTAGCTCACTTGGTCCAAAGTTATTTTATCCCTTAATAGGTCTTGAGTTCAAGTCTTATTAAGCTACTTTTTAGTGCATGCAATTTCTATTTTCAAGTTATTTTATTGTAAAAGTGCATCTCACATAAATAAAATAAAATAAAAAGTGAGTCACTTAAGTCTTTTAATTTATTGTCGCACTATTTAAAAGTAACAATATTGTAAAAGTGAACATCACTTATTCTACAAAAGTGATTCACTTAAAAACAACTTTATTGTAAAGTGATTGTCAAAGGTTGATCTTGGTAAGAGGGGGGTTCTGTTTTTTAGTTGGTCAAGTTAATATTTGTCACGTCACTATTGGAGACATCTTCAACATTTTCTTTGATCAAGCATAACTTCATCATCCAGAATCAATTTTTAGTGCCGTTTTTTTTTAAACCGCATATTTTTCGATATTTTTGCATCTAGAAAGTTAATTTCTTTTTTTTTAGCCATTATTTTATAGTATGGCTGCCCCTTGTGATATTATACTTACAAGTTCTAACTATTTCTCATGGAAATCTTGTATGGAGGATGTTCTACGAAGTAGGGAACTTTTCAATATAACCTCAGGGAAAGAAACAGAACCCACTGATGATGGTAAGAAAATTAAATGGACAAATAGATGTGATGAAGCTCATGGATTGATTGGGATGTCCATCTCTACTGATTTGCGATTCCACATATCTAGAATTGATGAACCTGATATAGCTTGGGAAAAGTTGGAATCTGCGTTTGGTAAACACAATGAAATTTGGGGTCATCAACTTGAGAATGAGTTGCTTTCCTTGAATCCAAATGATTTTTCATGCATTCAAGAATATTTATCTAAGTATAAAACTCTTAGACTCTTATGTGTAGAATGAAAGATTAAGAAAGAAGACAAACAATGTATTTATCATATTCTTTCCAAACTTGGACCTGCATATTCTGTTTTTGTATCTACATTCTACTCCATGAAAGAATCATTGACTGCAGCTAGCTATCAAGAGCCTAGTCTTGAATCCTTTTGTGATTCCTTAATTAGAGAGCAAGATAAGCTCATTCACTTTGGAATAATTAATAATGCAGATACATCTAAGGAAGCCTTATTGTCCCAACCGAAAGGCAAGTTCAAGACTCCTAAGAAACAGAACTTTTGCAATAATAAGCCAAACAACAAGGGTCCCAAACCCTCTCAGTCAGCTCCTTCTTTAAAAAATGACAAAGGATCCAAGCCAAAAGGAAAGAAGACTAAGTGTCATTGCAATTTTTGTGGGAAAGATAATCATGATGAATCTAAGTGTTTTAAGAAGATGGCAGCCTTGGAAACAGCAATGAAGAAGCACCACATCAGCCTAGATTCGTCTTCAGAATCTAACTCTCATGGACATGCACTTTGTGCTTCTGGTTACTCTTATACTGCATCTTCTTCTTCTCTTCAAATGAATGGCTCATTGATTCTGGAGCATCTTATCATATGGCTAAGGATCAAGCCATCTTTTCTACTGTGCATGAATGTAACACCAAACAAATATTTGTTGGTGATGATAAATCTCTAAGTGTTGTAGGATCTGAAACAGTTCCAGTAGAAAATGGTCATTTTAGTGATGTACTATGTGTTCCAAAAATTTCCTGCAATTTGTTATCAATCTATCAAATTACTCATTTAGGTGAAGGTAAGACTGTGACGTTTACACCTCAACAAGTTGTAATCAAGGATTTCAAAAATCATCAAAAAGTCCTTGCTACTGGAACTGTTGATGATATTACCAGGTTGTACAAATTTAACAACTTTGGGTCATCACCTTTTCCTTCAGTTTTTGTTGCTCATAGTGATAGCTTGAGCAAACTTTGGCATGAGCGATTTGGTCACTTATTACCACTCATTGCAACAACTATGTAAAGAAAATATGGTGATTGGTCTTTCAATGGTATCTTACAAGGATGGTGTTTGTTCCGGTTGTGTACTCGAAAACATCATCAGGACAGTTTTGACAAATGTGTCTCTGGGCACGCCTCGGTTCCCTTGGAGCTTGTGCATAGTGACTTTTGTGGTCCTCTTCCATCTGCTTCCTTTTTTGGTTTCAAATATTTCTTAACTTTCATTGATGACTACTCCAGATGCACTTAGGTTTACTTCCTAAAACTTAAGAGCAAAGTATTTAACATTTTCTTGGCCTACAAGGCCCTTTTTGAAAAACAATCTGGTCATCAAATTATTAAGTTAAGATTTGACAATGGAGGAGAATATGTTAACAACAAGTTCACTACTTTCTGCACTGAACAAGGAATCCAACAACATCACATTGTTCCATATACATCACAACAAAATGGTGTAGCTGAACGGAAGAACCGCACTTTAAAAGAAATGGCCAATTGTATGATCCAATCTAAGGGACTAAGTCTTCAATATTGGGCTCGAGGCCATAAATTGTGCAAATTACATAGTTAATAGCACACCCACTAAAGTTTTACAAGGTATAACACGAGAAGAAGCATGGAGTAAAATTAAACCAGATGTAAGTCACTTTCATGTGTTTGGTTGTGAAGCATGGGCTCACATTTCGGATGAAAAATGGAAAGCATTGCAGCCTAAAAGCGAAAACTGCATATTTTTAGGATATTCAGAAGATGTAAAAGGTTATAGACTTCTTCAGGCACATTCTCATGATATAAGTATTAGAAGAGATGTTAAATTTGATGAAAATCTCTTGTCTTGCGAGCCTAACTTGGCAGGTGTGTCATCTTTGTCCTGCGAGCCTGATTCAGCGATTGTGCCTTCTTCTTCTTCTTCTTCTTCTTCCAACTTCCTTGACAAGTTTCCAAATCCAGTTTATGTTGATGACAGTGAGGATGAATATCCACCTTCACCTGCTCATGTTCCTCAAATTGCACCAACAGTCATATTTCCTTGATGGGTCCGTTCAACATGTGAAGCAGCTGGTGATCTTGTCGGTGATCCTAGAGATCTTGACGTCGAACACGTTCTCAGTTTCAGCGAGCCTCTTCTCTTTTGGCTCAAGTTTCCGAGAATCGTGATCTAGAAACTTTCGCAGAAGCTTCAGGAAATCCAGATTGGGATGCAACTATGGATGAAGAATATCGTTCCTTAATGGCGAACGATACTTGGGATCTTATTCCTCTTCCAATAGGAAGAAAACTTGTCAGGTGTAAATGGGTCTACAAAACTAAGTATGCATCAGATGTAAGTGTTGAAAGACTTAAGGCAAGGTTAGTTTCCAAAGGTTTTACCCAAGTTGAAGGGATTGACTACAATGAAACCTTTGCTCTTGTCGCAAAAATGAATTCCATCTTCCTTGTTCTTTCCCTTGCAGCCTTACATAACTAGGAAGTCCATCAAATGGATGTCAAGTCTTCCTTTTTACATGGTGATTTACATGAGGAAATTTACATGGAACAACCTCCTGGATATGTTTAGGATAACTCTAGCCTTGTTTGTCTCCTTAAGAAATCCTTATATGGCCTTAAGCAAGCTCCTAGAGCTTGGTATGCCAAAATGGATAACTTTCTCCTTGACACTGGTTTTTCTGGACACCATTTTGACCCCAATGTCTATACCAAGAAAGTAGGAAACCATCTCATTATACTTGTTCTTTATGTTGATGATCTTATCCTTACTAGTAGTGACCCTAACCTTATAACCCATGTGAAATCCAGTCTTAAGCAAAATTTTGAAATGTCAAACTTAGGACATTTGCATTATTTTCTTGGTCTCAAAGTATTGCAAACCAAAGAAGGAATCTTTCTTTCCCGGGCTAAGTATGCTTGTGACCTTCTTCGTTGCTTCCACATGGAAGATGGTAAACCAACCCCTTCTCCCTTCCAGTCTGGAGTCAAACTTTCTGCCACTTGTACTTCCCCTAAAGTAGATGCCACCTTGTATCGTCAGCTTGTTGGTAGTCTTTTATACTTGACTCATTCTCGTCCTGACCTTTCCTTTGATGTTGGTCGTGTTTCCCGTTATATGCAAACTCCTCATGAAAGTCATTGGAAAGCAACAAAAAGAATACTTTGATATATTCAAGGTACAATTCAGTTTAGGATTCATTACAGTACAGGGGGGAAACCTTTGTTGGCTGGTTTTACTAATTCATATTGGGCCGACAATCCTGATGATCGAAATTCTACTGCAGGTTATGTTTTCAGTCTGGGATCTGGACCTTTCACTTGGTCTTGTAAGAAACAACAAGCTCTTGCTCTTTCTTCAGCGGAAGCAGAATATCGAGCCGTGGTTAATGCCAGTCAGGAAGCTTTATGGCTTTGACAGATCCTTTCAAGGTTTGGATTCGAGCAGCAGCAACCGACTCCACTTTGGTGCGACAACTAAAGTGCCATCAAGCTTGCCAAAGATCCACTTCTACATCAACGCAGCAAACACATTGAGCTACACATGCACTTCATCAGATATCTTGTTCATGATCATCTTATTGAAGTGCTCTATTGCCCTACAGATGATCAAGCTGCAGACATCTTCACCAAGTCTCTTACAAAAGCGAAGTTTTCTAAACTTCGGTCTATGTTAGGAGTTCAGGAATGTGTCCTTAAGGGGGGATAGGCTCTAATTCCTCCTTCCTTCTCCTAATAGTGTCACTTTTGTAAATCCTTCAATCCTATCCCAAGTTGTTCTTAAGGGGGGATGTTAGGATATTTAGACACTTAGGAGTTAGTTAAGATCAACTTGTGTAATATATCTGTTAGGTAAAAGTGTGTATCTTTAGTATGCATTAGTATGCATTTGTAAATATTCTAATCTGACGATCATAATATGTTCTAGACATAGAGTGATCTGACGGTTCAACTTCTCTTAGATCATACTTACCATTGATAAATGGCTTAATACCCGATTGGTCTATGATCTCTATTTAAAGAGCATAGAGGGTCCTTGGCTAGTTGATCGATTATGAGAAGCTCATGTAACTTTCTTTCTTTTGGATAATAAATTGCTCCAAGTAGTTATTTGGCTGGGGCCGTGGACTGTTTCCCTCTCAAGGGTTTTAACCACATGACAAAAATTGGTGTATTAATCCGTGATTCATTTGTGTAAAGTGGTTTCTCTTGGTGTTTGGTCCTTTGGGAGTACCCTGTGTACCCGAACACCCCCAGGGCTTGGTATGCCAAGATTGATGGCTTTTTGCTAGCACTGAGTTTTGTTCGATGCAAGTCTGATCCTAATGTCTATTTGAAGATGATTCATGGTTCTTTGATGATTATTGTCTTGCATATGGATGACCTTCTGATTACAGGAAGTTCAAAGAAAGAGATTGCCTCCTTGAAGGATATAATGAGCCATGCATTTTCTAGGACAGATTTGGTATTGTTGAGCCAATTCTTGGGTCTCAAAATTGCTCAATCCCAACATGGAATCAAAGTACATCGGTCCAAGTATGCCTTAGATTTGCTGAACAAGTTCAACATGAAAGATTGCAAACCAAGCAAGACTCCTTTCCTTTTAGGATTTAAGCTTGAAGAAGCAGGTTCTTCTCCTATGGTAAATAATACACTGTATAGGCAGTTGATTGGGTGTTTGCTTTATCTTACACACACTCGACCTGGCTTATCTTATGCAGTTAGTGTGGCTTCGAGATACATGGATTAGCCTCATGAGATCCACTGGAGGGCAGCCAAAATGATCCTAAACTTTGTTCAAGGAACAAGAACTCATGTGATCTTCTACAAAGCAAAATCTAATCTTGATTTGATTAGGTTTACTGACAGTGATTGGGAAGATGACAACATAGATCGAAAGTATACATCAGGATATGTGTTCATGCTTGCAGAAGGGCAAATCAGTTGGTCAAGCAAGAAGTAGAGTGCCATAGCACTCTCATCTACAGAAGCAGAGTATAGAGAAGTTGTAAATGTAGCAACTCAATGTTTGTGGTTGCAGGGAATACTTGGAGAATGTGGCTTCGAATCAGAGTTTTCAACTATTATCTACTGTGATAATCAGAGCACCATTCGAATCTGCAATGATCTAGTTCAAAGACAGCGAACCAAGCACATTGAGATCCATATGCACTACATCAGACAGCTTGTGCATGATGGTACCATTCATCTACTCTTCTATGCATCTTCAGAACAAGTAGCAGACATCTTCACCAAAGTTTTTTGTGAGAAGATATTCAACAATCTCAAATCACTGTTGGGGATTGTTGATCATGCTGTGAATCATGATTGATGACAAGATTTCCAAATTTTGTTTTCATGTCCATGTTTAAGGGAGGATGACTTCCTAATGTTGTATGACACTCGCAATGGCCATTTCTGAACTTATGTGACTATTGTGAGTTTGGCATTGGGATTAACTTGGTGATCGAGAGGTCATTTCTTGGAATCCATGGCTTGTGTGCTGTTCTCTATATCCCCTTAAAGGTCGGGGGACTAGGAGGAAGGAGAGTAATCCTAGTGTAGTAGGGTGGTCGAGCAAGAAGTAGGTCGACATTTGAACAAGACTTCAATCGGATCTAGAACATTGTGGCATTCAACAACATGTAGGTAGACGGATCGATCTACGAAACAGGTTCCTTGTTGTGTATTTTACTTGTCAATTAGTTTGATTAATTTGTCTTGCAAGAAGGTTATATTATAGGATTTGTTGGGGTTATGATGCCGTTATTTTGTTTCATTGGCACTATCTGGTAAGCACCAAAAGCCAAGAGGTTTCCACATAATTCTTTAGGTTGGAATGATGCATTTTCCAAGGTGTGATACACTTAAAAAGTGCTACCGTCGAAGCAGATGTTAAGTTTTTTTATGAATAATAAGGTGTGATGCATTTAACTCACCAAAAATAATCATCATTAATTTGCACTCACTCCTAAGAAAAACACAAATTTTATCATTCTAAAAGAGATTTGGAAAACCATTATCAATAAAACACAATGTTATAGTTTCAAGTTATTTACTTAATGCTTTTGCTCATTGTCATATAAATTTTGAGTACCACATTGAAAATAAATATGACTTGAAAAATACTATAGTGAATGGATATTATTTTTAACATTTATAATAAAAGTAGTATCCATAACTTATAATTTTGTAAGAATCAAAATAATATTTAATAATTTGTTTAGTAATTAATTTAATTCATTATTCATAAATATGATTAATAATTATATTAAAAATAATACAATGTCAAAATTTCTATATAATTTAAATTTTTTATTTTAATTACATCGAAAGTTATATTAAATATAAAGTATAAACATTATTTGTGTTAATACATTTATGCTTTTATTTAATAAATTTAAAATGTTTTAATACATTTATATTTCTTTCCAAATAAAAGAAACATTCACAAAATAATTAATACATCCAAATTTAATATTAACTTAATATTTTAATTTTTCTATCAATCTTTTGTAATTTTATAAAACAATTGATACATAAAAATTAATTTAAATTCTTAAAAATTTCCGGCAATTATACCTTAATTTGTTAAGTTTTTAAAGTTAAATGCACATTCACATTTAATATTAATTATATTAAAAATTCAAAGATATATAAATGTAGATATTCATTATGTAAGTGTTCATATATATATAACCATAAATACCACATGATTCCACTAACACGGCCACAAGTCAAGTGACACCTGAATGTTAATAGCCATTAGTCATATGAGAGTGATATGAAGTGACACGTGAATGTTAATAGCCATTAGTCATATGAGAGTGTTAATCATATCAGGGTGTTAAGATTGAGTGTTAATCATATTAGACTGTTAAGATTAATCAAAGGACAAAATAAATACTATTTAAACTTAACAAGATAGGAAATGAATTCTTATTATACACTTATTACACTTAAGTTAATTTCGTTATTAAACTTAAACAAAATTTAAAATAATACATTTAACTAAAAAAAGAAACTCAACTCTATTTTAGATATCGTCACGCTAACTTGTCTTCTCACCCTTTCCACCTGGATCCAGAAATTCCTTCCTTTTTGTAAAACTCAGAATCTGCATGGCTATGAGACCCAGAGCGCTGTCTAGATATGTTACATGATCGTAAAAAAGAAGACTGCCTTCGCCGACCATCTACGTTAATGTTGCCTCTGGCTAATGTGCTGTTAAGTGAACTACATGGAGCCTGACATTCAGTTTGCTTATTTGAGGCATACCGATTAGGATTTCTGCTAAATCCTTCAGAATTTTCAAAGACAGGTGAAGGTTCCTCATTATTCTTCGGAAACCCATAACAGGGCTGTTTGCGGTTACTTTTATCACATTGCACCTCATTTGCGCCATGTCTTTTCATAGCTACTCTCCGTTGTGACGTCGTATACAAAGAGTGATGTTTCTTTGTATCCGAGGGGTGATCAGAGTTTTTCATATGAGACAGCATTTCCAATTTCTGCCAACTAGGTTTGGCAGCATAGGTTCTCTTACTTTTATTAGCTGAAATTTGATGCGTTGAGATCGGTTCTTTTACTCTGAGATGAGGTGGTATATACAGGCCCGGACTCTGAAAAAATGGATGCTTAAGTGATTCAGCTGCGGTTGGCCTCTTGTTTGGATCCCAGGAACAAAGTGAAGCGATCAGATCAATGGCTTCGGGGCTTGCAGTTGGTATCAGAGCCGAAATTACATGACTGTCAATGAACTGTGGAAATCGATACTGCAATGAAGCTGCAAGCCTTAATCCTTGGGGCCATGTTTGCTGATTAGGGCTACCAATTACGCTGCATATTTTGAATATCTGATCTGCTTCACAAGATCCGGGGAAAAGAGGACGAAGGGTAAAAAGTTCTACCATTATTACACCCATTGCCCACATATCAACAGCTGAGCCATACGAAGGCGACCGGAGCATAACTTCAGGAGCGCGATACCAACGTGTTGAAACATATTCTGTAAACGGGGATTGGGAGGAGACCTCTCGCGCTTGACCAAAATCGGCAATTTTGATAACATCTTTGTTCAATAACAGATTTTCAGGTTTAAGATCGCGATGAAAATATCCTTGTTGGTGCATATACGCGATAGCTTCAAACAGTTGGAAGCACCAGTTCCGCACTTCAGATTCTGGAAAAGGATTGTCGCGGCCTTTCATTAACTCGTACAAATTGCATTCCATGCACTCAAAAATAAAATATAAGTTGTTATTTTGTCTGATAACCTCATTCAGCTTAATAATATTTGGATGTTTCAATTTTTGAAGAGACTTCACTTCAGGAAGATTCAAACATTCGTCCCAAGAGTAATACTTCCTCTTCATTTTCTTGATGGCAACAATCTCCTTAGTTGAGCGATTAATTGCCTTGCACACCGTCCCGTAAGTGCCATTTCCCAACTCCTGGATAACCTCAAACTGATCCATTTCTGAATTGGAAGGTAGCTGGAAATAACAGAGGTCTGTAGCTCAGAACACTATTATGGTTTCTTGATTGTAAACAACAAGCACTAGCCTTCAAGTTTTAACCAGAAATCGAACGAATAAGCTTGTAGGACTGTACACCTATCAGAACAACCGTTCTAACTTAGAGAATAAATCAGTAAAAACTGCTAACAAATCCTTCTGTCATAACCTCTCTCTCTTCCGAGCAAGGGTTGAAATTCGATCACACAACCTCAGTTTCGACTTTCCGCGGTCTCTGAGAGAGAAGATTTATAGATATTTGGTTTCTTGTTTGACAATTTGTACAGGTTGGGATTTCAACCGTTTAGGGGTCGGTGCAGGATGGTATTTAGTTGCGGCCGACTTTTATTTTAAATTTCTACTTTAAACAAATTAGGTTTTAATTGTAATTGAGACAAAACACTAAAGTGAATATCACCTTTAAACAAATTAGGTTTTAATTGTAATTGAGACAGAACATTAAAATGAATATCACCTTTATTAAACTGAGGTTGGATAGCCATTTTCAGAAGATCAGACTATTTGCACTTGGGCCCACCTAACCCTGCCCTGTCATAGCTTACTCTACCTTTCAGTGAGACCAAGAACAACTAATTCCAATACTTATTTTCACACCAACTGTGTTTTGGAATTCATCCATCCATAAATTTAGCCACGAAAATTCGTTTTTTTAAGTGCAAGTTTAAAATTGCAAGTTTTGTTTGGAATTTTTATGAAAATTGCAAATGTATGTTTACAAGTGTATAATTTTAGTCAACTCCATAAAAATAACTGGAAAGATCTAAAACTTGGAACTTTTTATCAACTTCCTTATAACAATTAATCAACTCCTTTGTTTGTTTTATGGAACTGGATCCAGGTTTAAACCTTGGATTCTTTATCATTCATGATAAGGGAGGTTAAAGTTTTAAACTAGCATACACACAGAACATTGGGGCATAACAATTGAATTTCAAATTACAAGTTTTTAGTACACAATTCAGATTAGGTTTAGATCTATTCAGTCTGTAAATTTAATTTGATTTGGTAAATTAGTATTTTTCATTATTGCACTATATCTAAGTGTAATAATAGTTTGTTGTAGAATTGATCTGCAATAAAAATGCAAGAAAAGAAGTAGAATCTATTACAAAAAGATAACAGATAATTAATCTATCACCAAAAGCTCTGGTGCAAATAGTTGGGTAGATAGCTTACTCCTTTCCAAAACATAAAAAAAAATTATCATTTTATAAAATAATAACTTATAATATTGTGTAACTTTATGTAAACATAATGCATTGTTACAAAAATTGTAATATTATGCAACTTTATGTAAATATAATAAAGCTTTACCAAAAATCTACTTTATGTAAATATAATACAGCCTTACCAAAAATCTACTTTATGAGAGTTGTTGTAAATATAATACATCTTTACTAAAATTCTATAAAAATTTATAAGAGATGCTGTAACTAGTTATATTGTGTAATTTGATGTAAACATAAATGAGCGTTACCATTTTTTTTTCTAATTTAAAGTAAAGTTAAAATATTAAATATATTAATTTTTTAATAAAAATCAAATTAAATTTTAAGCAATATAAATAATTATACAAATTAAAATAAAAAATAAAGCATTATATTAATTTCAAAAAATATGATAATAAATTTTATTTTTTTTAACAAGTGTAACATAATATATGTCTAAATTACTACTCCTTTAAAATGATCTGCAATCCAACTATGTTTAAACTACCATTAATACTTATATAAAGAACACTTATATAATAGTCAAAGTGCCAAAAGTTTGGAATTAATAAATCTTCTTTATAAAGATGAACTATGTACATCTTAATAGTCTTCCTTATAAACATGGATTATGCATTTTGTTGTAAATCTTAAAGGATTTGCATCTTTCATTATGATTAAAATGTCATTTACTTGTGAGGGTTGTGTATCTTTCTTTTGAGATATTTTTTTGGAGGCCTTTCATGCTAAATTGTTTTAGTCACTTCTAAATAAAGTATAATATATAAATGCATTTTTTATTAGTAAAATGATCATTAATTATGGGTATTAGCTTAGCAGAGCAAAACATATAAACGTTGAAGTAATGTATCTATCTACATTTAAGATCTTGATATATTCAATTCCTGTAGGTAGGTGTTTTGATGACTTAGTCGAAACATATTGTAAAAATATTAAGTAGAGTTAAAAAACAACTTATAAGTTGGGAAATCATTCTAGATGTCCTAGGTATACATGTTACGATTTTACATTAAGTACCAACAAAACTTTCTTAACTTTCTTAAAATGGAAAACTAATGAATTATGAAGTGGCAAAGAAATATGGATCATTGATGATGATGCAATTTTTGTGAGTGGTCGATTAGTCAAAACAACGGATTTAGGAGTTCATTTATTATTTTTTGAATTTTCTTTTTTAAGAGTTATCCACTTCTCAAAGTTGTATTTTATTTCATGTAGTATTGCTTACTCGTTTTAGTGGTGTGCCCTCTTCACATGCTTAAAATAGTTAACATTTTTGTATTTTTTATCATGTCATACCATATTATTTATTTATTTTTGATTCACTATATTTTTCTATATAAGAGTTTTTTCTCACTGTATGTTTGAATTTGGAGAATAAAGCATTTTTGTTACTTTTCACTCTTGTTACTTTCGTGTATTCTTTTTGTTCGTTGTATTTGGGTAATATTGTAAAAATAACTTGAATATCTAAGTGTTTAATGCCTAAGCATTGCTTCTTTATTCAAATGATGATTATACGTGAGAATAGATCCATTTTAAATGTGGAACTATCAAGCACCTAGAATCCAGAAAATATTTACACCTCTAGATGTATGTTTTTTATTTTTTATTTTAAACATGGATTTTTCTAATAACTTTTTATTTGGTTTTAAATTTTTATTTTATGAAGCTACTTTTTGTTTGGTTTTAGTTTTTTATTTATTTATTAAAACACACACACACACATATATTTAGGTGGCATAACCTTAGGAGCATGACAACATCTCCCCCCATACTGGGTATACTAGGTTGTAGAGCACCTAGCTACTCTTGGTGCAATGAAAAGGTTTAGGTAATCTAGTTTTAAAGTTTAGTTTAGTTTACTTACTAAGTTTCTTAAAAGCAACTCTTGATATTATTGCTTCTAGGGTGTCGATTGTGTTACTCTATAATGACTCGTGTATCCTAGATTGTTAATACCTAACGAAGCATTATTGTGTGGTTATAAATCTTCATTAGTTTAAGTGTATGGCCTTCTGAGTCAAGTGTATCCCTAGGAATTTAAGTAACTGTGGCACCCATTTCATATCGTTCACAGCATTTTACCTAGTCATTTTTCATGTCATGTCATTTCACCCATCTTCCATCATGTTCTCTTTTCCAATTAACTTATCATATATTATGTTCTAAGGTCTCTATACTACTCCCATGTATGTATGGCTAAGATAAATTTAAAAGAGTGAAAGTACGAGCTAAGAGAAATGTAGTTGAATGATAAATGTTATATATGTGAGTGATTCCCTCGTGTATAAAATCCATGATCCATATATCCAAGGTTATCAAAGTTAATTCTAAAGCAAAGGGACTCAAATAATTTTTTTTATAACAGGTATCACAAAACAATGACACAAGGAAAGTGTAACTCAAGAAAATATCTCCCTTATAAGGCACACATGTGGAAGAAAAAGAACTAACCCCTAGCCCTCGATAGCTACAAGGTATACCTAGCACTCGTGGGTCCTCGCAAAAAGACGAGGGACCTTTTAGATGCAATGCATGTTTTTCAAAATACATTCTTGTTATAGATTTCAACAACACATACACGTTTATTAAACAAAGGAATGGGAAACCCCAAGGTATCCAAGTGGGATGCCACATGTTGCCGCATTTCACACACCTGGGGTTCATAGCAACAAAAATCTTCAAGCTGCTAGGTGTGCCCTTGGGGGAAAGTCTCGAGTCAAGTATTGTCACTTGATCTTGACTCCTCCGTTTAGGCCAAACTCCTAATGAAGCCAAGGGGGGTGGTCCCTAAGAAAGAGTTCAACTAAGGCTCTTTATATTTTAGTTTTTAATGAAGAAATTAAGTTGTTTAGGAGTTTTTGGTAAACATTTCCTTCGCAAGACGAATGAAAAATTGTTTAAACATTCAACATCATATAACATGATTATATAAAGATTGATATTGACAAAACTGATAATAAAATGAAAATAATATTATTGTGTACTCAGATCAGTTCCAAATGGAGTAAAAATTGCTGTTGAAAAGGAAATGTTTTGCAATGTCTTCGTCAATTTTAATTATTAAAGAAGAGTTGATTTAGGGAAGGGTGATTCTTGATATACTAATGAAGTACTAAGAATATGTTTGGAGAGATGATAAAATTGGTTACTGAAGAGAAAACGTTGTGGCAGCAAAATAAAACTAAATCCTAAAAGAATCCACAAGCTATGTGTCACTTCTTGATCATCGACCAGTAATTAGCAAGAAGCCTTTGGTTGGTGGAGAGAGCATACTTCGTGGCAACGAACGAGGGAAAAAAATTATTTAAAAAATTAAAGGATGGAAAGGAAAAGAAATAACAAACTTAAACAACATTCAAAGAAAGCGTATTGTGTGCGTGTCATTATTAGAAAAATTCAAGCGATGAAAGAGACACTACCAATCCCCCCAGGGGGAGTGAAGTGTGGGTGCTATGTAGCCCAATTTATTTCTTTATTACTTATGATTACAATATCAGAAAATGAAATTAAAAGATGTCTTAGAACCTATAAAACAGGTCTAAATACTTATACACTTTATGGAGTGAAGGGGAAAGAAGAATAAGGGGAAACTGAGGGGTTTTAGTGTCTCGGGAGACCAAAATATCAGATTCTTAGCAGATATTCCTCCTCTTTTTCTTTGGGCCTGATAAAAAACAACAAGTTAAATTATTATAATATGATGGTGTTGATGTATTTGTAACTTCAGAATGTATTCACTTGTATGTCTTATGTCTTGTACCCGGATGTTTATTCCGGGAAGTGTCTGTAATGTATTTGGGTCATGTCATGCCCTGATGTTCCTATCGGGAGATTCAATAATGTAAGCAAGTAATGTCAAGTCATTGTGGGTAACCCTCCTATTGTTCAAGGGTTAAAGTCCCCGCAGTTCCAGGGCTCTAGGGTTATTAGAATCTCCTAGAAAAGTCGGCCCTAGTGAGTCATTGTCAAGTCTGGAATTAGTATAAATAGAGAGTGAGCCTCTCTATTTATCACACACTCACTCACACTCAGTTGTAGTTCAAAGCTGAGGAAGAAGAAGTTGCTAGGGCTAGAGAGAAAGAGGCTACTGATGTTGGCATATCATCTTACTATTTTTGGGGCTTTGCTATTGGTGTTGGTTCTATCTCTGAGGAAGTTGCGAGGTTTTCTCCTTTATGGTTTCCACGACGAAAATATTTGTGTTCATTGTCTTATGTGTTTGATTGTTGTGCTTGTTATTCTCTCAGTTAAAGATCCTAAGTTAATTCTAGCTTAAATGATAAAAAAACTAACATGGTATGAGAGCTAACCTGAGAAGAAGACACTATGCAGTTGCGGAAACTAGGGATTCCTACTTTTTGGATCTCTCTCCACAAATTTTCAGCAAAAGAAGGTTGGGCTGACTCTCCTCCCCAGGGCGCATCTTTCTGTCGAAGCAGAATTTGATTCTTAGCATTTTCAGTTTTTGACCCGACACTACTGCCGAAAATTAGGGCTTTCCATAGAAGTGGAATTTTTGAGTGATCCCAGGCCTGAATTGATCTCCTCCTCAAAATCAAAGTTTAGAGATCAAGATCAAAGATTTTAGTTGGACAGAACTCTGGGAAAGTCAAACCCTAATCTGCTCCTGAACGAGCACTGCAAAAAATTCAGCTCCAGATCCAGATCCGACATCTTAACCTAGTAAGATATAAATATTTTGTATTTCCATTTGAGGTTCTCAATTTAGATGTCTCATCATACCAAGCTTGATGAAAATCTTGAGGGGGATGATAACTTCTGAGCCTGGAAGTATAGGATCTCCCTGGTCCTGGAAGAAAAGGAGTTAGACAGAAAATGAGTTAGACTCCTACATCAATGAGGATATTCCAATTCTAGAGGGAGATGAGGATAAGGCCTTACACAAGAAGAAGTTGGTTATGGATAAGATGATTATTGCTGATTCAATCAAGGATCATCTCATACCATAGGTGTCCTCCATAAAGACACCTAAAGCTATGTTTGATGCCCTAACCAAACTGTTTGAAGGAAAGAACATAAACTATAAGATGACATTGAGGAACCAGTTGAAGAATGTGAAGATCCAGAATGCGGAGACCATACAGTCATACTTCACAAGGGTCTCCCAGATTAAAGAATAGTTGGAAGCAGTAGATGAAGAAGTGGAGGATGTAGAGATTGTGATGACCACCTTGAATGGTCTTCCTAGGACATGGGACTCATTCATTCAAGGGATCTATGCCAGAAAGAAGCTAGTCAAGTTCAGTAGACTATGGGAATAATGCTCTCAAGAAGAAGCTTGGATAGCAGCTCGAGAAGAAAAGATGGGAAGTGAAGATCAAGCTCTCATAGTACAATCCAAGAAAACCAGATCTAGCCACCACAGAGGTAAGCACTCTCACCAAAGGAGTAAATTTAGAAATCCTAGAGATATGTCTAAGTACATTTTCTATACATGTGATGAAAGAGGACACTTTGCTAGAGATTGTCCTAGAAACAAAAGTAGCTCTCACAAGAAGAAGGAGGACTATACAAATTGAAGGGCCAACCAGAACAAGATTTGGTTCATGACTCGGTAGAACCAAATGAGCTTTGGAATAGAAGGCTTGCACATGTGCATTACAGAGCACTACCACTTGCAAGCAAAGTTGTTGAAGGTCTCCCAGAAATGCAGAAAAAACATGAAGGTGTATGCAAAGGATGTGCAAAAGGGAAGAACACAAAGAAGACATTTCCAAGTAGCGAGAGCAAGGCAAAAGGAATCTTGGAAATCATACACTCCGATGTATGTGGTACAATGTCATCCAGTTCACTAAGCAGGTATGTATACTATGTTTCTTTTATTGATGATTTTTCTAGAAAGACATGGATATACTTTATGAAGAACAAAGATGAAGTATTCAGCAAGTTCAAGAAATTCAAAGCCTTGATCAAGAACCACAAAGAAAAGAAGATTAAGACCTTTCGATCAGATAATGGCAGAGAATTTACATCAAATGAATTCAAAGAGATATGCAAAGACTCAGGAATTAAGAGGGAGTTATCCACTCCATATAATCCACAACATAATGGAATTGTAGAAAGAAAGAATAGAATGATCATGGAAGCAGCAAGGGCCATGCTTCATGACCAAGATCTTCCCATGCATCTATGGGTAGAAGCTTCCAGAACAACGATATATGTACAAAACCGTACTCCACACAGAGTACTCGAGAATAAGACACCTAAAGAAGTCTTCTCCGGTAAGAAATCAAAAGTCAGACATCTCAGAATATTTGGCTGTCCCATATACATACACATTCCGAAAGAAAAGAGGACAAAGTTAGATCCTTCAGGAAAGAAGGGTATATTTGTGGGATACTCTAAAATCTTGAAGGCTTATAGAATATACTTACCAGGAATCAAGAATATTGACATTAGCAGAGATGTAACATTTGATGAAGATTTATCCTACATCAAATCCAGGAAGAGACCGACTGAAGAATCTGAAGAAACAGAAGCACCCAGAATTCATGATACAACCATGAACGAAGAAATTCGAGAAGAAGATCGAGAATTAGAAGAACCTCAAGAACCTGTGGATCCACCTCGGGAGAAGAATCCTCACATGAGGAAACCTGCTTGGGTACGTGAAATTATCCAATATGTAGAAAGATACAGAGCTTCAAAAGAAACACACAGAGGAAGGAAGAGAACTAGGTCCTGCTCCAGTTATGTAGCCCTGCTATGTGACATTATTGATAAAGAACCTTCTAACTATGAAGAAGAGGTAGAAAGGAAAGAATGGAAGGATGCTATGATCGAAGAGTATCAATAGATCATGAAGAATGATGTTTGGGATGCTGTCCCAAAACCAGAAGGGAAGTCCATTGTAAATTCCAAATGGATCTACAAGATCAAGCATGCTGCAAATGGCGACATAAAGAAATATAAATCAAGATTCGTGGCTCGTAGTTTCTCCCAGAAAGAAGGAATAGATTATGAAGAAACTTTTGCATCTATAGCCAGATACACTTCCATCATATCAGTACTTGCTCTGGCTGTAGTGATGAAATGGAAGATACACCAGATGGATGTCAAGAAAGCTTTCTTGAATGGTGTAGTAGAAGAGGAAGTGTATGTGGAGCAACCACTCAGTTTTGAGACACATGACAGGGAGTCTCATGTGTGTAGATTGAAGAAAGCCCTGTATGGTTTGAAACAGGCACCCAAGACATAGTACAGCAGAATTGATGGCTTTCTATCCAGTTTGGGCTTTACCAAGAGTAAAGTAGATTCCAACCTTTACTACAAGGTTGAATATGGTAACCCAGTGATACTCCTACTGTATGTAGATGATGTATTTGTAACAGGTATGGATGGGTTTATTACTGATACGAAGAGGAAGCTTGCTGCCAAGTTTGGAATGAAAGACTTGGGTATGATGCACTATTTCCTAGGCATGGAGGTGTGGCAGAATGCGGATGGAATATTCCTTGGACAAGGGAAGTATGCAGTGGAGATCCTGAAGAGGTTTGGGATGATGGACTATAAGGCCATAACCACACTTATGGCATCGAACCTGAAGCTATTGAGTGATGCTTCATCAGAAGTGGTTGATGCTATGGATGTATCGTCAGATGATTGGGTCCTTGATGTACCTGACGAACACGAGACCAGATATTTGCTTTGTTGTGAACACCTTGAGCCGGTTCCTAACAGATCTAATACATGTTCACTTGATTGCTGCAAAGCATATTCTAAGGTACCTGAAGGGTATAGTTGATTATGGGATCAAGTACGAGGCAAATCAGAAGATTAACCTGGAAGGTTATGTTGATTCAGATTGGGCAAGCAGTGCCATCGATAGGAAGAGCACTTCAGGATGTTGCTTCAGTATGGGATCAGGTGTGATCTCTTGGTTTAGCAGGAAGAAGTCTTGTGTGGCACTGAGTATAGCTGAAGCAGAGTATGTCATAGCTTGTTCAGCTAGTTGCGAGGTAATGTGGTGGAGAAAGCTAATGTTTGATTTATTTGATCTCCAGTTGGATACTACTTGTGACAACCAGAGTTGTGTGAAGTTTTCGGAGAATCCGGTGTTCCATGACAAGTCGAAGAATATTGATATCAAGTATCACTATATCATGGATATGGTGCAGAGAGGAGCAGTAAAGCTCCAATATTTTGCGATAGATGAACAAATAGCTAATGTGTTGATGAAGCCATTGGCCAGAGTGAAGTTTGAATACTTCAGGGCGAAGCTTGGTGTTCTCCATATCGAGGTTCCCCCCAAGGGGAAATGATGAGACCTAAAGCCATTCTGACATAGTGAGAGGATTAGGTTCCTTCCATGGTTAGATGTAAGGGCTGAGCCATTTTGTCATGGTGAGAGGATTGGTTCCTTCCATGTCAGATGTGAGTGCTGAGCCATTCTGATGTGACTATAGGATTGGTTCCTACATGATCAGATATAAGTGTTGAATGCCATTCTTGGAATGGAGGCACCTGGTCAGTTACCAAGAATACTCAGTCTGGGACTGAGGGACATTCTGATATGACTAAGGGATGTAGTCTCACATTATCAGATATAAGTGCAGGGCCATTCTGATGTGATTGAGGGATGTGTTCCCACTTGATCAGATATAAGGGTTGTTTCCATTCTCTGTGAGAATGGAGGCACCTGGTTAGTTACCAGGAATCCTCAGTCTAGGGCTAACAACCCTTTCGATGCAGTGCTTTTGAGCATGGTTGGATGTAAGTGCAAAGCCCTTTCGATGCGGTGTTTTCGAACATGGTCGGAGGTAAGTGCAGATCCCTTCCACTACGGTGTTTTCGCACATGGTTGGATATAAGTGCTGAGCCATTTTGGCGCGATGTGTTTACACATGGTCAGATGTGAGTGTTGGGCCTTTCTGACAAGATGAGGTTAGATGTGAGTGTTGGGAATTCCTTTCTGACAAGATGAGGTCAGATGTAAGATCTGGGTGGGCCATTCTAACTTAGGGTCAGATATAAGTGCTGGAGACCTACATGAAGGGTAGGCCTACAACCATCATGAAAAAGGGCTGGCTCTGTAGAACTTCCTATGACGAGAAGAATCAAGAGATAGCACCGATGATGATGATCCAGACTTGATGATGATCCGGATCAAGTGATGATCCAGATGTGATGATGATCCAGACTTGATGATGATCCAGATTAAGTGATGATCCATATTTGATGATGATCCAACAGTGGTGATCCAGATCGAGTGATGATCCAAATCAAGTGATGAAGAATACTTGAAGACGAAGATGACTTGAAGAAGACTTGAAGATGAAAACAACTTGAAGATGAAGATGACGAGATGATCCAGTCGATACAGAGAAGAATACCAGTGTTGAAAATTTTATCAAAAGAATACCTTCCTAGTTAAGAGGGAGTGTTGATGTATTTGTAACTTTGGAATGTATTCACTTGTATATCTTATGTTTTGTACCCCGATTTTTATTCTGGGAAGTGTCTGTAATGTATTTGGGTCATGTCATGCCTCAATGTTCCTATCAGGATATTCAATAATGTAAACTAGTCATGTCAAGTCATTGTGGGTAACCCTAATATTGTTTAAGGGTTAAAGTCCCCGCAGTTCCGGGGCACTAGGGTTATTATACTCTCCTAGAGAAGTCATCCCTAGTGAGTCATTGTCAAGTTGGGAATTAGTATAAATAGAGAGTGAGCCTCTCTATTTATCACACACTCACTCACACTCAGTTGTAGCGCATAGCTGAGGAAGAAGAAGTTGTTGGGGCTAGAGAGAAAGAGGCTACTACTGTCGGGATATCATCTTACTATTTTTGGGGATTTTCTATTGGTGTTGATCTTCTATCTCTGAGGAAGTTGCGGGGTTTTCTCCTTTATGGTTTCCCCGAGGAAAATATTTGGGTTCATTGTCTTATGTGTTTGATTGATGTGCTTGTTATTCTCTCAGTTAAAGATCCTAAGTTAATGCTTGCTTAAATGATAAAAAAAACTAACAGATGGAATCAATGAATAAAGGATAAAAACTAAAACTAGTTTCAGTACTAGCAAAAGATTGGAAAAATTTACTAGTTTTCAGAGCACTGAAATGGCAACTTTAGACTCGAAAAAAGATGATTATTTTTTAGCACTTATAAGTCTAAATTCTATGATATGATAAATTAGTAGATTTAAATTATCAGACTTTTAAATCAGATCTATCAAATTTGCATATTCAAACTATGTAACCGGAAAGAGGAGAGAAAATTGTTTTGAGAATATGGAAAGCAACTTCAAGCCTTGCTTGATCTTCTTATGAAAAATTTGGAGACCCTATAGAAATAATAGAAAACTTGAGATATTTTCAAAGATGAAGAAGATACAAATTATTTCAACTCTTTAGTATTAAAAGGTAACCTGCAAAACAAACCTATGAGAAACCCCTGTATAAAAAGTTAGATCTACTGTACTCAAAATCAGGAAATGAGAAAGAGTTGAAATACAACTGAATATGAAAAACTACTCTCCTATCTCTTGATATTAAAATACCAGTAATAAATTTACAACAGTAAATTCCTACTCTATTTGTCTTAGGATGACATTCTAAGCTAGATCTAATAGCAATTTTAGACAAAAGGAAAAACAATTCAGAAATTTAACAATGACACCTCAAATATTCGCAAGCAATCATCTCATAACATAGAGTGGACCTCCAAATTATGCAATTTTATTCATCAATATAACAACACTACAAAATGGCATAGGTTCTTTGCATCCATCATCAACAAAGGAGGAACACCTTGCTTTTATAGCCACATAAGAGCTCAATCCCTAGGGGGGTGCATTTTCCAAGTGGAGAGGAGGTTTAGGAGGTTGAGAAATCTATGGGAGGAAGGCCTAAGTGTTTGTATGAATGGATTCCACCTCACAGCAGGTGAGAAAAATGTCTCAGGAGGCCTCCACCTCTCCTAACCATCTCAACGACATGAGGGATTGTGCTCTCCTTGAGGAGAATGCACCCTCCTTTAGTGGAGAGCTTCTTGACATATTAGAGAGAAGGTTGGAGATGCTATATAGGCTCATAAATTCCCTAGAAAAGACCCTCAACCAACCTTCCACGCCAGAGACAAGTCCCAGACAAGATGCCTTTGATTTAGGATTGGTGTTTTCTACTATTTTTCCATTTATTTGACCCTATGATCCATTTTGGAGAGAAAATCCAAACTAATATTTGAACATTAAAATTTTGACTCTCAAAAGTGGGTTTAGGGGTTAAGTTAGGTCTCAGGGTCCAAAAACGAGCATCCCCATGGGAAAATTTGATCCCTAGGGCTAATTTTATCACCTTTTGAAACATTAGAATTAAAATACACCTTATAGATGATTTTATTAAAAATTAAAAAAATTAAAAAATCTGAAGGGGCCTTATCAGATGTTCAGAAAAAATTGGACATATGACTAGCATGGTATAATACATACACCCTAGGCTTTAATAACCTTTTTGAGAAAAAGGTTACCAAACTCACCATCCTGGGTTTGGAGGATTTTGAGTGAAAAACATGAAATTTATATGTCGCTTAAAAAATTGTCCAATAATTTACAAGGGAAAAACACTCAAGGATGATGACCTTGATGACCAAGTCTAAGAAGTCCAATCATTTTACATAAGATAACCTCATGCTATGTCATTTATTACAATTCCCTCGAAAGGGTGTGAACATCCAAAAAAGGCCACAATTGGCCCTGATGAAATAACGAACTTCTGAGCACTGAGTAAGAACAAGTGATTTGTTCTGATCCTTGGTGGTTCACTTGAAAAATCCCCTAAGTGAAACTTAGTGGATAACACCACAAAGGATAAGAGAACAAAACATGTACGCATTTTGGTTTTCCAAAACATGTACACATTTTAGAGAACCAAAATGTGTATGTGTTTTAAAGAAGAAAAACACGTATGCATTTTTTAAAGCATGTTTTATTCCTCAAATAAAGATGGTAATGTCCCCCCCAACCTCCTAACACCCCATATATAAATCCTTAAAACCCCCTAACACCCTAACACCCCCTTTTAAATTCCCTAATACCTCCTACCCCTAATCACTCACACCTCTTAGGCCCCTAACGTTCATATTCGTAATCTATATCTATGTGACTCACCCCTTTCCTCCTCTCCCTAGACTTTACTAACCCCTTCTTTCACTCTCTCCCCCCTGCTCCCCTAGCCTCCAATATCATAACACCCTCTATGCCTCTACATCTAACCCCTTAGCCACCACCCTCTCTTTCTACTTCAAACCCCTTAGCCACCATCCTCTCTCTCTACATCTAACCCCTTACCACCTCTCTCTCTATATCTTTCTCTCTCTCTCTCTCTATCCCCCCCCACACACCTCCCCCCTAACTCTTAATTCAACTACAACATTTGGGGATGAACATGGGGTGATAGGATTTTCCTTGTTGGGGCCACATGAGGATAAATAGGCTCCCACATGTGTTCATGATGACTTGATGATTGCCCTATTCCCTTCCCAGTAGTAATAGATTCATCCACTTACATTCTTTGATGCCTCATTCATTCACTTGTACCCATTGAGTTGAATAGGTGGCAGAGAGTTTAGCCATTGGAGTTGTGCACTAGTTCCATGATTAGGGGATCATAAGATTTCTCTACACGAGGAAGAATCATGGATGGAGAAGGTACTTGAGTGCATTCCACTCATAACCAACATCCATCATCTTTATTTCAATTTATTGGGATCTAGCAGCAGAAAATTCTATTCGCCTATGGATAGATGCACTTCACCATTTGAGATTCTAGGAGGTAAAATTTCCTTTTATAAATTTATTGATGCCTCTAATATTGACATGTTTTGGGATCAGTAGCATAAGCACATATTTCTACCATTTGATGTCATTCATCCACATATGGATTGGGTAGAATATTACATGTCACACATTGAGTCTTCTTGCAGAAATATTTCTGATCATGGTTGGTGGAAAGCAGCTAAGCAAGGAAGATACAAAGATAAGTTATTGAGACATCTATCTTACACAAGGTGGCCTCTATGAAGGAAATATATGTCTTTGTATGGATTCTTGCACCCTTTTAATAGTGAAAGAGAGTTGAGCCATTGGATGTCTTCACATGGATATTTTAGTTTGAGTGTCTTTCCATTCCCGTGTTGGATGAGAAGGAACATGTTTGTATTTCTTGCTTTCATTCTCAGAGATATTTTTGATGCATCATTTTATTGTGGAAAACCTAGGCATACTTGTTTGTTTGATGATTCCTACCCTTCTTCTGGTTGGACATGGGATTTTCACCCTTTTCTTCATTCTCCCATGTAGATTTGTCATATGACAAGTTTATCCACTTGACAAGGTATTCCTTCATTGATCTGGAGTGAAGTGATCTGGTTTTAATTTACAAAATGAATTATGGTTCAAGCACTAATTTTCCTTCATCATCTAACATAGGAAATTCACTTTGTATGTGAATGGTTGAGCGTAATTTATTCTTTATGCATGAAACATGGAAGAGGTCATGTATTTTCCCTTATTTGGGATGTCTAGAGCATAAGCCACTTGTCCCAAGCGCATTCAAACTTGATATGGCTGATATAAGTTGGGTGCAAGTTTGTGATTTTTTAAATTTTTTAGTGAATTTAGTTTGTATGGTTGAAGATGAACAATTACCCAATCATCCACTTCAAATTATTGATTGGTTATTTTTTAGTTTGCTTGTTGTTTCATGCGGTTTCTTTCTTGTTCGAGATGGTTCTTCGAAATGAGGATGACCTTATCAGATGTCGCTAGGTAGTCTCTAGCTACTGGAAATTTAAAATTGTTGATGACATATTCTCTTGTTGTAGGAGGTGGGTATCCATATAAGGCTTCAAAAGGTGACAATTTTGTTGATTTATTATATGTACTATTGTACCACAATTCTGCAAGGTGTACTTGTACCCATTGAGTTTGTCAGTCGTTCACAAATTCCTTAAGTATCCTTCAAGGAATTTGTTTACTACTTATGTTTGTTCATCTGTCTAGGGGTGGTATGAGGTACTCATAGTTAGTGAAGTCCCAACTTGTGGAACAATTCCTTCCTGGAGTTGCTGGTAAATTTAGGGTCCCTGTCACTAATAATAACCTTGGGAAGCCCATGGAGCTTAAATATATTATTTACATAACTATATGCGACTTGGCTTGATTTTTATTTGGATTAAATACTAATGAAATGAGCATATTTGGTTAATATGTCAACTACTACAAATATTATATCCTTTCCTTCTGATGTAGGAAGGTCGATGATAAAATCCATGGATACCTCAGACCATTTTTGGGTTGGAATATGAAGGGGTTGTAGGATACCAGGAGGATCCACTGTCTCAAATTTATGTCTTTGAGATGTATCACATTTACCCACATATTTTTTGATATCAATCTTCATTCCCTTCTCAAATAAGGATTGGAAAATATTATGGTATGTTTTAAAGGATCAAACATGGCCTACTTTTGGGGAGTCATGGTTCTCTTTTAGGACTTGAGTTTTGAATTTTGATGAACTTGGTAATATATTATTGTTTGTACTATATTATGTCTTTTTCCCATGAATATTTGGATTTTGTTTCTTTGTTGTTTTCAACTGCTTCAATTAGCTTCCTTGTCTCTAGGTCTTTCACATACTCACTTTGGACTTCCGAAATCCATTCAAGAACAACTATGGATATGGCACATAGGAAGGAATCACTTTCATCTTTTCTTGATAAGCTTTCTAGAACCATATTCTCTTTTCCATTTTTATAAAAAAATGTTGAAATCAAAGACTTGCATTTTTCTTACCCATTTATGTTGTTTAGGATAGAGATTTTTTTGAGTTAAAAAATATTTCAGGCTATTGTGGTATGTTTTAACAAGAAATTTTACCCCGAACAAATATTGCTTCCATTTAACAAGGGCATGCATTATTGCCAACATTTCCTTGTTGTATGTGGATTTTGTTTGCTCACTTGGTTTAAACTTTTGGTTTTCGAAGGAAATGGGGTGTTTATCTTGCATGAGAACAGCTCCTAAGCCCATCCCTGAAGTGTCACAGTTAAGGATGAATGTCTTTGTAAAATAAAGAGATTCTAACACTGGTGTGGATGTAATTAGGGTTTTCAATTGTTCAAAACAAGTTTCTACATCCTTATCCCATCTAAAATCATCCATTTTTAACAGTGATGTTAGGGGTGTTACAATTTGGGAGTAGTTCCGAACAAATATTCTATAATAGCCTGTGAGACCCAAAAATCCTCTTAATGATGTAATTGAATTGGGATGTGGCCACTCTGTGATCACCCTAATTTTTTTGGGATCGACCTTAATGCCGTCAGCTGATACGATGTGCCCCAAAAATTCCATTTCTTTGTTTTCTGAAACTACATTTTGATTTGTTAGCAAAAATTTGTTTTCTTCTAGAAGATTGAATATTGTTTCTACATGCTTGAGCTGCGAGTTCCAATTTTCACTATAAATAAGGATATCATCAAAAAACACTAGCACAAAATTCCTTAGGTACAGGAGAAACAAGTCATTCATTACTTAGTGAAATGTCGTCGAAGCATTTGATAATCCAAACATCATCACTCGAAATTCATATAATCCTTCGTGGGTGCAAAAGGCTATTTTGGGGACATCTTCTTCTCGAATACGGATTTGGTAATATCCTGAATTTAAGTCTAATTTAGAAAAATATTTTACACCATGTAGCTCATCAAGCAGTTCATCAACAAAGGGAATGGTGAATTTATCTTTTATGGTGACTTTGTTTAATGTTCGATAATCAATTCAAAGTCAATACGATCCATCTTTTTTTCTAACGAGTATTATTGATGCAGAGAAAGGAATCTTACTACATATGATTATTCCAGCATCTAATATCTCCTATACTAAATGTTTGATCTTTGACTTGTTCCGATAAGACTGTCTGTATGATTTTTTTCTAATTGGAGCTAATCCTGGAATCAAATCGATGATGTGATCCCTAGAACATGGGGGTGGAAGACCATGAGGAGGGTTTCAGAAGATGTCACTATGTTCCCCTAGGAATTGTTCTAATTCACATGGGTCTGTATTTTGTCTCTCTTTAGTTATTCCTTCCATAGCATAGCAGTGTAAGAAGAAGCTTGCTTGAGCTCCATTTCTTACCATATTTTCCATTTTATTGGATGAAACAATTTGGGGGGTGGGAAATTAATACTGTAAAGCTCTCATTTTCTCCCATTTTCATAGAAATTTATAAATTGTTCACGTAAGTTTAATCTAACTGTCCCCATTGTTTCCAACCATTTTGCACCTAAAACAACATCAACCCCTTTGATTTCCATAGCATACATTGACGACTTTATCTTGTAGTCCTTTATAGCTAGTTTTACTTTATGGTATTTACCATCGCACAGTGTAGTCTTGTTTCTTGGTATCGATACTTGGAAAATGCAAGGTAGGGTAGATGAATATGTTTAAATGTTTCACCACCCTAGAGTATGTGAAGTTGTGTGTACTCCCACTATCTATCAACACCGTCACTTTCGTGTTTTTGATATGGCCAAACAATTTGAGTGTTTTTTGTTGAGAGATACCTGTCATTGTAGCTACTGAGAGCGTTGGTGTAATATTATCCTCCTCCTTGCTAGTCTCCTCACTATCTGACTATGTGTCATAGGACGGTGTGTCACTTGATTTTTCATCATTATCGTCACTTGTTTTACTTTTTTTGCACAAGAACAAATTCTTATTTTTGCATTTATTTCCTGGGCACCAATTAGGGGCATTACACCTACGGCATGCATTGTCATCCTTTTTCCCATTGGCTCTTATGTGAGGTGGTATGTAAACTGATGAACATTGTGTCTTTTACTTCTCTTCAATTAATTTTTTTTTTATGAGCTTGTTCTACGTATTTTACATCTAATAATTTTATTTTGCTTTGGATTCTCTATTTTAGCCCACCGATGGCAATTTCCAGGAGTCATTCTTTAGTTATATATTGAACGCAAGTGGCCAAAACCAGTAGATTGCTAAAATACTCATCTACAGTTCCTTCTTGTTGTAAACAAGTGAGCTTGCTATAAATTTCGGCCTATTCCATGTCTTGAAATCATTTAAAGAAATTTTTATTGAAGGTGTCCCAGTCTCTAAGTAATCGACCTCCCTTTATTGCCGAGTCCCACCATAAGAACCAGTCACAAGTGGTTTTATCCATGTACATTGCTACAACATTTAGTTTGTCTTCGTCACCATAGATATTACACATTTCAAAATATTTTTCAATTTTGTTGATCCATCGGATCCTGCCTTGATTACTTTTTCCATTGAACCTTGGTAAGTCGATATTGACCTTGTGAACGACATTGTGGGTTGGGCCTGTATGTGAGCTATTGTTTGCTTTAACCTGATCTCTTAGTGAAATAATTTCAAGCTTTAAGTTGTAAATGTACTCATATTTTTTTTCAAGCTTTGCGAGTATTTTTTGAAATGGATCCTTCTCTAATTCTGTGGATGCATCTTTGTTCTCAGATGGGTTTCTCTTGGTGTTTCCTATAGTCATATTTTTTAGATTTGAATATTAACTAGAATTATTATTTTTTATTTGTAATATAATTTATTACTAAAAATAGTAATAATTTTATTACAAAATTATAATAATTATTATTATGAATTATAATAATATTTTATTTTTTTTGAAAAATGGGCACACATGAAGGGTGATGTGAAGTAGCGTGGAATGGAAGAGCAAGGTGGAAGGAAGAAACGGAGGGTGAGCAGGCTCTCATACCTCTTGGAATATATTTTCCAAAATGATATAAATATTTATTATTGAATGATGTCTTTTACAAGATTATAATACAACCTTTATATAATTCAAGGGTCACCATTAAATCGTGTGACCTATAAAGACGGTCTTTAATTAATAATTAGTAACTAACTAGGTTTACTAACTATTTAGTTTTATTACAATGACATACTTCTATGTCACTTGCATGATCCAATCATTTGATCCGGATTTATCTGAGAACGAAATGAAAGAGAATATATATATATATATTCAAATTCACAGATATATATGGCAATGAACACATTGATATAGTAAACTTGGATTCTATTAAATGAATGAAACAAAACAGACTGTAAAACAAAAGCAGCTAGAATGGTGGTAGTTGTATCTCCGAGAAGTATTAATTTGTCACAGTGGTCTTGGAACTAAAAACACGGTCTCACAAAGAATACATACAAATAGGCATAAAATTAGCAAAATGGTAATGCAATGGAAGTATCAGCTCTATATAATCAAATGAAAGAATGATGATATAGTTACAATGATCATGCTAGATGCATGAATGCCAAGACAATTCAAATTCCCAAGGAGGTCATTTGAATTGAATGAGTGAGTCTAGCTTAACTGAATGTAAGCCACAGTGAACACTCAAGTTAACCACTGATCAAAACCCTAATTGACTCAATTGAGTCCTAACTGAAGTCGAAGTGCAATAAATGACTGAGTCTAGCTGAAAGTAGCCAATACTTTAAAGGTACAATATCACCTCTACCTATTTGAGCCAAAACATTCAATACATGAATTATTATGTGCTAATAGGTAAATGTTTTGTCCTATGGCCTTTGGAACGACCCCTTGTGGGATGGATCAATTCCATATGGAAATCCAAAGGCATTATGACCCGACCTTGAATCTAATGGATTCTATGTTGTCATCTTCTACAATATGGAAGACATGAAATTATTCTTTTGATAATGACCCATACTTTCTCAACTCAACTTAATTATGCCTAAAAAACTGTGTCGAGAAAAAATTCCCTGAAAAAAGAATACTTCACCTATGCATCATTCTAGGTCAAGCTCTACTCATTCCCTATATAGTATTGGGAAAAAGAAACCCTGACAGGTATATGAAATACTCTAGGAGAGTATGTTAAAGCCTCAAATTCCACGACCTCAGGTATATACATTGCATATTCCCATCTTTGAATACACATGAACATCTCTCAAGCCTTGTCGAAAGCAATATGCCTAAGGCATTAGGATTTAGAATGGATTCATCCAATAAATTATGAACACAATATGAAATGTGATGAGGACAATAATTTTTTCTAGGAATTCCCCTTCAGTGCAATGAATGAAAAAACCAAGGAATAAACTCATCAATATGAAAATGGCTTCACCAAGGTTTCTCCTAAAAAATAGATGAAGAGGAAACCCACCACCCATCATAAAGGAAAAGGAGCAGAGGGACCAAGTACCAACAAAAGTTTCAAACCCAAAAAAGACGATCAATAAGAATTTACTGAAGCCTTGAATATTGTATTAATAGAGCCATAAATCAACCCGACAAATGACTAAATCTAATAGGAAGAACCCAAATGAAAAAAAAATTAGAGCCTCAGTAGGAGGAGCCTAGTCATCAGGAAGAAATGGAAGCATCCTATAACTGTAACAATATTGATGCCATTCCCAAGAACCAACTCCAACATTTAAAAGAAGAAATGATTTATATAACCTCAATGGATCTACAGAAATTCAATCCAAACATTCTTTAGGAATCCAAACAGTTTCCCTTAATGACATTCAAATACCAACAACCAAGAAAGGCATAAAATTAATAGAGACAGAATTCAAGAACTCTGACAGTTTTTAATAGGCTCAAGGAAGTAAAAAATTATCCCAACCTCCTAATTCCCCAAAACATTTTAAATAATGAAGATAATATTGTGGAACATAAGAGGGATAAATGACGACTCCAAGTGTTGGATTCTAAAAAACCCTATATCAAGAGAGCAACCTACCATTTTAATGTTGCAAGAAATGAAATGCAAAGAAACATATAGCTTCATAGCATAAAACAACTATGTTGTACATGTTTCTAATTCATCACGATTGATGTGAATGGTCCAATAAGAGGGATTTCCCTAATTTGGAATCCTTAGTACATCACTCTGGCCGATCAATCCCTAACGCCATATTCCATACTATCCACATTTATGATTGTAGGATCCGCATAGGAAGGCATAATAATGAATGTTTATAGGTCCTTTATCTCTGGATTGAAAACATGAATTCCTAAGCACCCTGCAGGATATGAGAACTCACTTCATGAACAAGAAATAGATATTGGGAGGATATTTCTATCTAATAACCAACCTCATGGAATAAAGAGAAGGCATATGCATATTGGATAGGGGAAGTGATGAATTTTCCTTAGTCATAAATGACTTGAAACTTGTGGTCATGGAGCCAATCAATGGAAATTTCACTTGGAATAAAAAAAAGGAGGATCTAGGAAAGTGTAAAAAAGGTTGGATCACTTCCTTGTGTCAGAGCCAATATTTCTATCTAGGGTACCTCAATTTCCACTATTATTCCGACAATTGGCTTAAATCAGTGGCCATCAACTTGGAGCTTGAAATAAAAAATGTACCTAAATTAAGACCCTTTTTCTTTGAATTTTTTTTGATATAGAACCTAAAGCTCTAAGAAATTATAGGTAGATGGTGGCACAAGGACAATAAAGACAAAGGATCCTCTATGTATTGCTTCCAACAATGGATACAAAACCTCAAAACCACATTAAAAACTTGCAACAAATAGTTGTTTGGGAACATATTGGAAGAAAGGAAAAATCTTGAGGAAGAAATGGGCCAATTACAACAACAAATCATCAACTAAGGTTACAAAGATGCAATGACTCTAAGATAGAATTAAATTTACCAACAAATTGCTGCAGGGAATAAGTAAGAAGAAAATTATTGGAGACATAAATCCAAGGTGAGATGGCTAAAGGATGGTGATAGAAACACCAAATTCTTTCACCATACAACTCTTCAAAGAAGGAAACAAAACAAAATTATGATGCTATAGAATATTTATGAGGACTATCTCATGGCTCACATTTACATAATAGGTCTGTTAAAAGATTACTATGGAAACTTGCTACAGGAACCTATGATAAATAGAAAAAATGTCATCGATAAGACAGTGTAGCATATCCCCAAGCTTGCCACTAACGAGAAAAATTCTAGCCTCCTTCAACCTATCACACTAGCATAGGTGGAGGTATAGGTTAGAGAAATTCTTAATGGAATTTCACCGAGGCTATATGTCTTCACCATATACTTCTGTCATGTATGATGGTCGAGTTAACAAGGATGTTTGGAAAGTGGTTTATTCCTTAAGGCGGGAAACATGGATATTGAAGGAATTTAGTGAAAAATTTCTAACTCTAATCCCTAAATATGAAAATGTTCAGTATCCCAGCTAGTTTTGACTGATCTCTCTCTGTAATTTCATTTACAAAATTATCAAAAAATTAATTGCCAACAGACTTAAGCCTATCCTTCCTAGACTCATTTCTCCCAATAAAACTAGTTATGTAGATGGATACCAAATACTTGATGGCATCAGTCTAGATAATGAGTTTATTTACTCCCTAAAAAATCAACATAAGTAGGAGTGATGATCAAACTTGATATCCCTAAAGAATTTGATAAGTTAATTTGTCCCTACATGTGTCATACTCTTCTTTATTTTGGATTCTATCTAGAATGGGTCAACTGGATCCTTTCTCTGACATCCTCATAGTTTTTTCTCAATTTTAGTCAATGGATTTCCAACCAACCCCTTCTCTCCCTCAAGAGGCATAAAACAAGGAGACCCTCCGTCACCATTTCTTTTTGTACTCATGGCAGAGGGTCTTGGTAGGGGAATAAAGGTTGCAATTGATAATGACACTCTCAAAGGACTCGGGATTCATGAGCAGGATGTGGCTCACTCACATATTTAATTTGTATATGGAACTATTATGATGGGTAATTCCAACATTCGATAAGCCAACATTATTAAAAAAGTTATCGAAGTCTTCTCAAATTCGTCATGTACTTCAGTTAGTAATTCTAAATCTAATTTTTTTTCTTTAATACCGCTCTTAATGTGTTGTAAAGTATCATAGACATTATTGGTCTTCAAAGGTGTTCACTTCCTTCCATGTAGTTTGGATACTCCCTATTTGATACTGTCTTATGCAATGACACCTGGGATGAATTGTAATCTTAGTCAATTCCATTCTTTCAATCGATGTTTCTATACCTATTCTCAGTCATGAAAATTCCTAAATATGTTATCAATACTATTATAAATATCCACTATACTTTTATGTGGAGTGGAGAAACTATGGCTAAAAAATGGGCCTTATTAGCTTCATACAAATTTTTCTAACCTAAATTAAAAGGTGGTCTCAACGTGTAAGATATATAGTATCTCAACACAGTATTTGGGGAAACAATTTGTTGGATATTCCTCCTGAACCAAAATGGAATATGGAAAAATATCTGGAGAAATAAGTGTGAGTTAAACATTGATCCTCGTCATTTAGTTCATTTAGAAGGATCAAGACTAGGATAGCCAATATGGACTTCGGCTTGGGTGCAGAAAGAACTTATAGCCCAAAATTGTTTATGGAAGATAACCACAAGTAACTTATATTTCTTTTGGCATGATGTAAGGAAACAATAACCTAAAATGGAGGAATATGATCGAAATAGGGGCATCAGAGAAAGAATTACGAGGGGAGGACACAACCTAGTGTGTCACTCTTGGAAAATGGAATCAAATGAACAAGAACTAAGAGTTTGGTCATTAAAGGATAAATGGGAAGCATATCAAAATGAACCCCACTTTTAGAACTTTTATAATGGGCTCATGAACCATCACATTAAAACTCGAGGTGATATTGATTAACTTAGATGGGGATATATGATAATTGGAACTTTTACAATACAAGAGGCTTATGTTTTACACAGTGGACATGCAAACCTTCAATTAGACATGGTATGGGAAAAGATTTGGAAGGAGAAAATTGTGGCCCAAAATTATCACTCTTCTTTGGTTAGTAGTACAAAAGAAGATTCTCACTTGGGATAAACTCATCAAGAGAGGATTTTAGGGATCTTCTTGTTTCAACCTTTTCTCTCAATTTGTTTAAAATGTTGAACATATTCTCAATATATGCCCCTATGCATCTAGTATATGGGATAAGGATGTGTCAATATTTCCCCAATATGATAGACAAAGAGACAACTTAAAGGGAATAATTTCTCAATGGAGGAGGGAATGCTTTAAAAACAACATTTTGAAAAGGGCATGGAAATTCACTCTAGGGTTCATCATGTGGGGAATATGGAAAGAGAGGAATTGTAGGATATTCAAAAATGATACCACCACCACTCAAATAGTTTGGAACACAAGAAAACATAATATCAAAGAGATTCTCCAACTCAGAGTGTGGCCAAAAAATGACTTCAAATGTGAAGGTATTGAGAATCTAATTTTCCAAGGCTAGGGATTTCCATCTTTGTCTCCATTCAAACACCATAAAAGACACACGAATCCTTATGATATCCCATGATCATGGTCACCTTCAGAACTAGGTTGCTTTAAGCTAAAATTCAATGATGCATGAAAGGGTAATCCATGAGTACCTAGATATGGAGGGGTACTTCGAGATCACAAAGGTAACATTCTTTGGATTGTTGTAGGCTCAATTGGGAATGATACAAGTAATGCAACCAAAGTTCAAGGGTTAATTCAAAACCCAATGGTTGCGATTCAATGTGATTTTTCCTCCGTTAAAGTGGAAGGTGACTCTTAGATCCTAATTCAAAATCTATCCAAATTGTTCAATGGGTATCCCATTCACAATGTTTCTCTTAATTGGAGATTATATCTAGGGTCGTACGAACTCCAATAACTCTTGAATTGTTTGGAAGAAATCATTTCCTATCATGTAAGAATATAAGCTAATAAATTGGTAGATTGACTAGAAAATTAAGGGATATGTATTAACACAGAGGCCCTAAACAACAATTGGCCCTAACCCACATTTTCCCTGAAACTTTAAAATTGGCTTGGGTTGGCATAGCTACATGGGACATGGATTCCCCACAGTGGGTGATCAAGGAAGTGGAGGGTCACTACCTTGTCATGAGATAGTACATGACCCTTGAGACCCCATATGGAGAGAGTACAACACTTTATATTGCATTCATTTCATAATGAAAGAAAATGATGGTTTTGAAGGTGGTGGAGGCATCTCAATTGAGGCTTGGATGTAGGAAATATACACTTGGTTTGAAAACATGGAAGTCATGAATTGGGATTAGTATGATGAGGGTCTATTTATTATGAACCAAAACAAAAATGATAATCATTTTAGGATATGGAGGATACAAGCAAGTTTGAAGGGTCAACTCTCATTCTCAATAAACTTCCCCTCCTCAAAGAATTGTGATTTGAACAAGAAACTCCTTAACTTATTCTATGCTAAGTGACAACTTCAAGAGAAAAGAAGAAATCTTGTGATTGAGTTTGTGAGAATCATGGGAAAAGGGACCAAACACAAGGGGAATTATCCCATGGCTGACCCCAAGCTAACTAGGGAATTCAAAAGGGAAACATAAGCTACTCTACACTGCCAACAACATACCACCTCCCATGTCAATATGGAAATAACTACAACAGAGCACTTAATTCAAGCTCAGTAGGGAGGAATACTTTCTGAGGAGAACCTAGAGAAGTTGGAGGAATAGGTGGTGGATCCTAGAGACACCAGGTCACACATGGATGTTTACCATCACCCCCCTCTACCTCTGTTTCTCTATGAAATCGTTGATGGGATCGATGATTTCCATAGAGACGAGACAATTGTTTATTTAAAGGAGGATCTCACCCCTTTCAAAAAAATGAGGGTGGGAATTCATTTTATCCACTCCAAATTTGACATCATGGATCAAAGGAAAGGGGTTGTATTTTGGGTTTACAATGTGGCTCCAGGTTCTTCTCCATTAGCCATGTATACAATAGAAGACTCAAACGAAGAGGCAACCAATCCCACCAAGGTCCCCCCTACTCAACTTTATTTTTATGACAAAATATCATTTTTTTTTGTCATGGCTCCACAATACTAGTTCTGTGCACATCAACTCTAGCTTTGTCTCTTATAGTTATATATTTTCCCAGTACAGTTATAGGCACAACTATGTCTTTTTTAGTTATATCTCTTTCTATTACAACCATACCCTTCAATAGTTTAGCTTAGTTTATAAATATAGTTATAGAATAACCATGTTTTGGAAAATGAACATGTATCAGACTTTCTGTTAGGATTATGGTTGATTATTAGGAATCAAAACTCAATATGGGTTGTTTTCCACTCTGTGGAGGATCCTTTTGATCTCAAAATTATACCATTTTGTATTTTATAGTTAACGAAAGGAAACCCTCTTTCACTTACACAAATAATTATACAACCTAATTTTTTGTTGACTAATTGATTTGATTTGGAATATCATAAATGTAGGTGATCTTAAACTTCCATGGATATTCCACTCAAATAGTTCATCACGACGGATCTTACCACTAGTTCTTTTAATAGTTTGTTTTTAGAACTATAGAGAAATTATAGAACAAGAAATACACAATCCACACACATTCAACACATAATTTATCCTTGGAAAACCCCTATGGGGGAAAACCCAATTGGAATGAGGACTATGCCTTGCTCTTTTATGTAGAATCAAATAAAAAAGGAAATTAGTACTTGCGATGGAGTTATCTTGGACATTTTGGTCCGAATTGATGCTACAAAATCTATTAATCCCTCTGTAATGCTTCACAACAACCCCTTCTTGTTGCTCACGTATGGAATATTACAACAGAAGTGGAACCCCTTATTTTCCTAATAGTCTAGTATATAACATATCCCAATATCCATTAGGGTTAATTTTAGGGTTTTCACATGCCTTGATTCCTGTTAGGGTTATGTTTTCTAACCTTTAAAAATGTTTTGAAATTCCATACGTGACTAGATCCAAATGTGCAATAAATGAGAGTTGGCATGGAATCCACTTGGAACTATGATGGTCAACTTGTAAGAGGCATAAGGATTCTTCGTATAGACTTTGATTGACGCCATCTTTGGATTATTAAAAAGGTATTTGAGAGTAAATCTATCACCACCTAAAAGAGTCAACACACTATGTCTTCTTATTCATGTTGTGCATCAATTCTACCAATTTCTAAGGTTTTCATCATCAAACCACCATTCAAAAATTGTAACACTAAATGTTGTGGATTTATCTATTCAACATCCATGGGAAGAAGCAGTGGGTTTTAGTGCCTTACCCATTTGTACGTTGTCTTCTTCAACTTTGGCATTGGTCAAACTTCTTAGTCACCTTTTCCTTTGTCTCCACCACTCTCACCTTTGGCGCATTGAATATCTCTTATTGTTCAAGTCATAACCATAATATATCTCTCAAATGATTTCAAGTTTCAAGATCATGGGGAACTGAGATAGACAGTTGCGATTTTATTTTGATTTTGGAAGGTTCTTTAAAGTAGTTTCATCATTTTGAAAATATTGTTAGCCTCTTACATCCTAAAATAAAATTAACCTCTAATATATTTAATGGACAACCATTTTTAACATATTCAACATTTTCATTATGATAATAATTGTTTTGTTTAAAAAGATTCGTTAATTTCAATGATACAGATAATACAAATCAACTAAAAACTATTATAACACATGGAAAATTATTTAAACCGANCCTTAGTAATGTTTTTTCTGCATTATTTTTTTTTTTTTTTTTCTTAATTATTCAAATAGATTGAATATATGGTGAATGGTTGAGATTTATAACCCTTAGATTTATTAAACTAACAAATATTGAATATAAGAATATAGCAAGTATAATCATGTATACCTTGTTTACATTGAATATGTATAATACAATTCTTATTTAATGATTTATATTATAATAAGAAGAACAACTAAAAGAAACAAGTCCTTGCCTTAAAGATTTGAGTATAATGTAATAGTTCATTAAACATTTGTGCAAAATGCAATGGTTTTTTATGTTAGAGGGTTGGATTTAGTGTCAAAGAGGTGGCATGTATGTGTCCAACATGCAAGAACTTAACATGAGGGTGTTCACTTAGGTTTGTTTATATAAACAGACAAGACCCAAAGCATGCAATAGCCCAACATGCAAACACTTAACACAATGGTGTTCATCAGTCCAGTCCTTATATATTCATAGGAGCTGGCATGGATGACTACCCTTTGAATGGGAAGAAGTAGAATATCCAACACAACGGTACTAATTCAATGCATCGACCATATTTTGAACATGGACAAAGCTCTCAAATCATATTTAATGCATATTGATAGCCATTATAAAGTTTCTCACATAGTCTTGATGGTGTGAATATGAGAAGAGGATGCACCTATTTCGAATCATCTTTTATGTGTATTGATAGCCATTGTAGAGTTTCTCACGCAATATTGATGGTGTGAATATGAGAAGAGGTTGCACCTATCCCACAACTACACAAATTGTATATAAAGTGAAGTATTGTTTAAATGAACTAAAAGAAAGCACTTTGCACATAATCTCTCCTTACATTCATTTTCAAGATAGTGATTGAAAGACTAAAACTGAGTGGCATATGCTCCGGATCAATTATGCCAGTTGTGCATATTCAATGAAACCCCATGCCAATTTGAAACATTTTTCCACACCCAACATGTAAGAAAATTCAAGCCTTGATATTAAGATTACTCTTTTCAAAGTAAAAAAAATATTAAATACCAATTTGTTGCAGCGCCCTAGAACATAGTCACTCATAAATAATATATTTGATATGTAAATATGGAATCATTCTAGGCATGCATAAATATGTATTTTACCACAACATTGGATTTATTGAATAGTTTCCTTTAAAAAATAAGCAATATTGCAATGCTTATAACATGAAAAGCTATTTAATATTTTTGAATTGAAAATATATTTTAATTTTTTTGAAGTAAAAAATGTTTACCCCTAGTGACCTAGAAAGTTGAACTTATGTTAGAGAAATTGAGATAATAAGTAACATGTATTATTATTATTTAAATGTTTTAATTTGTTTTAAGAAATTGTTTATTGATTATATCCAATTATATTCCATATCATTAATTTGTGATTATGTCATGTAGAAGTCGTGACTCAAGCTGAGACAGAACCCATGCTGAAGAATAGAACAAAAGGGCGAAAGAAGAATTTAATGAACCCATACAAAAAAGCTAGAGGCAATAGGGCACGCTGAATTTGTTATAGTTTTTTACTGTACGTTTATTTAGTTTTTGAACTACAAATTAAGTTTAGTGCTTCCATATATTAAAACGAACTAATCTGCAATATCAACCATGCAAGAGGTAAACATAATCAGGTAGACGTAGATGGACAAAAGAACATCAATACCATGATAATAAAATATAACACATGGATTCCATAAATATGCTAAATGGTCTATCATCCAAGTTCCATCAGTCCATCAGTCTTCGACTAGGCCGCTGCCTATCTTCGACTAGCAAGAAAGTAATCTCGAAGGGTATAGAAAACTCAAACTACTATAGAAAAGGTAGTTTCATGTGTAAAGAATTCCATTTGGAAATGAGTTATTCAATAAGAATTAAATGAGACTTGATTATGGAGTTCCTTATTCATATTCTCAAACATGATTGTAATACTATTGGCTGGTAAAATCCCACTTGATAGGAATTGAAGGCATGTACATACATGTTTCCACCAACTCGTTCGAAGAATTAGCTTTACTTAAGGTTGGATCCAAAATGTCCAGGACTGATTGAGTTGTGGGATGGATTCCGAATTCCCACGAAAGGAGTTGCGGATTGGATTTAACCAAAAAATGTTTGGCAGGTTTAGATAAAAATTTCCACCAACTTGTTGGAAGGAGAAGCTAAAGTACTTGCCAGGTAGGATGCTCGAATTCAATAACTTGGCAGAATTATAGGATGAACTAAATTTTATAACTGTCCATATTGTTTGATTTTCTTGCCTAAGACTATGCCTACACAAAAAATAGATACCTATTGTAACCACATTTAGGGTATGGCTAATAGAAGAGTGTTCAACAGTTTAGTAAGCATGAATTTGAATTGTTTTTGTAAGATGGATGTAAAAAATAAGATTACTATTTAATTCTATATTAAATAGTTTCACAATGAAGAATGTAGCTCCCTGTCAGATTAATATGCACATGAAGTTACACTAAAGAGAGGCTTACCCAACAAGTGCACATGAATAGTTCCAACATATACTAGTGCCACACGTTATAATTAAGAGTTACGTCTTTTGGTTGCATCTCATAATGGATTGGTACATAGATGAATACGGGTGTGTACATGAATCTTTGTAGCATACATGCATTGGTACATAGAAAATGACCTAGTTCTAGTGGTTATTGTGCACCTTTGAACCTTAAAGCATAGAAGTGTAAATTGCCATTTGTGTAGGTTAAATTTTTTGTTTGTCACTGGCAAAGGCTTGAGACCAAAATCAACACAAGGAATTATGATTTTCATCGTCTTGACCACTATCAGTTGATTATATCATTGTTCACAAGTTTTCATATGTCTTTTTATCATCGTCGACAAAGGGAAAGAGGCAACTTGTTAATAAGCTTATTGGTAATGTCATGGTGCATGTTGTGTTTCACATATGTTCATTGTGTTTTTTCTCCATGTTTTTGTATTTTTTGATGTTTTTATTTCTCTATGTTTTATTATGGGTATCCAAGTTCAGTTTCGGCATATGTCTTCCTTCTTTACTGGAGCAAGCTCCATGCCGAGGAAGACCAAGGATTCTTCAACTATGAAGGATTCTAAAGATAACATGATCAGATCTCATAACAGTCTTGAAGCAAGATTCCAAGCGAGTTGCCTCATGTCATAGGGTAGCTTACAGTCTGAATACAATACTATAAGCTCCACAACAAGCGTGCAATCATAATATAATATTTCTTCTCAACTAAGCATTCAATCACAACCGAGTGTTTGTTCACATAGAAGCCTAGCATCAATCCCCTCTCTTGGGATCATAGATCAGGAGCCCCTGGTCAAGATCGACCACGGAAGCACCAATTATCGATGCTTAGCTACACTGAGAGGCCATGGTGGGTGCGTTTTACTCTAGAAATGGAGGGAAATGGTTCCTGATAAATGGACCGTAGCGATGGGTCTTGATAAATGGACCACAATGAGAGATGAAATAGCTGGCCATGATGTGAAGGGAACATTATTTGATATCCTTCTTGACCCCCCTCTGGTCAACTACTTAGACTCAGGGAGTTTAGGCTAGAGGCTACAACGCCTTATGTGTATGACAGGTTTATTGTAGCGTGCAGCATGTTTCCCCACCATGACCAGGTCCCACTATACTTTGAAAAACATATGTGTGTAGAGTTTTCCTTGGGGATGCACCCAGATTACACCAGCGCACCCTCGAGCTTCTATGGCGTTGGTGAGGGATGCATTCATGTGCATCCTGGGGCTAGGAGTAGGGATGATTTTAAGGAACCATACTTATTTAAAAGCATATAAATGTTGGCGAATATTACCAATTCTTAAAACGACAACTATAAAATGATTGGTGATATTTTTCAAAAAATATTTTAATTTCCAAGGATTTTATATCATTTATATAATAATTTGGCGATTTTTAGGGTGAAAAAATTTTACCCCATCAAAATTGAGCAAAACAAGGCTTCAAAAAATGCAAAATGGCGAATCGTTTTTGGGAGAAAAACATGAAAAAATAGCCCACTGGGATAAAATTTGCCCCTAAAATCATCCCTGCAGGCTAGGAGTGACCCTAGAGCTCAGCCGGAGGTGAAGCCTTTGGCAGGTAGCCCTAACAGGACCTTTCTTATAACACATGGTGTATTCAAGTCATCTCAGCTAACAATTCAGGAGCGGAGTGAACTAACAGAGGCGAAACGCATGGAAATGCATGGTACCATGATGGTTGTGCAAGCAGAGTGAAGAAAAGTACCCACTCCACCTACAAATCCTGATTTACAGTGGGTGGACAATTATATTATCCTTCTTGTTGATCAAAAACAGTGGTGAAGTATGCTATCATAGCCCGCAATGCATATTTTTGACTGTATGAGAGATGCAGGCCTCAATCGATGGGACATGTATATATTTATACAATTACATATTTTTTTGAATGTTTTATGAAATTTTATGTCATCATTTGATTGTCTTGATTGTAATTATCCTCAAATGAATCATTTTTTTAACTAATACTTTGCTTTGTTTTAGATCTCCATGTAGAAGCCCACTTTCATGGAGGTCCTTTTTGGCAGTGATGCATCTTTTTGAGGTCCTATTGCAGTTTCGCTTACCCATGTCAATGAGGTATGTGTTAACTGTCATCCTAAATTTGAATTTCTAAATGAGTCAATTTTTGTACACATGATACTTTGGTTTGTTCTAACTTTCATCATTTATCTTGTTCAGATTGTACAAGATAGAGGCAATGGCATTGCACAAGATTCTACACAACCCCACCCGAGTCCTACTCATGACACGCCATTTGAAGAGGTACTAGTTATTTATGTTCAATTTGTTCGCACATTTATGTTCATATTATAATTTACATGTTCAAATTGTAATTCTCAAGTTTAAATTGTAATTCATTAATATAACTATTTTCATGTCATGGAAACAAACGAAGACACTAGGAAGCTGCACATGAGGGTGTTGAAACCGCCATGATATTTACAAATGAGTGGGTTGACGCTCATCAACCAGGAGCTGGTGAAGGCTCGTTTGGGAATATAGGTGTTAGCCTCCCAAAATTGACACTCGACTCGAGTGAGGTGAGTTCATAGATCTTTGTTTCATATATATTTAATTGTTTGTCACATTGTACATGTAATTTAAATATGTGGTATGTAATTGACTTGTAGAGTTCACAGTTTTAACTTCTGCAGTTCTCAAACCTGGGCTGTTTTCCATGATGTGCATTAGGAAGGCCAGGGATGCAGCTGACGATATTGGCCATGATGGTCAATCTCTCTGTCAATGGCATAGGGGTTATTTGTGGACTGTGTTATTTGTGGACTTTATTATTGACTATATATATATATATGGACCTTTTTTTTGAACATGATGGACTGTTAAATGTTTTAATTTATTTAGTTATAGTTTAAAGTTTGTTTTCAATTACAATTTTAACATATTTAACAATCATTAATGTTTTACAATCTTACAAAATTATACAATTTTGCAATTTAATAAATTATAAGTTTACAAAATTTACAATGTTTACAAAGTTTACAAGTTTACATGTTTGCAAAATTGTCAATCAAATGCAACTTACAATTTTTAACATAACTTACAATTAAAATGTTACAAAATTGACAACTTTACAATTTAAGATCTACTAGGTGCAAATTACAATCACAATTTTAAATTTTAAATTACAACTACAATTTACAATTACAATGTAAAATTTGATTTCATTTACAAAAAAATTTACAACTACAATTTTAAATTTGATTTCATTTGTAAACAAATTTACAAGTTTGCAAAATTGTCAATCAAACTAAACTTACAATTTAACATAACTTAGAATCAAAATGTTACAAAATTAACAACTATACAGTGTAATCTACTGGTTGTAATTCACACTCACAATTTGCAATTTTAAATTACAACTAGAATTTACAATTACAATTCAAATTTAGATTTCATTTACAGAAAAATAAAAATTAATTTCATTTACAAAAGAATTTAAAAGCTTACAAAAATCACAATCGAACTAAACTATAATCACGTTTTTTAGTTTTCAATTACAATTGCGATTACAATTAAAATCTACAATTCAATCTAATTTAATTGATAGATTTAAAAAATTTACCCATCTACAACAATTTACAAGGAACTTACAAGTTTAAAATTCACAATTTTGAAAAGTTTACAAGTTACAATTTTAAAGTTTACAATTTACAACAAATGAATATTACAAAGAGTAAAAAGGAGCAGAGACCAAGATAGGGTAAAAATGGAAAAATAATAATATCAATTGCAATTGGTGGATTTAATGAGGACCCAATAAATGTATGTGTTGTTCTTTGTATTGCATATCACTAACAAAATATGAAACGTATAATGATAATGTTAGGAGAACCAAGCTAGTCTACAACCTCTAGTCTAGTCTAGTCTAGTCTAAAATACATTGGAAAAATTTAGAAGTTTACAATTTACAACTTGTCTACAATGTAACATGTAATTTAGAAATTTGCACAAATAGAGTGTGATATACATGTATTTGCACAAATACACCAAAAAAAGTTACATAGACAAAATTGATCTTCCATAACATGGTCTTAGGACATTGTTGGTATTCCTAGGTATAGGTGAAAGCACATAGAGTATATGTGAATGCACATACTCGCATATATAAGTTTTAAAAAATTACATTTAAATACAAATGATATATTTTAGAAGAAATTATGATTTGCTACATTTCAAAAGCATGTCAACTATGTCAACATCAAAAGTGGCATATAACTTCCATTCATCTGACCAATGGGTTGTAGGAATTCACGTCTCCATAATACGATCATGGTCAACTACTGACAAATTCCATCTCTTTGGTTCACCCATCTTCACCTTGATTTCAATGAGATGTATCTGAGCTTCCACCACCAAATGACTGTACTAAAAAGATATATACTCAGGAATGAAACCTCTGTAAATAATATAATCACCTTGTCTTCTCGCTTTTTCAAAAATGTGGCCCATCACAACTAGGTCACCAACCTGGTACGTGAAATCTACATTGACACAGGGCCGAACCAACCTGCTTTTGATTTGTGTACACGCATCAAAAAATATGCCACATGCTCGTCATTTCCCAATTGTACAATTACAACAATTACATCACTTGCATCAAGATTTCCAAATATTAAACAAATATTAGATATATATATATGCATGTGTACAAGACTAGAAGTTTAAACATTCAATCAACTATTTGAAACTTGAATGTGTGAACGACATAATGTATCCATTAATCAAATCATGTACCTTTCTTAACCAAATCAGAAACCTGATCATGATCTAGTGAAACCACTTCCTTGTCAGTGTGCATCACTTGCCACATCGAAATTTGATGTGGCCCCTTTGGATTAAGAGGAACATATTTCCATTGTTTGACATATGCATCGTTCACACAATGATCAACCCCCAGTCCATTGGCGTCAATTCAAAACTCATAGAAACATGCATACTTCAATGGAAAATATGCCGCCCATGTATTTACTACGAACTGAATGTAGTTGTCTCGTACCAGGTATGGTCTCGCAATACCATGGCATGGATCTGTTCACATCACCAAGGGAAAAATTCCAAAAAAACCTGCATCGAATAATGCTTAAATTCTAAAGCTTGTTGTTATAGCTGATTTTACCACTCTAGGTGAATCACACTTTATATGGCCTTCCCGTGTCCCTCTGCAAACTCCTTAGACCCTGTGGACCATTTTTTGTCCTTTGATGTTTCCTTGACCATCCCTAAAAACATGTGAAAAATGATACACGTGAATTTTCAACCCTTAATCGCGTATATACGCGGGTTTGACCCCTAAAACTTCGTACATCGGGATGTGTGCATAATCCAAATCCTTTTGGAGTTTTCCTTGACATGGATCCGACTCACTTGACTCCTGGCCTTCCCTATGCCTTGAGATCGCTCGGATTTGACCTTTCATTACCCCTTTGAAAATCTATATAAGGAACTCTATGGTACATTGAAGGCATATGAGAGAATTGAGAGAAAAGAAACTATAGTCCATTGGTACCACAACAGACATCTCGACTCCAGAAATCAATCCTTTCCAATATGCAATAGAAATTAAATATCTAACACTAAAGGATCAGACCTCGTACCTTATTCCAGACGATTGAAGTAGATCCCCGTTGAGCTTTCCAACTTCAGCTTGAATTGATAGATTACTTCCTCAACAACAAGTAAACAATACAAGCATACTATATATATTGGTGTTAGATCTATTCTAGCATATATAATCAACAATGTATAAGCATTTGAAAACATCCATGGATAAAATATTCATTCAAACATACATTATTGGATAGGAAAAGATATTTCTATTAATATAAAATCAAATATTACAATGGATACAACCTCTGTCGGCACGTCTACGAATCAGAGAAATTGAATCCCCCACTTGGGCCTCCACCACCTCAATCCTCCATCTCTCAATAGCAAGCTCACAAGCGAAAGGCAACCTTGGGAAGAACACAAAAGTGCTCCAAGGGACAAAGGGATACAGACTCAAGCATAAGTTCCGGCAACAATGGACTATAGTTTCTTTGCTCTCAGTTCTCTCATATGCCTTCAATGTACCATAGAGTTCCTTATATAGCTTTTCAAAGGGGTAATGAAAGGTCGAATCCAAGCGATCTCAAGGAATAGGGAAGGCTAGGAGTCAAGTGATTCATATCCATGTCAAGGAAAACTCCAAAAGGATTTGGATTATGCACACATCCCGTTGTACGTGGTTTTAGGGGTCAAACCCGCGTATATACGCGATTAAGGGTTTAAAAGTTGCGTGTATCATTTTTCACATGTTTTTAGGGATGGTCAAGGAAACATCAAAGGACAAAAAATGGTCCACGGGGTCTAAGGGGTCTGCAGAGGGACAGGGGAAGGCCATACAAAGTGTGATTCACCTGGAGTGGTAAAATCAGCTATAACAGATGCCCCCTAATGTGTGAGGTCAGAGGGGTCATACGATGGCCGAAATACATTATAAGTCCATCACAGAAGTAGAGTGATGAAGAATCCCAAATGGAAGACCAGCCACCCAATCAGCATAGTACAATGATACAACTCTGCACAAACTGCAAATACATATAGCAGTCCCGGATACATAAGAGTACAATGGCCATGAATAGGCATGATACAAGATATCACATAAGTGGTCATCTCCATGTACAATATACATAGATCAGAATCTCCATAATGAAGATATACAAAGGACCATGATCTCCATAATGACTGAAGATATAATAGATCAAGATCTCCATAAGAGCTGGAAATGTCTGACATATACTGGAATCAAGTCACGAGAGCTGAAATCTCATGAACATTGGCACGATCAAGGAGGTAGCATATAAGAGATGCCACCAATCTAGAAGGTCTTCTACACAAGCTGCTACGATTACATTTCCTAATATGTGAATAGAGGTGTCGAGGTCGAACATAGTAGTCCATCGTCTGATTACCATTCATTAATGTATACCGTTAATAGACGCAAGATCACCCACCGATAATGAAAATGAGAATCAAGGTACTAGAGTGAAAACTAACAAGTGTGAATAAATGTGTTGAGGTTGAACACTTGAGAGAATCCATCGATCAGGGGACATTGATGTATTCCCAAAGACTGTCGATGGCGAGAGAACCTACCACTAATGACTGCAAGTCTCAAGGCACTCAAAATGACTCTAGATTCTGATCCCAGAATAAATGATCTGAAGTCAATGGGTTGAAATCCACTGGAAGGAGGGCATTAAGGCATCCCCCATCATCCAACATGAGGTACTCAGCAAAGCTATATAATGTGGAAGGACTCGATCATAAGGTGCACGAACCAGTATCTGTACCAGGAATGGCTGACATGCAAAGTCAAGATAACTGAGGAATGGACGACTCAGGCTTCAACTTCCTTTGAACAAGAGCATAATGACATATGGTGACTGAATAAAGGCAGCATAGACTCAATATACAAACTGGGACATCTCTGTGACACATGAGGCATTAACAGAGGCTCCATGGGGACTGGAAGCTTAACCAGTCGGTGGAGATAAAATCAGATAAACGAGTACAACTCCTAAAGTCAAACTATAAACCCAACCAATGGATGTGATATACAGTGCTCTGTTCGAAGGCGACACAACTCGACAGCTTCCAAAGATAACATCTTTCCTTGTCCAGCTTTTTGGTTTTTTTATTTTTTTGGACTTTTTCAAATATTTAAAAAGCTTGAAAAAGAATCAAACTGCTTTATAGTTACAAACTAGGAGGAGACGAGTGTCATAGGGGAAAACAAACTAATTCCAAGCAGTGGAACATACCTATGCTCAATGCAAGGATACATGTGTAGGATAGAGACACTCGAGGGAAAAATCCCCTCCCGGTAAAAATAGGGAATTAAGCTGCAAAGGATATATAAAATGGTTCTGCATGGCTAGACATGAGACAAGCTCAGGCTATATGGATGAAACTCAAAGTCAGGGAAGCTAGCATAAAGCTCAATAAGGCAGGAAAAGCTCGTGATTATGCAATTACAACTTGACATAAGGGAGTCCCGGGGAAATGGCCAGCGATAAAGTTCAAGAGGAGTATGAAGCTCTTGCTCAAGGACATGGCGGGACTAAAGGGGGACTCCTGGACCTAAGAGAGGACTCATAGCATGGGTACCAAATGCAAAAGGGAGCTAACTAGGACACCCATGTATAGGAAAGCTCAACCATTCACATAATATCACTTCTAACAATAGCATGAAGGTTCCGTGATACCATGGAATGGGTTCGTACCTAAGGTTAAAATGAAACAGTCATAAGGTCATGAAAAATGCAAGCGGATGTGAAATCCTAACCTATATGCCAGTTTAGACATGATACCTGTGATAGGAACGAACGGGTCAGAACCTCGAAGAGAGTGTACAAAAACTGGACCCTACATGACAACCATATTAGTCCAAAACAACCCAAAATAGTCAATAAAGAATCCAAACTATAGGATATAGGGAGGAATGATCATGAAAACTGTACCCAAAGGAAACAATGCGGTGAATGATGGGACATAAAAAGGAAAGTAAGGTGTAGACCCAAAGTTCACGCATCCACCACCACCCCTATGAGGGTGACCACTTGTGTAAAGACCAAGTGAAGGAAATAAAAATCCTCCATTCCCAAATGGAGTAGAGAATGGAATATGACCATTCCCAAATCTATGAGCACAGTAAGGGGCTGTGATGCCCCCAAGTCTGACACCAGGGTCCATACTAGGACCAAGGACGGGTGATAAGATACCAGGCATGCCAAAAATAAAAGGACCTGAACTCAAGATAGCATAAGTATACTCAAGTAACCGCGATCCCAAAGTCCAACTAGCGCACAAAGAGCACACTCCTAAGAAAATCTACAGCCAAGATACAAGAAAACAAAAGGGGAGGATATGTGAGCTCCCGAAAGCAGCAGGTATGTCTCGCCTAGGAGAGGCTCGAAACTCCCATACACTATAAGCGAAGGTACGTAACCAATTATAGTGGCCCTCAGCTTCAACGCATAAAGTGACTGTGCTGTCTGACCTCTACCTAGCCGGGACACCCATAGAATAACCCCTGCAAAGTACCCCCTCGATATCCTAAGTATGGAAACTAAGGTCACCTCAATATAATCAATGCTCAAGTGGATAGTCGCAGGCGGGATTGACCGTATGGGCAGGGTAGCAAAGCCCGAAACTCTCGAAAGAGCCCCCAGATACGAATACAATCCTGGAAATATCTCCGGTGCTACTTAGTTACAACCATGGGTCATCCCAATCATAACTGCTCACACTACCTCGTGCTTAACTCCCTTGTAAGAGGAGGATCCTGAGAAACACTAATTATACCAAGGAATTCCACACTCTCACCTGGACAGACACATACATGTTGTTGTTTAGTGGTCTTGGAGAATTTACTCACAATGAACTATTCCAAGACCCTAAAACCTAATCTTGTTGGTGAACCCTATCAAATAAAATAGTGTAGTTCATTTTAATTGGCTGTAATTACTCAAAGGGAAATGACCGTGCAACTAATGACATTATGACTCAGCAGTGAAATAAATATGCACACCATAACAAACAATGCTAAGTGCAATCTTTGTCAAATGAAAAATAGGGTATGCCACTACATGAGATGCATAAATATATATTCCTTTCCGAATGCCAATGCAATCCTTCCTATATGAAAGCCTAAACACAACTCTCATCCAAGCAATCCAATGCAAGTACCTCCTCAAATCCATATCTAAGATGCAACTAAGAGTGCAACTACTTTGTACTTTTCAATATAAAAGAATGAAAAATGCAATAAAAGTCATCGAAAACTCTCAGTCTCTGCAGCAAGTATAAAAGACAAGCCCAGCAAGACACCGAGACAAAAAAGAGTAATGCACTAATGGAAAAACAAAAAGGATAAATGACTAAAACTACTTTCAAAGAAAAATCAATGAAAAAGCAGTCTCTGGTCACAAAAGAAGCATCCAACAGACAACATCAGACCCAAGGAAGACCCAACCACACTCACAACCCACCCAGCAACATCCCACAACATCAAACTCACCAAAATGGAGGATGTACGTGACTGTTTAAAGAACAGCTGCATATATACACGACTTTTGGCCAAAAAACTGTGTGTATACGCAGATTTTAGCCAAAAACCTGTGTGTATATGCGACTTTTGGCCAAAAATCCGCGTATGTACATGAATTTTGGCCAAAAACCTGAGTATATAGAGAAGTCAGTGGTAAAAAGCAGGCCAAGGGTCAAACCAATAAAGGGGAGTGTCAATGGATGAACATACTATAAAATTCAACACAGAAATAAGGAGAAACAAATAGCAAGTCAAGAATATCAAGCCCATTGTTCCCGCAAACCCCAAATAACAACAAGGAACATCCCCAGCAGAGTCGCCAATCGAAGAAACTGAATCCCCCACTTGGGCCTCCACCACCTCAATCCTCCATCTCTCCATAGCAAGCTCACAAGCAAAAGGCAACCTTGGGAAGAACACAAAAGTGCTCCAAGGGACAAAGGGATGTAGACTCAAGCATAAGTTCCGACAATAATGGACTATAGTTTCTTTGCTCTCAATTCTCTCATATGCCTTCAATGTACCATAGATTTCCTTATATAGCTTTTCAAAGGGGTAATGAAAGGTCGAATCTGAGCGATCTCAAGGCATAAGGAAGGCTAGGAGTCAAGTGAGTCGGATCCATGTCAAGGAAACCTCCAAAAGGATTTGGATTATGCACACATCCCGATGTACACGGTTTTAGGGGTCAAACCCGCGTATATACGCGATTAAGGGTTTAAAAGTCATGTGTATCATTTTTCACATGTTTTTAGGGATGGTCAAGGAAACATCAAAGGAAAAAAAATGGTCCACAGGGTATAAGGATTCTGCAGAGGGACAGGGGAAGGCCATACAAAGTGTGATTCAGCTGGAGTGGTAAAATCAGCTATAACACTTGCCACCTAGACCTATGGGAGTTTTTAAAGTATTTGTAAATCTGAATTTGAAACTTGTCCATGAAGTCTAAAATAGTAATCTCATCCTCGAGCAAGTCGGTCCTCTTAGATGGGACATGTGAAGAAGATGATGGATTCATGGAGACATACTCATATCTCTTCCAATTAATTGTGATATCTGACAATTCAGGGTGTGTTGGATCGATAGGAAACTTCTTATGGAACAATGCCAAATCACCACACTCATGGAATCTCCTCACACCTGCACACCTTTTAATGAAAAACACATTTTCAAGATTCTTATTGCATATTATCATAGAAATAAAATCCCACACTGTGTGAGGAGCTGGTTCACCATCCCAATGTTTTTTGCACAAATCCACAAATTTATTGTAGTATAACTGAAATTCAACTTGGTGTCGACAACAACAAGTGTCCTAAATCATATCCGGCCTAATATACCACCGTTTCAAATTACTGAACATGCTAACTGATATCTGGAAACCAAGATTTGATTCTTTGAATTCCTTGAACAAATAAACTCATGTCATCTCCATAACATGCTTGCAATTCCCTTTATAAATTCCTCTGCCAGAACATTGTCGCGGGACATGTTTTCGATCTGGTATAGCACAGGAATGGTTGTCCCAATACTCTATCACCTTCTCTCTGATGCCCTCTTCCATCCTGTCTTGATATGCTTCTCTACAAATAAGATCCCAACAAGAAGCTTCATCGTTTTCATCTATCTTTACCCTGAATTTAGTGTATTTTTGCAGTGTCTTTCTTGAAATGTAGAGCAGATTTGACATTGTTGTGACCATTCAATTTCTTGAGGTGCTTTGTGCCACAATAGAAGTTGTCATTTCCATACGAGTAGCTATGATATAAGTTTTCCTTGAATTTCCAAATGCAGATAGTGCAGTTGTTACATTTTATGTTACATTCTCACAAGCATTTTTGTTTTAACATCCTTAAAACCCAACAACTTTGTGGCACGTTTCAATTTTTTGTGTTTTATCGATCCATGTAGGATTTGAGCTTGGGTAATGATTTATTGTTGTTCAAAGTACAACTTGATTATGTTACTAACATGCTCTCTGATTGTTCGATCAGGGGTCAGGTTCTCGAACTCTTCTTGCGTGGCATCATCCAACCCTCTTAAACAATTTGCAGCCATTCCAACATCATTGAAGCTCCCAATTAATCTTGAGAAATCAAAGGGTGCGCGATCCTGTGATGGCTGGACAGGATCTATCCTTGCATAAGTTAATTGAATTTTGAAACTGTTTAGTTCTTTGACCAAATAAGGGAATTTTACATTGTTCAATTTCATTGTCTTTTAATGAAAAATAAGTGAATTAGAAAATTTCAAACAAATGCAGTATGCAAGAAGATTTGTTTTTAAAGCACCAAAATTAAATGTTGTTGCATTAAAATCTTCCTTAAGGAAATATGATAAGATGGTGTATAAATTACAAACAGTTGTGCATCATTTAGAAGATCAAAATGATTATCATCATGTTGTCTTGTGCATATCATTTACACTTATGTGAGTCTGTATCTGATGCAACCTATGACATCCATTGCAATAACTTTAATATAAAATCCATTGGCCCACAAGTTAGGTTAACATAGAATGGACAACCTTTGTGTATGCTTGCAATGAATTCTCTTTTCATAAAAAAAATAACTTCATATAAGAGTGCTAGCAAAAAATATAACTTCATAAACTATAATATTTTGATGAAATAATGATAATTGTTTAATATTTCCATGACAATTTTAACCATAGATGCACATTTTATTTTACTTATCATATTGCAATTGTTTGTTAAAAAATTAGCAAATAAATACAAGCACAATAATATATTTTATTTTACTTATCATATTGCCATTGCTAGTTAAAAAATTAGCAAATAAATTATATAAGATTGAATAACAATTTATTTTAAGTTTATCATATTGCCATTGTTTGTTAACAAATTAACAAATAAATACAAGCTTTAATATTCTCTAAATGTATTGATTTTCATATCTTTACAATGATCTCTTACATCTCATATTCAAGGCTAATGAATTCTTGAATTTTTCATAGTTGTTGATTTTGTTTGAGATCATCATTGTCATCAATGCACGAAAATCATCATTGTCATCAATGCTTAGAGCCATATGATTCCTAGTCATTTTCACATGATTATTGACGATTGCTTAAGTTCAATCAAGTGCGTCACTTGTAAGTTAGTTTGTCACCAAAAATATCAATAAATTTAAACATGCAATATATTCAATAAAAACAATTTTTATAAATGATTCATGATCTTATTTAGAGTGTACAAAGTCTTGAACCTAATTCTACAAAGGCTTTCCATTTATTCTACATATACTATATTTCATTAATCATTGTACACACAACTATTGAATTTATGTGAGTTGTTATGAACAATTAGTTTTTATATTAAAATATAAATTGTAATGTTAATTATCATCATTATAGGAGGTCTATGGAAATGTTTTTGTATGTTCATTAATGTGAGGGATAACCATTTTTTTTTAATTAAATTTGAAAATTTTAAATAATTTTCATCAATGCACAATATGAAATATCAACATAGTACATACACCATGTAATGTGTAACATAGAATATGCAATGTGTAACATAGAACATGTAATGTGTAACATAAAACATGAAATATTAGTATGTAATATGATATATATAAATTATGAATTTGAAAACTA
>LPNX010975993.1:466111-481986 GCA_001517045.1 Pseudotsuga menziesii | reverse complement strand
TATATATATATATTATGAACTGGAACACTATGAAATTGAATATATGAATATGCAATATGAAATTATATGAATACATGAATATGAAATTATATGAACTAGATCACTATGAAAATGAAATTATATATATGAATATGAAATTGCATAACTTTTAAATCATACCATTATTGTTAGCAATGGCATTTTATTCTCCCATCATAGGTTGATTTGCAACTTCTTCTCCTCTCAAGATTGCTCTTTTTTTCCTCTTTCATTCTCAATCTTTCTCTCTTATTTCTTCGGTGTTGCTTTGATTCCGAATAGATATTTTAATTCGATTTTCTTGCTTCCCATTGTGATTGATAAACAATCCAAATTGATACCTGCACAATATGTAAACACAATACACAATGCTAAATTTGCATTAGAACAAAAACATTGTTTCAAATAGGTTAGTCAATTGTGAAGGATAAAATTAATAACATGTTTATGTTTTATGTTTTATGTTTTATCTTTGTATAGAATTCCTTTAGGAAATTGGGTGGGAAATGTGGTTGGGAAGGTAGTTGGAATGGAATTAATTCCATCAATGCCTAAGTTCATTCCCAAGAATTTTTGTTTTAGGATTTTAACAAAAAAAAAGAACTCGATTAAGGTCATAGCTCGATCGAGGGTTTCAAAACTACCTTGATCAAGGTTTTAACAATAGATTGATTGAGGGTTTATTATACCATCGATCGAGGGTTTAATAAACTCTCGATCGAGCTGTTGTTAAAACCTTGTTCGAGGGATTTGAATACCTCGATCGAGCTATATACCTCGATCGACGACCTGAAAAATAGAGAAGTATCCCTCTTCCAAGAAAATCAATGTTTCTATGTGTCTTCTAGGGGTGTAATCCCTGTCATTCATGGCACATAATGAAGCGGAGTTTATATCGATAGATTCATCACCGAATCCTCTCTCCATTGAGATATCATGAATGTGTTTTGGAATTCATATGTTTTTTTTTTTAATTCATTCTAAAACTTACACTTAGAAAACCTAACAACAACTTCCAAGCAACTCAAATAAAAATAAGCAGGGTAGAAAATACACATCCAAAAATTTCTTAAAAATGCACAACCCACACATCGGCACGTCCTTTTCAAAAGGGTATCTTTGGTTTTTCAATTTTTGAAAATAGTGAAAAAAAAGCTGGGATGGACACACTTGTGTATAAAATGATGTTGAAATCAGATGTGGCCACTTTCGAAAAAAAAAAAGAAAGTATATGTTGCAAAATAAATTAATAAAAAAATATGCAAACCACAGTGCATTTTTGTGTAGATCATATATATATATGATTAATGTAAGATTGAATTATTGGGGTGAGACACCAGCCACTTACTAACTTCTTCAAATTTTTAAGGTCACACAGTTCATTAAACGAAAAATTTCACACATTAAATGACATCAAAATATTTTTTTAAAAATATCACTAGGAACCAACATAACATTCTACAATTTGTTTTTTTACTACAAGTTGAAATTTACATGGAATATATGCGTTTCAAGGGATTCTATCTAGCACATGAGTAAAAAATCAGATTTTCATCGCCAAATTTGGCCAAAAAATGTTACCCGCCTTCATTGAATCACCAAATAGAGAAAGTATAATCATGTATACCTTGTTTACATTGAATACATATAATGCAATTCTTATTTAATGCTTTATATTATAATAAGGTAGGGAATGGTTGTGTAGTCTTCATTAAACATTTGGTTTTGTCGTCAACCATAAATATTTATTTAATACTTTTTATTGTAATAAGTTATATTAAAATGATTCTAATTTTATATAACATTTGATTTTGATAACAAGATTTCGATAAAAACGATATTTTATTATATTATACAACATGATAAACATCATATTAAATCCTAATAATGGTTGGTTTACAACTTAGAATTAATACAATCATAGATATTTAATCTTATATTGTTTTTTCAATTAGAGAAGTTGGCGTGAGGAGGTAACATGAAATAAATTTTGACTTTTTTATATTATCTGGTTTTTTCATGGATTTGCAAACCCTAGTCGTTTTGTCAAGAAAACACTAGAAGGATTTATAGTATCATGTTTGATCTCACCTTGGAGCTAGCTAGTTTAATTGCAAGAGAACTCCCGTAGTGGGTCGTGGAGTCCAGTCCATATATAAGGTGGGCCTATACCAACAAGGCTGTAAAAATGTGGGAACTACATTATGGGATCCTTTGCAACATCCAGTCTCTAAGGTGGTCACATGGTAGAGTTGAGTAGATGATAATTGATGCGATTAGTTTCGATTCCATCACGTGAGATGTCGTTATCTGCACATGGGATGGATTCATCAACACAAGGGATCCTTTTCTCAATGTCTCCATCCAAGGTTTTTTGGGAAAGGGTGTAAAGAAAAACCCTTCTCATAATGTAGTTTTTTCTCCCAGATTGTGCTCTACACAAGGGAAGTCTTCAAGGGTTCTCGTGGAGCAATTTTTTTCTGCTTATAGGAAGCAGGCTGTTGGTGGTTAAAGTTCTCTTTCTGGTGTTTCAAGGCGTGGTCCTAAGTTGAAGGGGAAGTTTAATATTGAAAAAGAGAAGAGAAAAAGGAGTTGGTGCGTGTTGGGCAAAGACGTCACCATGGATTCGGTTGTTTCCTTATCATAGAGAGATTTGGTTTTTTAAGTTTGAATATATTGTCGATCAAGAGAAGATATTCTTGAATGGATAAAGGTTTGTTGGAAGCAATTCATCATTAATATGATTAGGGTTTTGATTCTTGTGAACAGTTAACTTCTTTTTCTATTTCTTTCAGCCGATGTAGTATAAGGAGATTGAAGGTCGCCTTTGGGTTTTGGGTGAAGAATCCTTGGTTCTTTCCCATTGGCACCTAGATTTTGACCCTCGTTCGAAGAAGTTGGTTCGCAAGAACTTATGGGTTCTCCTACAAGGTTTTCTTCTCCACTATTGGAACTTGAGGTGTTTTAACGCAATTAGGAATTCTATTGGATGATTTATTTTGGTTGAAGAGGAATAACTATTGAGCGCGAATCATAGGCTCCCCCATTTTCTAGTTGAAATTGACTCTCTATAGGGTTTTCTAGAGGAGTTGGAGGTCATTTGGGAAGGGGGTTCGTTTGATCCGTAGGACCTCAACTTTAGTGCATTAAAAGTTTGTTGTAAAAGAATGCGTTCAACGGGTTAATTAATGGACAGTATTAGCAGAAATTAAATGCTCAGAACAGGAATGAAAAACCACAACAATGATAGACAGATACAAGGAAGAAAACACAGAAACAGAGTCACAAACAGAAGTTGATAATGGAGTTCACCCCCTCCACTGGGCTACGTCTCTGGGTCCCTCTCCAATGGGTACCGATCCAATTAATGGCTTTAAATGGTACAAAATGGTTATGGCATCAACTTCAACATTTGCAAAAACAGAATGCTGGACAGGAAGTCTTCAAGACCCCCTCTCTGAAACTTACAACTTGCACTTCAAAATATAAAGAAGCCAAACTATAACAGAGAAATGGTCGACTCCTAAATACAAACAACACTCTGGATAAATGGCAGCAAAAACTCTCTTGCTATCCTCTGTCTCTGTCAAAATTAACTACAAAAAACTGTAAAACAGAAGGCTGAACAAAAATTCTTCAAGACTCCTCTCTGGAAATTACAATCTGGTCTTCAAAAGACAAAGAAGCCAACATGTAATAGAGAATGGTCGACTTTACCCAAACAACATCTGGAATAATTTTACAGCCAACTTTTTTTTTCTTCGTGTAATGGCTGAAAACTGGAATATCTTCCCCGGCTAAACTAGGCTGGAACCCTTATATCGTGGCCAGAATCGAGCTGTTGAAGCGTTCAGTGGGAGGAATCATCACCGATTCGACTCGCCAAAACATTACCAAGGAGTTTGTTCCGCATCCTCCTACCAAATTCCAACTCGTTCATCATCACCGACCGTTCCATATTCCCGTAACGTTACCAACAGGCTGTTCATACTATCTTTCAACGTTATCCCGATTGTGGCATAACTGCCAAGATGAAATATCCATCCACATCATAATGTGTCGCATGAGGGATTCTGCCATGCCAAGGATCAGAACGGAACCATGCGAACTAAACTTCCAGAATTTTTAGTCATCTGAGCTTCCGTCGTTACGGAAGAGGACAAACAACGGGCTCCGATGGTCTCAATCGACTGTCATTTGGTTTTTGAGTCGGAAGTTTTGTTACTTTGGTTTCCCCAGTTGCAGACGGCGGATGGCAAAGTCTCCTGATTTGAATTTTCAAACCTCGCGTCACTGTGTGCGCCGCTCCGTAAGTCTTGGGCTTCCGCCGTTGCAGCTCCCGTTTCGCTCTGAATTCCGATCCGTCCTTTAAATTTCCGTCGTTGCAGGAAGGAAAAATGCTTGTGAGACCCGACGTTGCGGAAGGGGAAATGCTTGTGAACCTCGACGTTGCAGAAGGGGAAAGGATTGTGAGCCCCAATGTTGCGGAAGGGGAAAGGCTTGTGAGCCCCGCCATTATGGAAGGGGAAAAGATTGTGAGCCCCGCCGTTGCGGAAGGGGAAATGCTTCCGACCGCCGATGCTTATATTTTTGCCGTCCGAGTTTTCACCCGTGGCTTCTTTGAACCATTGTACCATATTGGATTTTTAACGAGGAATAATCCGCCGCATCAATCCTCCCCATTGGAGAGCTTTTGCACCTCCAAAAGCCTAGATCATCCTGTAGGAAGGTGACGATACCACTTCCTCACCATTCTGATCTGCATACATCCTACCTTACTTAGAATCTACATATTAGTCTCCTTGTCCCTGACCGAAGGAGGTTCATACCATTTAAAATTCTTTGCAAATGCGACTGGAGATAAGCTCAAACAGAAAGAATGTTTACACTTCTTTTCAAAGGTCTCAAAATGATCATAAACAAAATTGAGCTTTTTACCTTTCAACCTTCCCTTGATGATCTGCAACCAAACTTACTTTTCAACTTCAAAAGGATGATGGTTTTCATGTCTGGCTTTGCAAATTGCCTGACTCGTCTCCTGCTGTTCTTGCACTATCTGCTGCACGGATTTCTTTGCATCATGATGTCCAACTCTAACATCTTATGTGCCGAAAGAAAAGTCCACATGTGACCTCAACAGATAACAAAAACAAGCCTCAAAAGGAGATTTAATGCACTGCATGTGCTGCAACTGTTCATGAACAGTCTTTTGAATAACCATCCGATTCATGCCAAGATTTGGAAAAGGCATGCTTTGCTACAACCGCACTTCATGTTGTACATCTCTTGTAAGTGATAGTCTTTCAGGTCCCTGTAACAAAGCACCATACTCGGGAACACCTTTAATTAATTTAATTCCATGTTCCACCAATGATTCACCTCTAACAGCCATTAATGCAAACTTCCTAATAGCATTCACTATCATTTTCATTTGACTTGTAGCGACTAATGCTAGATTTGTTTTCATACTATGTGCACGAACAATATATTCCACACCACCTTTAAAGAGATGATATTTGTTTTGCTCTCTATAAAAGACTGCTTTTCGGTCATACAAATATGGACTCGCAAGTACAATTCCACAAATGTCAAGTGGTACTACATCTAGTTCTACCTCATCCATAAACTTTTCAGTGATTGCAAATTTCAAAACACATTTCTTTATAACTTGCAATCGTGTATCATTAGTAACCCAACCAAGAGGATAAGGTTTTTCATGAGGACTAGTAACTAGATTAAGTTTCTTAACCACTTCTTCCGATATCAAATTCACTTGAGAACCACTATCAAACAATGTATCAATTTTTGTATGATTTGTAATGACATGAACATGAAACAGTTCACTTCTTCTTTTTTCACTTTGCATAGAAGTAGATAGCAGATTTGTACTTGTACTTACACATGAATTAGAACTTGAACCCTCGGATCCCTATTGTTGTGATCTTAGTCTCATCACCTGAATCAGGTCCCAAGTCTTGAATTATTGCTGCAGTAGCTGCTTGATTTTCCTTATCTTTGTTTTTATTTCTTCCCATCCACTTTGGCTTTAATTATGGATGAAGTTTCTGGCACTTTGAAACATCATGCCCTTTCTGACAATGTGAGCATGTGGGTCTCTCACCCTTTTTTGTGATGGTAGCTATTTCCTTTCCCTTATCTTTGCTTTTATCTTTGTTGTCAAATTTAGATTACTTCTTCATAAACGAATCATCATCATGCTTACCCCTAGCTTCTAAATGTGTAGCTTGAACACATACATCATCCAAATTACTGGGGTTAAACATCAACAAAGTATGTCGCAAATAAGAATGCATGCCACCAATATATTTAAGAAGAGTTTCTTGCGTATCCAATGCAACATTCAATGCAATAGCCCTCTTTCTAAATTCATGAGTATATTCCTGAATGCTTTGTCCTTTAGCTTGTCTAAACATTTTCCAGCTCATTATTAATTGCTGCATATGACCTAAAGGATAAAATTGCTTCCTTAATACTTCAATGAATTCATTCCAAACTGAAATAATTTTACCATTCTTTCGAAGATCCTGCTGAATCTTGCTCTCCCACCACGTAAGAGCCATTCCACTCATTCTCAAAGTGGCCAATTGAAACCTGGAAGGGTCATCATTAATGCCCTGCACCCTGCAATATACTTCAAGCTGCTTGATCCAAATTGTCTAATTTTTCAGCATCTAAATGTCCATTATAAATAGGTAATTCAAATTTTACATCCAATTTGAAATAAGGCATATTAGGACTTGCATTATTTGAATGAGAAGTATGAGAAGAAGAGAAAGTTTGATTAGTGTCAGGAGGGTCACCATCACCTCCTACTCCTTTACCCTTTTCTTCCTTCTTCACTTCTGCATCTCTGGATGAAGATCCTTCTTCTTTCTTCTTCCTTTCTGCTCGCTCATCGAGTAGAATTTCCATCATGGATTTCATGCTCATAAAAGCCTCCAGAAACTCAGTTTCAGAAATAACAGGTTTTTACCGTTCTGTATGTCCTTCTTCTTCCCCTCGTGGAGAATACATGGTTCTTGAGAATGTTCTCCTTGAGCCAATCTCAGGATCTCCTTCAACTAATTCTCCTTCACCAAGCTTTAACCTGGACCTAGCAAGCATTCACAATCTTGCACAATAGTCAACCAGCTCTGATACCAAATATGATCCGTAGGACCTCAACTTTAGTGCATTAAAAGTTTGTTGTAAAAGAATGCGTTCAACAGGTTAATTAATGGACAGTATTAGCAGAAATTAAATGCTCAGAACAGGAATGAAAAACCACAACAATGATAGACAGATACAAGGAAGAAAACACAGAAACAGAGTCACAAACAGAAGTTGATAACGGAGTTCACCCCCTCCACTGGGATACGTCTCCGGGTCCCTCTCCAATGGGTACCGATCCAATTAATGGCTTTAAATGGTACAAAATGGTTCTGGCATCAACTTCAGCATTTGCAGAAACAGAATGCTGGACAGGAAGTCTTCAAGACCCTCTCTCTGAAACTTACAACTTGGACTTCAAAAGATAAAGAAGCCAAACTATAACAGAGAAATGGTAGACTCCTAAATACAAACAACACTCTGGATAAATGGCAGCAAAAACTCTCCTACTATCCTCTGTCTCTGTCAAAATTAAATACAGAAAACTGTAAAACAGAAGGCTGAACAAAAAGTCTTCAAGACTCCTCTCTGGAAATTACAATCTGGTCTTCAAAAGACAAAGAAGCCAACATGTAACAGAGAATGGTCGACTTTACCCTAACAGCATCTGGAATAATTTTACAGCCAAATTTTTTTTTCTTCCTGTACTGGTTGAAAATTGGAATATCTCCCCCGGCTAAACTAGGCTGGAACCCTTATATCGTGGCCAGAATCAAGCTGTTGAAGCGTTCAGTGGGAGGAATCGTCATCGATTCGACTCGCCAAAATGTTACCAAGGATTCTGTTCCGCATCCTCCTGCCAAATGCCAACTCGTTCATCATCACCGACCGTTCCATATTCCCGTAACGTTACCAACAGGCTGTTCATACTATCTTTCAACGTTATCCCCACTGTGGCATAACTGCCAAGAAAGCTTCGCCAAACCGTTACAAAGAAGATGTACACATGATGAAATATCCAACCACATCATAATTTGCTGCATGAGGGATATTCCCGCCATGCCAAGGATCAAAACGGAACCATGCGAACTAAACTTCCAAAATTTTTAGTCATCTGAGCTTCCGTCGTTGCAGAAGAGGACAAGCAACGGGCTTCAATGGTCTCAATCGGCTGTCATTTGGTTTCTGAGTCGGAATTTTTGTTACTTTGGTTTCCGCAGTTGCGGACGGCGGATGGCAAATTATCCCGATTTGACTTTTCAAACCTCGCGTCCCTGTGTGCGTCGCTTCGTAAGTCTTGGGCTTCCGCCGTTACGGCTCCCGTTTCGCTCTGACTTTTGATCCTTTATATCTCCGCCGTTGCGGCTCCCGTTCCACTCTGACTTTCGATCCGTCCTTTAAATTTCTGTCGTTGTGGGAAGGAAAAATGCTTGTGAGCCTCGACGTTGCGGAAGGGGAAATACTTGTGAGCCGCGACGTTGCGGAAGGGGAAAGGCTTGTGAGCCCCGATGTTGCGGAAGGGGAAAGGCTTGTGAGCCCTGTCGTTTCGGAAGGGGAAACGCTTGTGAGCCCCGCAGTTGCGGAAGGGGAAATGCATCCGACCACCGATGCTTATATTTTTGCCGTCTGATTTTTCACCCGCGGCTTCTTTGAACCAATGTACCATATTGGATTTTTAACGAGGAATAATCCACCGGATCATTGTTCAACCAATGGCTTGACTATTATTGTATCTCGTTTCATTGCCATTTTTGCAGGGAGGTCGGGAATGAATTGGTCCAATGTCCTACACATTATCTAATCTCTACGAAGAAGAGTGACAGGGAGGAAAAATCTGAGGGGTATTTGGATGAAACGAAAGTTGGTATGACGTTCCCTATTCCAATTGACCAAAGATCCGCCTCGACTTTCATGGGTAATTTAAAAAAAATCCCTATCAGTACATTTTTTTTCTATGCAATATTTATGGTATTCTTTATCCTGTAAAGAGGGTTTTGATCCGAGTCCTACAAAATCATCTACTTCCTTGATGAAGTATTTAGATCAAAGGGATCTAGAGGGGTCTCTAGTTGGGGTGGATTTAAGGTATTCATTGAAGGTTTTGTATTTCCCGTAGGTATCCATCTCCAATCATATCAGCTCGAATCCATCTGTTTTGGATGAGAATACTTCGGATATTGCTCCTTTTGGGTTACCCAATCGAGATTACACTATTGCCTCTTTATTGTGGTTGGATTTCTTGCCTTTACCTCGTTAGTTGGGTCCTCCTTTGGATATTTATATTTTCAACTCTCTGTGTGGGAATTTGAATGTCTAATATTCCTCTCATGAGGGGCAGACCAAGTCTTTACCCATTTATTCTACTTCTGGTAGTGGTGGATCAGACAGGATTCCCATTTCCTCCATATTTAATGGCAATGTGACTATTATAACACCTAGAAGGGGAAAGAAGGAGCCTGGTATCCATTCCCTTAATCAGTCACCCGAGTAAGGGGAATACCCTCACATGAATCCCAATCTTTCTTCTTTATTTAATAAAGGATCGGCTAGGGAAGATGTTAATCCTCCTACTTCTATTTTTCAGGCTCTAAAATAAGTTGCAACCCTTATTGGGGTTGATAAATGAATATTTTTCATTTAAATGTGTGAGGTCTTGGAAGTGGCCATAAAATAACTGCATTCAAGCGGTTTCTAGAAGTCAATAAGTTGGAGATCATTTGCTTGCAAGAGACCGTGACCTCCTCTTTATCGCCCTGTAATTATTTCTTGTATTTAGAACTGTCTTGGAGGGTTTTTGTTGTGGATTCCATGGGTCACTTGGGTGGTATGTTGGTGGTGTGGAACCCTTTAGTATCTTATTTGAATCCTATTATTACTATTGCAGGTATCTTGGTCGAAGGAAACTTGAGGGGGTAAAAATAGAGGATCAGACTCTTGAATGTTTTTGGGCCATACCAAAATAGGCGTTTTTTTCTGGGGTCATGTTGTGAATGTTGGTTTACTGAATCACCCTTCGTTAATCTTGGTGGGTGATTTTAATATGACCCTGTCAGTAAAGGATATTTTAGGGGCAGGTAGCCTCCTAGATCTGTTGGCTAATTTTTTGTCTCGATTTTTGTAGAGTCTAGTTTGGTGGATATTCAACCTAGTGTATTGGTTTCGACTTGTTCTAATGGGAGATGTGGCAAGGAAAGCGTTGCTAAGAGGTTGGATATATTCTTTATGGCAAATGATCTTTGTGATTTGATGGGACACTGTCATTCTTAGGCGTATGCGACTAGTATCTCTAATCATAAAGCTATTATCCTCCAATTGGATTTCGATGAAAGTTTCATACCTTTACCCTTTATAATAAATTCAATCCGGTTGAAGGAGAGCCCTTAATTTGATTTGAATTGCAAACATTGATCAACCCTGGCAGAATGACACTCCTAGAATAAGTATGAAACACTATCACCTACATTATCAAACTCAATGCAATCACCCAAAATAATCTACAATACCGCTGACTCTAAATATAGTCCCAGTATGTCAATTAACTACACAACAAAACAACACAGTCTAGTTGAGTAGTTGACTAGCCATAAGCACAATAAGTATATGCAGTCTCTATGTAGAAATATAGTCTCTATCCATGCAATATTGCTTAATCATATCACTTAATAAATAATCCAATAGAACATAGTTCAGTCATGCGAATCAATTCAACAAGAAGTAGTTGAGTCAAAAAAATTTGGGTTTACAAAGCAAATATTGATATTTATTTTTTTATATACATCATGTTAAACAATTTGAATTTCAAAGTTTGTGTGAACATTTCACTCATCATCAAGTGTTCTTGCAAAAGCTAAAAGATACAAGAAAAAAATATAAGTAAGGAATCTATATAGAAAGTGGTAGAAGAGGCATAGTCGTTAGGATTAAAATAAGAAATGGTTAAAATAATAAATAGTTAATAATATATTAAATTGAAAACAATATATTAAAATAATGATTTGTCAAAAATAAGTAAGTAATAGTTAGAAAGTATTAAATAGATAATTATATGTAAATAATGAACTATTCTTAAGGTAAAACAATGAAAATGGGAGAAGAGAGGGGATTTTTAATAAAGGATGGTATATAAATGAAAATTATAATTTAAAGAATGGAATAATAATAATTAATTATTTAATTATTAAAATTTAAAATTGTCATTATAAAAAAGGAAGATGTGAAGGTAAGGGAAAGAAAAATAAGATATTAAATTAATAATGTTAAAGGCCAAGACGAATTCAAGGCAATGAGGATCATTGTCGACTCTATTAAGGATCACTTGATCCCACAAGTGTCATCTAAGAAGACACCTAAACATATGTATGATGCTCTTTCTAGAATATATGAAGGAAGGAACATCAACATAAAGATGAATTTGAGAGCTCAACTGAAGGGCACCAAGATGAGCAAAGGAGAGTCTATTCAAGGTTGCTTCACAAGGGTCTCTAAATTTAGAGAACAACTAAGTTCTATTGGAGACACCCTTGATGAGGATGAACTAGTTATGACTACTCTTAATGGTCTCACTAGACCTTGGGACTCATTCATACAAACTTTGTGTGCCAAAAAATAAAGTATGAAGTTTGCAATAGTAAGGGAAGAATGCATTCAAGAAGAAGCTAAAGTAGCCAATAGAGAAGCTTTACTTAGAGAATATGATCGAGATCTAGCCACTCATACTAAATAAAGGAAGCAATCAAACTTCAAGAAGAGTAATGAGAAACCTTTCAAGAAGAATTTTCAGAAGAAGAACAAGGATTACTCAAAGTACCAATGCTACAACTGTCATAAGATATGACACCTAGCCAGAGAATGTCAATCACCAAAGAAGAAGAAGAAAAAAAAGAGACATCACGCTCATCTAGATGAATATGATGATGAAGAAGAAATACCTCAAAAGAGATTGACAAAAGAAGAAAATGTAGATGAATGTACTATTATTTGTACTCTGTGGGTGTATAACACCTGGAGAAGACACATGGCTTATTTATAGTGGTGCCTCAAATCATATGATAGGGAAGAAGCAATATCTATAAAAAATTGAAGAGAATACCTCTCCCCAGAAAGTATCATTGGGAGATGACTATCAATATCCCATCGAAGGTATTGGTGAATCAAGCTACAAGCTTGACTTTGGGACTTTCATGAAGATGGAGGAAAATATGTATGTACCAGGTTTGAAAAAGAAATTACTTTCCATCTCAGCTCTAGATAAGAAAGGAGATAGAGTTTATTTTATATATGGACAATCACTAATGTGGTCCAAAGGAAAGACACTTGAAGATCCCATGGGCATTGGAGAAGAAGAAGGAGGACTATATAAACTCAAAGGACATCCAGAGACAACCCTTGTCCATGACACTACCAGCTCAAGTGAATTGTGGTATGGAAGGCTTTCCCACATTAACTACAAAGAATTTCCCTATGTGAGTAAGATGGTAACAAGGTCACCATATATGAAGATTGATCATGAGGGTAATTTCAAAGGATGTGCAAGTGTAAAGAATATAAAGAATCCCTTTCTGAAAAGTGAAACAAAGATGAAAGGTACATTAGAACTAATTCATTTTGATGTGTGTTTTCCTATGCCCTCTATATCCTTAAGTGGATATGAATATTATGTCACATTTATTGGTGACTATTCAAGAAATACTTGGATATACTTATTGAAGAACAAGAGTGAAGTGTTTGGGAAATTCAAGGAATTCAAATCCTTAATAGAGAACATTTCAGAAAAGACAATCAAGACATTGAGGGCAGATAATGGTGGAGAATACACTTCTAAGGAATTTGAAGCATTCTGTAAGGAGTTAGGAATCAATAGGGAACTAACCACTCCCTATAATCCCCAACATAATGGTGTTGCAAAAAGAAAGTATAGAACTATTATGGAAGCAGTGAATACCATGATTCATGGCCAATACCTATCTATGCACCTATGGGTTGAAGCTGTTAAATTTTCATATCCTTAGCTAAGACATCAGTATTTCATTTCATTTTCATGACAAAAAGCATATAAACAAGATCACTGAAAGATAGACAAGCACAACCATAAAAAAGGAACACAAAGATTTATCCTTGGAAAACCCTAAAGGGAAAAACCCAGCAAAAGCTTCCTCAATATAGATGCCCCAAAAATATAAAAGATAAAACCAGCAAGGAGATCAAAGCCTGATCCTCCTCCTTCTCCAGCTACTTCTCTTCTCCACTAATGCAGTACACAAGTGAGAGTGTGTGTGTCTCAAATGAGGAGCACTACACCTCTATTTATATTCATCCGTTCACTTAAGTTAACTCATTTGACATGTAGGCTCGAGTTAAATCATGTAGGCTTGAGTTACACATGTAGGCTCAAGTAACCACACTGGGGTGCTGATGACCCACCTTTACAATTAGAGGGGACTACCTCATCACTCTTATTAGTTATTCCGATTAGGAGCATCAGGGTACAATGTAATACAAGTGGTTCTCCTGGTAGGACCATCGGGGACCACAAAAAGATACATATAGAAATTCTTCGAAGTTACAATATTTCAACACTCCCCCTTAACGAGAAGGGTATTCTACAACAACATCAACAACAACAAGAGTAGAGATAGGGGACATCATCAACATCAGCAGGGTAACACATCTATAAATCATTGGAAGCTTTTCAACATCATGTAGTCTTCATCTTCAATCTTCAGTCTTCATCATCAGCAACATCTTCAGTTTTTGATCAGCAACATCTTCAGCATTTTGATCTTTCAATTAGCAACAACATCTTCAGCACTTGGACCTTTTGATCAGCAACATCTTCAGCACTTTGACTGTTCGATCAGCAACAACATCTTCAGCATTTTGACCTTACGATCAGCAACATCTTCAGCACTTTGACTTTTCGATCAGAAACAACATCTTCAACATTTTGACCTTTTGATCAGCAACATCTTCAGCACTTTGACTTTTTCGATCAGCACAACATCTTCAGCACCTTGACCTTTCGATCAACAACAACATCTTCAGTACTTTGACCTCTCGATCAGCAATATCATCATCAACACTTTTTCCTTTCAATCAAAAACATCATCATCATACTCTAATATTTCGATCAGAAACATCATCAACATAGAAACATCATCATCATACTCTGATCTTTCGATCAGAAACATCATAATCATAGTGCGTCATCATCATACTCTGATCTTTAGATCAGTACATCGTCATCATCATACTCTGATATTTCGATCAGTATGTCATCATCATCATACTCTGATCTTTCGATCAGTACGTCGTCATCATACTCTGATCTTTTGATCAGTACGTCATCATACTCTGATCTTTCGATCAGTATGTCATCATCATCATACTCTGATCTTTCGATCAGTACGGCATCATCATCATCAGCAACAACCTGCAATCCACAACTCAAAGACAAAAAGTCTTTGGATCATTTTTGGACTTAAAGTCCAGGGATGATACAATCCCACCACATTCTCAACAACCGAAGTTATCGGATTGATTACGGGAGAATCAGTCCCTATCACTTTAGGACGTCCAAGGACGATGCAATCCTACCACATTCTCGAGGACCGAAGCCACCGGATTGATTACGGGAGAATCGATCCCTATCACTTTAGCACTATGTCCAAGGATGATGCAATCCTACCACATTCTAGAGGACCGAAGTCACTGGATTGATTACGGGAGAATCATTCCCTATCACTTTAGGACTATGTCCAAGGATGATGCAATCCTACCACATTCTCGAGGACCGAAGCAACCGGATTGATTACGGGAGAATCAGTCCCTATCACTTTAGGACTATGTCCAAGGATGATGCAATCCTACCACATTCTTGAGGACCGAAGCCACCGGATTGATTACGGGAGAATCAGTCCCTATCACTTTAAGACGATGTCCAAGGATGATGCAATCCTACCACATTCTCGAGGACTGAGGTCACCGGATCTATTATGGACAGATGTCCCGGGATGATACAATCCCTCTTCATTCTCGAAGACAGAGGTCTTCGGATCATTTTAGGGAAAGTGCCCAGGGATGATACAATCCCGTCACATTCTCGAGGACCGAGGTCACCGGATCTATTATGGACAGATGTCCCAGGATGATACAATCCCTCTTCATTCTCGAGGACCGAGGTCTCCGGATCACTTTAGGGAAAATGCCCAGGGATGATACAATCCCACTGCAACATCACTACTCCCCCTTTCGAGGAAGGTCTTTCCGAACAACACCAAGCTTGTCTCGAAAGTGTTCAAACTCTACTCGAGGCAGAGGCTTCGTCAGTACATCATCATCCAAACCATCATCATCTACATCTTCAGTATGTGAATACTGAACTATCACCATCTGTATCTCCAGTATGTCAATACTAAAAGCATCATCATCTATATCTTTAGTATAGAAATACTGAAAGCATCATCATCTCTATATTCAGTATAGAAATACAGAATCACCATCATCTGTATCTACAATATGTAAATACTGAAGTATCATCTATATCTTCACTATGGGAATACTGAAATCATCATCATCTATATCTTCAGTATGGGAATAATGAAACATCATCATCTCTATATTCAGTATAGAAATATTGAATCACCATCATCTGCATCTGCAGTATCATCATCTGCATCTTATCTTGTATGTAGAAATACCGAATTTCTATGTGTTACGTCGAAACACAGGTTTCTTTGTCATCACAAATA